>CM060912.1:400518309-401080809 GCA_030737875.1 Allium sativum | reverse complement strand
TCTTTATTTTCTTTTATCGAATTTATTATGGCTGGGAAGCTATGATAGATGCACTAACAAATTCATTGGTATTCCATATCTTTCTCCTTTGATTTTAAAATGGATTGAGCTTAAAATAGATTAGGTCAGTAAATGTTGTTACAACTTGTTCTAGTAGAAACTCCAACAAATATAATTATGTCAGTGGGGGCAGTAGACCCCACTAGCCATCGTTCCGTAACAGGTGTCAAGATTGTAGTTTTCAAATCAGAATTTTTATTCAAATGAAATTTGAAGTATCTAAAATTATAAACCATATACAAAAAATAATATGTGAACAACGGTAAGATATCATGACATGATGTTACAGTATCAAAGCTGAAGATTTGAAAAAATAAAAATTATTCTTTTGTGTATCAAGCTAAAAATTTCTAACTTTTAAACTACAATCTATACGAGATCAAAAATCTTATGTGGCCATTTTTGATTGTAAAAACATTTAGTGGAGCATATGATGTCATCTTCACAATTACAACTGTTTAATTACTTTCATAAAAATTACTGAGCATTTAACACTTTTAAATGTTTAATAAGATTCATATTGCTTATTACTTTATATAAACAAATGATAGTGAAAAAAGGGAAAATTACAGAACATAATCGACAATAAGTGACATTCTTATAGCAAGCAAACTTTTGTGGTTATAAAAGAGACGAGGACGCGTCTTGGTATATCTTTAAGAAAATTGGTGTTTCCCATCCATTTTAATAAACATTTACAAAAACATAACTTATTTTCTAAAAAAATGATTTTGAAATGTTAATATATCGTCACGATTATTATCATCACACATACATACATATATGTATGTGTGTGTATGCATGCATGCGCGATTTAAAATATCTTTGTCTAGTTAGAATTGTATTATCAAGGTGTCAAGTAATAAATGTTGAACCATATTTGTTACTAAAAAACATTGGTCTGCTATAAGGTATTAAGGTCCCATCATCGAAGATACCGAGACAGAGTATAAGGACCTTTTGATCACTTTGAAACTTTTCCATCTGCACATCCTATTTGAATTTAGAATACTCCAGAACATACACTAAACATACTTAAAATGTGCTGTATAAAATAGAATGCAATAAAGATAATAAAGAAGCGATAAGGAAAAATAAACAAACATAAGCTATGAAAAGCTCGCTTTAGTGGCACTTAAAGCACAAAATGTTAATTAAACAATTTGCCAAAACATAAACAGTATCAAACAACTAGCGCTTAAGCACGCAAAAGCAACCACTTATTTGTGCTTCGCCTAAGACGAATTAAACAAAAATGACATTACAATTTGTGAGAAAGAAAAACAATAGAGGTTTTAATGCACAAATACCTGCTGCACAAAACAACTCTGCCACCTTAAAAATATGGTTAGTTTTAGCTCTAAAACGTGTAGTATTCAAATCATGTTTTCTTAAATGTAAAGGTTGAGCCCAAAACATATCCATCCGTCCATCATTGGAAGAAAAAAAAAAGTTTGTTGAAAACATGATTTTGGCATCTTCAACTATCTACCTTGCTTGTATTTATGTTTTAGTTTTATACCAGTTAAGCATGTAGTTGTGTACAGGGTACGGTAGCGGTCATAAAAGGCTTGAAAGATTAGAATAGGTATCCAATCAGATCACCTTTCTCCAACTGTTTCTACCAAGGTTACCTTGCTACATTAGCAGCAGTATCATGACTAAACATCAAGGAGTATACTTATTATTAGAATGTCTGAAAGAGTCACTTCTTTAATTTGCATTCACTTAATTTCACTATGATACATATCTTTTTATTTGTGAACTTTTTTTGAGCACGCATAACTCCAACCCCCCCCCCCCCCCCCCCACACACACACACACACACACAAAAACCTACCATACCAATTTTTAAAATGATTTGCTGCTTATTTCAATAGGATCATGGCGCTGAAACATTATCATGTAAATATAACATGTTATACACTTCAATGTGTAATCTTTATTGTGACTAGAAGCCAAAATGCAGTTGTGTGAAATATAATATGATAAATTATCCTAAGATAGGAAAGCACTCGTCAAAATTTCATGCAAAAACCATGTTACTAAAAATTTAAAATAATCCTCTAATCTGAATTGTTTATCTTTTTAATGTGGTATGAGATAGTACAAACATAAGAGAGTTTTTATTCACTGAACTGCTGTTATATATATATATATATATATATATATATATATATATATATATATATATATATATATATATATATATATAAAACCAAACTAAACACGTTATAAAGAAGAATGTAAATAACAAAAAGTCCAACAACTTACAATGTTCCAAGTGCTAATAGCCGTTGAATAGGATCAAAGGCAATGATGGATGATGTATATGGAATGCCATAATGAAGCGCTACTTCCAAATCCAAATAAGTTACCATCTTAGGACCCTGATAAATGGTTATATATCCATAAGTCAAAATAGAATTATAAGTGGAAATAGCAATAATTTCTAATAAAATCTTAAACAATGAAAAAAATAAGTATAGGAATGATAAAGCCATCAAGTATAAGTATAGTTATAATGATTTATATAAAACCTTAATAACATCCTCGTAATTAAAAGCAACATGTTAAAATTGTATCTATTATTGCCTGCAAGAAACTTATGATGGTAGCGTTTTCACATTATGGTTAAATTAACAGTTAATTATATACATTTCTGATTGATTTTCTTCCCTGTTTGTAGTAACATTTCTAGTATGATGTCAATATGCTGATTGAAAAGGTTTAACCAACAGCTAAAAATGTGGTAAACTAAATGTCAGTGTCTATATCCTTATCAATTTTTCATTTGTGAATACTCCATTTATAGAAAGAGTTATCTAAACAAATAGCAAAGGGTATCTATTAGAAAATCATTAATTTTCAGTGAAATCCAAAAACCAATTCAAAATTACACAAGTATTCCTAAGATGGAAATCAAATTATTATTATTATTATTATTATTATTATTATTATTACTACTACTACTACACAAATGATATGAGACAATTATTTTGCTTGTATATAACCTTATTAGCATCGGATAACTATAAGTTGGATAACATAGAAAGATTTTGGGTGTTCCACGGGAAAAATACGTAAGGGCTTTTCAAAACAGTGAGTAGAAGTCAAAATTTTGATCGCTGTTTTGGAAAGCCCTTATTAGTGATTTTTCCCATCAAACACTCAAAATCTTTCTATGTTATTCAACTAATAGTTTTTCTGTCCTAATATGAATTATGCTAAGGTTACATACAAGCAAAAGAAATCTCTCATATTATTTGTGTAATAATAATAATTTAATTTCTAACTTAGGAATATTCATGTAATCTTGAGTTGATTTTTGGATTTCACAATAAATTAATGATTTTCTAATATGTACCCTTTGCTGTTTGCTTAGATAACTCTTTTTGTAAAAGGTCTCTCCCCCCCCCCCTCCCTCTCCCTCCCCCTCCCCCCCTCTCCCTCCCTCCCTCCCTCTCTGCGCGCGTGTGGTACAAACCATTTAACACTGACATTTCGTTTACCGCACTTTTAGCTGGTTGTTAAACCTTTTCAACCAGCATCAAGGTTTAAAACAAGTTTGGCAACTCTCCTTTTAGTCAACACTAGTTATGAGTAGCTAATTTTAGTACATGTGAACTTTTTATAAGTAGCTTACAAGAATATCTAAGAAAAATTTACAGAAGTAATTATTTGTTGCTTGAAGCACTTCCGTAAATGATCTGGAACAAGCATTTCACTTAGAGGTTAAATTACAAACACTTCTTATAAATTATCATCTAGAATTACATAGAAATTCAAAACTCATTTTATGAAGTTTTAAAAGTTGTTGCTGATCACGCTTTAATTCAACAATGATACCTAAGGATCAAAGAATTCGCTACCAGGCCCACCACCAACAATAATCCCAAATTTAAGTACCTAGTATTTTCAGTTAGCACTCACGCTCAAAATCCAGTTTCGTGATGCAATTCATACACAACGAATACGAAGCTAAGCGACAAAAAAGGATACAACCGATTCAGAGTATTAATTGTACCTGAGTCAGCAGTTTCCAGAGAAAGAACATTGCCATTGATCATCAATAAATCATCCGTAATAGGCAAACATAAAAAATAAATAAATAAAAACAAAATGACGATACCTTGACATGTGGCAGGACTTTGTAAAGCAAACGTTTCGCGAACATTTAGGGTTAAATGTTGAATAATACGATTCAGATGACTATTGTAGAATTATGTCGATTAGGATCATTCGACATGAACTCGGAATCGATACAACGATGGTAGATTATAGTAGCAATTTCTTGCGTAGAATTCGAGGGAGATGACAAAGACTTCAAGTAATCCAAAGAGTGACGAGAATGGAAAAGCAGCTGCAACTATGGGCTGTTCTTTCCGGCCTGCATTTCTTTTATATACGAACAATAATTTCCGCCGCCAGCCGAATCCTACGTTAGTCCCTCTCACTTCTAACTTGTTCCAGGCTTCCAGCCTATATTTTTTGGGCAATGTCATTCAGACTCTAAATATTGTTAAGATGGATCAATTTTTTATTTGTAAAAAAATTGCTAAAGAAAGTACTAAGAAAATCACTGGTCCTTTAACAAATAAATGTAATTTTATTTAATTACCTATTTAGGCTTAATTTCACTTTTATGTTCATTATTCTGTTTTTTGAATGAATAATCAACACCATTAGCTATGAAGAAATCAATCCCTTTGACCAAACTAAAATCATTATCACGACATCTCCTGCCGAAATAAAAAAAATGCGTCTAGTAATTCCTCAAAAAGTTTCAAAATTCGATGAGTCGATTCGATTAATTACACCAAAATCAAGACTTTTAGAGCGAAGAAATTTAACTACAACCATCAAAATAAAAAAGAATGAAGATCAATATCACGTACCTTTCGATTAGCTTCTTCGCTATCCCACGATCTGGTAGAGAGGATAGTGATATTTTCTTCGTTCTCACTATTTTTCTTTGACTTTGCCTTGACGTTATTTGAAACGATTTAGGGGTTTTGACGTTATTTGAGAGGGTTTTTTTTCTTTCTTTTTTTTTCTTTTTAGAAATTCAGTTTGAATTCTCGTTATGGAGCAGCGCCACCAAAAAATGGTGGCTTATTACCGTTTTGGTGTAGAATTTTACGTTGGGACATAGACTTTAAGATGGTGGAAAAGCGAAATCTCATGACTGTTTTATATAAAAATATACGGCTACATCACGCTGTTTTAACATATATTTTTTTGGTATTTCCTAACCGTTATTGAACATAAATAAAACCATTCAGTACTTGTACTCTAAACCATAAACTTAAATCATGTAAGTCAATCAAAGTTTGAACATATCATTCAGAACAAAAGTGTAATCAAACTTAAACAGAAACACGCACATTCATTCCAAGCAGTGGCGGACCCAGCATTCTTAACCAGGTAGGGCCAAAATAAAAAAAAGTTTAGTCCTACATTATTGAAATTTGTTAAATCACTCTGTATATATATCAACATGCAAACAATCAAGACAAACTGGTTTTAAGCAAAGTCATTTGGGGGAAATGTTGGCTGATATGGCAATCAGCTAGGGCATTAGTATGATTTCAGCTGGGGCCAATCATTAATTAAGAGCATTTTATAAGTAAGTTTTGCAAACTCAGGTGGGGCATAAGCCCTAACTGGCCTATGCCTGTACCGCATATACACCATAGTAGCAAGCAAAATATTACATCCACCGTGCACATTGTTTTAACCAAAATAGTACAAATCCGGCAACGAAAATATTGCACATTGTATTGAATAAAATAAGACAACCCAGTAACAAGTCAAACTACTCTTTTTTTACACCAACTTTTTTCTTTTTTGTTGCACCTTTCTTCTCACGCTTCCTTTTCCCTTTCACCTTTACCTTTTCTTCGCTCGGCGTCGGCATTGTCTGCGGCTTTAAATACTTCTGCTTCCTTTTCTTTTTGCTCTTGTGGTTTCTTCTGTCGTTCCGTTGCAAGTCTCCTTCTATTTGACGGCGTAGTCGGTATACGAGAGGACCTACTTGCACCCTGCTTCCTGCAAACATAAAAACCAATATAACTCATTTTAGATACGTAAATAAAAAACAAAAATTTATACGTATATGAACATATCAATAGCTTGAAGTTAATTGTATTCTTTTGATTTTCACTTCACTGAAAAACGGTGAAGGAGTGCCCAAAAAAACTACTCAACCCGACAGCTACTAGTCGTTTCAAGAAAACAAGATTTTTCACCACAAATTCATGAAAATGGAAAGTAAGTACCGTTTAAAGAAAAGTGAAATGGTAGGGGCTTATCGTTTTTATGTGACTGTAACAACCCGTAAAATGCGAGCCAGTTTGAAATTTTTATTTTTGCTATTTTAGCGAATTTTGATTATTTAAAATGAATTATTTTAAATAATATCAACGTGAAATTTATTTTGAATATAATTCGAACGTATATATTATACGCGTCGTCGTTAGAATATAAATATTTATATATAATTATAAATAGAATTGAAAATGGCGCGGTAGTTCGATAATTCGATTTCAAACTTCAATTGAATGTACCGGGTGCAAAACAATCCGGATTTTAGTGAAACCAAAAACATTAGGATCTGATTGATAATATCTTTCCAACGAATCCGGAAAATCAAGATTTCATATCAGGAATCAAAAGATATGTCCAGTTGAAGATTCTGAATAGTCGCTATGGAATTCAGGCCCTTAAAAATAGCAATTTTGCAAATGACCTCGGATTTCGACGAAACCAGTTTTGTTGGATCCGCAGTGTCAAATTATTGCTAGATTCCAAATTCCATAATTTTCCGAATCAATATGTGAGCGTGGCAAAGGAAAACGCGTTTGACCAGTTTCAGTTGATTTTAATCGACTGGAAATTGGCCATTTTTCTAACGATCTCAGAATTCGGCGAAACTAGTTTTGTTAGGACCGTATCGTCAATACGAAGCTAGAAAATATTTTTCTGTAATTTTTCTAGTTAGTATGTGACCCCGGTAATTTGAAATGTACGTTTAAAATTCAATATAAAGATTTAAATGAAAATTCAAAAGGAAACTGATTGTAGGAATCAAATCAGCTTGCGATTCATATCCCATTGTGTTCAGAATAGGGGTAAAACGCTATGGACGGCAGGCTGTGGGCCTCGTTTAGAGGTTATGTGTAAAAGTCAACTTTTTGAATAATTAAATAAATAAAAAAAAATATATATATTTTAATTCCCTTCCCTCCTTTATCTTCGTTCTGGCCCCCCCCCCTATACTTTCATTTCAGATCGAAACAGAAATAAAAAAAAAAAAAAAAAAAGAGGCTCAAAGAAAACCCGTCGCCCTAGTTGGTCGATTGACCACCGCCGCCTCAGGCGTGGCGTCGCCCACCCGCCAGGCCCTCCCCAGCTCCGCCTCAGCCTCGCCGACCTCCACCGACAAGCGCCCTCCGTCCAAACCCCCTTCTCGCGCCGCCCCTCTTCTCCTCTTTCCCCTTTCCTTCTCGCGACCACAACCTCCGCCGCCGTCTTGTGGCACCACCGAGACATCGAGCCGCCCCCCCCTCTGTAAGTAAAACCGATTTCCTTTTTTATTTTTTTTTATCTTATTTTATGTTAAAACTGTTTTTTTTATAAAATGTTAAAACTGTTTTTTTTATAAAATGTTAAAACTGTTTTTTTATATAAAATGTTAAAACTGAATTTTTTTAAAAAGGTGAAAACTGAATTTTTTAAAATGTTAAAACTGAATTTTATTTTAGTATAAAACTGAATTTTATTTTAGTATAAGACTGAATTTTATTTTAAGGTTTAATATAGGAAAAAGGTTTTAACTTTAAAATAGGAAAAGGTTTTAACTTTAAAAGGAAAAAGATTTGATCTTTATTAGAAAAAAAGGAAAACTTTTTATTAGAAAAGGCGAAGTCTATATTTTTAAAATAGAATTTTTATATATAGAACTTCGATAGAAAAATAGAATTTTTATATATAGAACTTCGATAGAAAAATAGAATTTTTATATATAGAACTTCGATAGAAAAATAGAATTTTTATATATTGAACTTCGATATAAAAATATGATTTTTATATATAGAACATCGAAAGAAAAATATGATTTTTATATATAGAACATCGAAAGAAAAATATGATTTTTATATATAGAACATCGAAAGAAAAATATGATTTTTATATATAGAACATCGAAAGAAAAATATGATTTTTATATATAGAACATCGAAAGAAAAATATGATTTTTATATATAGAACATCGAAAGAAAAATATGATTTTATATATGGAATAGCGAAGTAAAAATTCGATTTTTGCATATGTAGAGAATACGGGCGAAGAAAGTGATATCGACGAGAACAGTGAAGATTTCCTGCATAAGAAGAGCCGTGGAGCTAGGATAGCTATATGTGAGAATTCCTCACCTTTCAATTTATTTTTCTAGTTATATATATACTAGGATGCAGACGGTGCTTAGTAGCACCCGACACCCGTCCACAGACCATGGACTTGTTTGTTTGACTGTTTGGTGATTGATTGCGATATTGGTTTGAATGTGATTTGTGGTGTGAAAAATCGAATCGATAAATTGGTTAGGATTAGACGTGCGCCGTTATAAGGCGAAGGAGTAAGGCTAGGTTAGACCCTTACTCCAAATTTAGTGGTTTGCAAAATGAAATTGATATGATTGATGTGTGAATGGCGTGGGCCTTCACTAGACCGGGGATAAGGCTAGGCCTTGTCCCGTTTCTAGTATCGTGCCGTTATGCCGTCGAAATTTTCTAAAATATGTTAGAAAAATAAAAATATCAATTTATTGAATAAATGATTTGAATAGAAATTCATAGGTTGAAATAAAATGTTTTATCGTTAAAAATATAATTTTTAACGTGAATATGAAAATAGTGAAGTGAATAAATAAATATTCATTTACAAACCAGATGGTTTGTTTATGTACACTTATTTGAATGACGTTGATTGGGACGATAAATTTTACACATCGCCCAACTGCACAAATAAAATATGTGTTTGATTGTTTGAAACCCCACACGGGTGTTAGGATGAAATTTGAAGTTCACTCATCCTGATTGATTAAATATGTCGATCGATTGATTGACAAGCTGCTATAAGCGTTAAATGTCTATATTTGATGCTTATACAGTGTAGTGCACTTTGGTTGATGGTTGATTATTCATCGTTGTTGATATATATATATGTGTTGTAGAAAATCCATATAATTAACATTATATGGTAATTGATTGGGCCTCATTCCAGTTTCGAAAAAAAAGAAATATTTGAAATAGAAATATTTGAAATAGAATATTTGAAAATAGAAATATTTGAAATAGAATATTTGAAAATAGAAATATGTGAAGCCGTGAGGATTAGATTGACGCCATTTTGACGTGAACGATATTTATATCGATTTTATTCATTTTAAAATGAATATTGAAAAGTGATTTCGAAATCGAATATTTTGAAATGAATTGAATTGAAAACGATTTCGAAATGAATTGAATTGAAAACGATTTCGAAATGAATTGAATTGAAAACGATTTCGAAATGAATAGAATTGAAAACGAATTCAAAATGAATTGAAAACGATTTCGAAATGAATAGAATTGAAAACGAATTCAAAATGAATTGAATTGAAAACGATTTCGAAATGAATTGAATTGAAATGAATTCAAATTGAATTGAAATTCGAATTGAATAGAAATGAATTTTAAAAAACGAATTTATAAGGAAGAATTCAATTTTGGCTTTGAATTGAAATAGAAGTTGAAATAGAATTTGAAACGAATTTAAAACTATTTACATAATTCGTTTTAAATAGAAATCGACGATATATATATTATATATATATATTATATATAATATAATGGCCTGAATAGAACGCGCCGCGCCGCGGCAGTTCGCGAATTTCGACCATTTATTTCAAACGGACATTGCGGGAGATCCGACCGTCGGATTCTCCTAAAACCGGAACCGTTGGGTTCGTATCGAAAAGAGCTTTCTAACGAATGTTAGAAATTTGAAATCTAACGGTTGGATTTGGAATTATGTCCAAATCAAATTTGAAAAAGGTCGCTGTAAGTGCAGTTCGAGGGCCATTGTTGGAAATCGGCGGTACGGGCCTTGATAAAATTATTAAAAATAGTAATAATTTGTGTAAAATCATAAGAAATGATTTGTGAAAGTTTGGGATGAAAAACTCCATATTTGAAAAGATAAAAATAAATTTTTATCGAAATGAACTAGTTTTGAACTAGAATTATAATTCTATTTATTTTTAAATAAATAAATTGAATTTGAAATGGTTTTGAAAATAACCAAAATTTCCAATGATTGCATTGGAGTGGATTTGAATCGAAATTGTCTTCGGAATATTTCGATGTTGGAATTCGTGATATTACAGGTGTTGTTATGGAAATTTGAAAGATATATATTTGTATCGTTATTTCCAATATGACATTTGTTAGTCGTAGAATTCGATATTGAATATAAGCTGATATATTTTCTATTCAGAGCCTTGTATTGAATATCGAATGTGATTTGGGTTTGTCGTGAATGGTGTCTTCACTAACACTGTTCTTGAACCCAGTTGAGAAAAGATTAAATCTTTTTATTTAGATTTAATGAAGTGTACCAATTAAATGATATTTAATTGGAATTGAATTGATATTGATTTTTGGGTTTATCGTGAACAGTGTTTTAAATAACACTTGTTCTTTAACCCGATAATTAATGAATGTGATTTGGGTTTGTCGTGAATGGTGTCTTCACTAACACTGTTCTTGAACCCAGCTGAGAAAAGATTAAATCTTTTGATTTAGATTTAATGAAGTGTACCAATTAAATGATATTTAATTGGAATTGAATTGATATTGATTTTTGGGTTTATCGTGAACAGTGTTTTAAATAACACTTGTTCTTTAACCCGATAATTAATGGGATGTGACTTTGGGTTTATCGTGAACCGTGTTTTAAATGACACTGATTCTTTAACCCAGTCACAGATTAAAACTAAGTGGAGTTTTAATGAATCTTTAATTAGATTGAAAAGATCGAGAATGGAGTATCACCAGTTTTGCTCCAGGCGATAGTTAAATCTTTAATTAGATTTGAATGTGAAATTTAGAAACTAACTGGCGGTTAGCCAAGCAGAATGGTTTTCTGGATATTGATCTGATGTTGGTTTCGGCCTTCGGGGTTAATATTTGGGGAATTATTCTCTTGATTAATTTACGGTTAGTGACTAATGAATTGGAATGAGGCGTATGTTGTGTTTGTGTAACACTTATTTAAAATATACGCGAGTTATTCGGAAAGACCGGGTTTATCCCATTCTGAATAACTGATACGACGATAAGTCGAAGATGAAGACGATGGTCGAAGACCGGAGGTCTTCACGTCGTTTGGGTGATAACTGATGATCTTGATTGGGCTGTACACCCAAGAAGATGGAAACAGTTGGTGATCGTCCAGACGTACTTGGAGATCGATGGATATGCGGGGTACTAGGTGCCTCCGGTTTCGTTCAGGCCCAGAACGGACTTGTAAATGGACTGTGTGTCTGACATCGGATTTCATTCTGTGTGACTGATATCGGTTGCATAGGATGGTTTGCCTGTGTGGCATGCTAAGATGCAAATGATCAAGGCTTCTGTTGAAAAGCAAAGTCTTGTGGTTGATGATCAAAGCACGGCCTTTGTGGCGTAGCTTTGTGTAACGTTTACCTCGCGTGTTTCACACCCGGTATGAACCAAAAACGGGAGAGGACATCAGGGAGGACTTGCGTTTCTTTCTAGCTAGAAGTGGCGTCAGTGGTTTTACACGCCCTGACGAGTTTGACTTATGTGGTTGTTGCGGTTGCGAGGCGCCTCGGTTATATCGGTTTCGGCCGAATGCATTCTGGTCGGCTGACGGACCAGACTTACACCCCATAGGGTGGGGAGACGTATTGTTCAGGCACTATAATCCACATCGGTGGACCGGCCCTGACGATCGAAGGGGCAGTTGCGGCTGTTCCGGTGGCTCGGGCTAGAGAGTCACGAATCGGTTGAGGACTATCTTTTGCCTCGGTTCATAGACGGAAATCCAATTTCCAAATACGTGCCATTTGCGATTTTATTTGTAAACCTATATATGGCGACATAGTGGTATGGGGCATTCATGCCGCCTATGATTGATACTTATGATTTGAAGTTGTTTTATACACTATGCACTTATTATAGTATCAAATGATTTGTTTTAAACGTATCAAGCATTCTTTGGCTGTTATATGGAAAAACCCTATCCCCCGGCTTGCGTTGCATTGTGTGATAGGACCTGGGTCTTATAATAGCTTCATTTTTCTTTATTTAGCATTGCGCTGTTTGTTTTATGCACTGGTATTCTTGGGAGGAAACCCGTTCCGTGTTATACGGCGTGGTCCCTTGATTTACCTAACTTTAAAATAAAGAATTAATAACTGTTTTAGTTCTCACACCAGTCACATGACTGACCTGGAGTTTATTGTTTTAACCTAAACTCTGAGTGCCCCTATTTTCGACACGGGCAGCTAGTAGTTTTGGTTTTGCAGATTTATATTCACAGGATCCTGGTTTACAGCTGGAACGATATCCGGAAAGCTTTGTATCCGTATATCTCATTCTAGTTGTGTATTGTATTATTTTCCGCTGCTATGTATTTAAATGTAATTTAAATCTCTGATATTTCTGTGTAATATTCGTTTATACTCTGTATATTCTTGTAATCTGATGCATTGTTGTAATATACAATGAAATGTTCTTCTGTATGCGTTCTGTTGTGGTTTGTTCTCGAACTATCCGACACTTTCCTTTACGGGGAAGTTGCGGGTCTTCACAGTTGGTATCAGAGCTTTGGTTTACAAAGCTAGAGAACAAGACACATTAGAACCATACGAAAGAATTCATCAGATATTGGATTAGCAATATCCAATTAGAATGACTCGTTAGAGATAGGATCAGTAGTATCCTAGAACGAGTGTGAAGAGTATATTCTTCAAATGAAAACAAATTTCGTTTTGAAAATTTAAATCAATTATTCGTATTTGATTATTTATTTTATATTGATTAGGACAATCCGATATATAAAGATTTTGCATATATGTCTTGCAAACGTGTATTCGAAGTTTTAATATATTGGGTAGATATAGAATCCCTATAGTGCCCGGGAAAAATTGTGGTGATGGGGCACTGTCGCCAGTATTTATTTTCGAGCGACGAAAGTGAGATTTCTATATATTTCCTATTGACTGGTGTGAGAACCAAAATTAGATAGGGCCTATTGTTATGATTTGGCATCAAAAATCTGATTTTTGTATATGTATCAAAATTATGAATTTGAAACGTTAATTCACTAATTGATTGATGTTTGTGCTGTTTATTTATTTGTTTGATAATTTTGAAACATTATGCCCAATTGAATCAAATATTGAACTGTATTGAAAATTTGGTCGCATTTGCTTGCATATACAAATACTTTATTGAACAGGTCATAGCAAGGAGGCTAGAGCCGAGAATAGAATTTGTTTGCCCGACAAATAGGTACATGTTTACTACATAATTTCCTGTTTTGTTTGGGTGATGATGATTTTGTGAGCCTATTGGCTAGCCGCTTGGCTTTTTCTTTTTCTTTTTGAGATCTGAAGGACCGGGGAAGCTATTTGAAATTCCCGATGCTCCCGGTGCAGGGGAGGTTATGGCGAAATTTTTCGAAAATTTAAGGTGTTAGCCAAATTTTTGAAATTTTAGAAAATTCTCAAAAACTAAAGAGTTGGAGAATGGAAGCCTGACCGATCGTAGAGCTGAATAATCAAACCACTTTCGACTTTGTTCCTTTTCGGGGACGAAAAGTTTTAAGTGGGGGAGATTGTAACAACCCGTAAAATGCGAGCCAGTTTGAAATTTTTATTTTTGCTATTTTAGCGAATTTTGATTATTTAAAATGAATTATTTTAAATAATATCAACGTGAAATTTATTTTGAATATAATTCGAACGTATATATTATACGCGTCGTCGTTAGAATATAAATATTTATATATAATTATAAATAGAATTGAAAATGGCGCGGTAGTTCGATAATTCGATTTCAAACTTCAATTGAATGTACCGGGTGCAAAACAATCCGGATTTTAGTGAAACCAAAAACATTAGGATCTGATTGATAATATCTTTCCAACGAATCCGGAAAATCAAGATTTCATATCAGGAATCAAAAGATATGTCCAGTTGAAGATTCTGAATAGTCGCTATGGAATTCAGGCCCTTAAAAATAGCAATTTTGCAAATGACCTCGGATTTCGACGAAACCAGTTTTGTTGGATCCGCAGTGTCAAATTATTGCTAGATTCCAAATTCCATAATTTTCCGAATCAATATGTGAGCGTGGCAAAGGAAAACGCGTTTGACCAGTTTCAGTTGATTTTAATCGACTGGAAATTGGCCATTTTTCTAACGATCTCAGAATTCGGCGAAACTAGTTTTGTTAGGACCGTATCGTCAATACGAAGCTAGAAAATATTTTTCTGGAATTTTTCTAGTTAGTATGTGACCCCGGTAATTTGAAATGTACGTTTAAAATTCAATATAAAGATTTAAATGAAAATTCAAAAGGAAACTGATTGTAGGAATCAAATCAGCTTGCGATTCATATCCCATTGTGTTCAGAATAGGGGTAAAACGCTATGGACGGCAGGCTGTGGGCCTCGTTTAGAGGTTATGTGTAAAAGTCAACTTTTTGAATAATTAAATAAAAAAAAAATATTTTAATTCCCTTCCCTCCTTTATCTTCGTTCTGGCCCCCCCCTATACTTTCATTTCAGATCGAAACAGAAATAAAAAAAAAAAAAAAAAAGAGGCTCAAAGAAAACCCGTCGCCCTAGTTGGTCGATTGACCACCGCCGCCTCAGGCGTGGCGTCGCCCACCCGCCAGGCCCTCCCCAGCTCCGCCTCAGCCTCGCCGACCTCCACCGACAAGCGCCCTCCGTCCAAACCCCCTTCTCGCGCCGCCCCTCTTCTCCTCTTTCCCCTTTCCTTCTCGCGACCACAACCTCCGCCGCCGTCTTGTGGCACCACCGAGACATCGAGCCGCCCCCCCCTCTGTAAGTAAAACCGATTTCCTTTTTTATTTTTTTTTATCTTATTTTATGTTAAAACTGTTTTTTTTATAAAATGTTAAAACTGTTTTTTTTATAAAATGTTAAAACTGTTTTTTTTATAAAATGTTAAAACTGTTTTTTTATATAAAATGTTAAAACTGAATTTTTTTAAA
Source organism: Allium sativum (assembly GCA_030737875.1). Classification (NCBI taxonomy): domain Eukaryota; kingdom Viridiplantae; phylum Streptophyta; class Magnoliopsida; order Asparagales; family Amaryllidaceae; genus Allium; species Allium sativum. Next base: position 401,065,437 of record CM060912.1, on the reverse strand, counting down.
AAGGTGAAAACTGAATTTTTTAAAATGTTAAAACTGAATTTTATTTTAGTATAAAACTGAATTTTATTTTAGTATAAGACTGAATTTTATTTTAAGGTTTAATATAGGAAAAAGGTTTTAACTTTAAAATAGGAAAAGGTTTTAACTTTAAAAGGAAAAAGATTTGATCTTTATTAGAAAAAAAGGAAAACTTTTTATTAGAAAAGGCGAAGTCTATATTTTTAAAATAGAATTTTTATATATAGAACTTCGATAGAAAAATAGAATTTTTATATATAGAACTTCGATAGAAAAATAGAATTTTTATATATAGAACTTCGATAGAAAAATAGAATTTTTATATATTGAACTTCGATATAAAAATATGATTTTTATATATAGAACATCGAAAGAAAAATATGATTTTTATATATAGAACATCGAAAGAAAAATATGATTTTTATATATAGAACATCGAAAGAAAAATATGATTTTTATATATAGAACATCGAAAGAAAAATATGATTTTTATATATAGAACATCGAAAGAAAAATATGATTTTTATATATAGAACATCGAAAGAAAAATATGATTTTTATATATAGAACATCGAAAGAAAAATATGATTTTATATATGGAATAGCGAAGTAAAAATTCGATTTTTGCATATGTAGAGAATACGGGCGAAGAAAGTGATATCGACGAGAACAGTGAAGATTTCCTGCATAAGAAGAGCCGTGGAGCTAGGATAGCTATATGTGAGAATTCCTCACCTTTCAATTTATTTTTCTAGTTATATATATACTAGGATGCAGACGGTGCTTAGTAGCACCCGACACCCGTCCACAGACCATGGACTTGTTTGTTTGACTGTTTGGTGATTGATTGCGATATTGGTTTGAATGTGATTTGTGGTGTGAAAAATCGAATCGATAAATTGGTTAGGATTAGACGTGCGCCGTTATAAGGCGAAGGAGTAAGGCTAGGTTAGACCCTTACTCCAAATTTAGTGGTTTGCAAAATGAAATTGATATGATTGATGTGTGAATGGCGTGGGCCTTCACTAGACCGGGGATAAGGCTAGGCCTTGTCCCGTTTCTAGTATCGTGCCGTTATGCCGTCGAAATTTTCTAAAATATGTTAGAAAAATAAAAATATCAATTTATTGAATAAATGAATTGAATAGAAATTCATAGGTTGAAATAAAATGTTTTATCGTTAAAAATATAATTTTTAACGTGAATATGAAAATAGTGAAGTGAATAAATAAATATTCATTTACAAACCAGATGGTTTGTTTATGTACACTTATTTGAATGACGTTGATTGGGACGATAAATTTTACACATCGCCCAACTGCACAAATAAAATATGTGTTTGATTGTTTGAAACCCCACACGGGTGTTAGGATGAAATTTGAAGTTCACTCATCCTGATTGATTAAATATGTCGATCGATTGATTGACAAGCTGCTATAAGCGTTAAATGTCTATATTTGATGCTTATACAGTGTAGTGCACTTTGGTTGATGGTTGATTATTCATCGTTGTTGATATATATATATGTGTTGTAGAAAATCCATATAATTAACATTATATGGTAATTGATTGGGCCTCATTCCAGTTTCGAAAAAAAAGAAATATTTGAAATAGAAATATTTGAAATAGAATATTTGAAAATAGAAATATTTGAAATAGAATATTTGAAAATAGAAATATGTGAAGCCGTGAGGATTAGATTGACGCCATTTTGACGTGAACGATATTTATATCGATTTTATTCATTTTAAAATGAATATTGAAAAGTGATTTCGAAATCGAATATTTTGAAATGAATTGAATTGAAAACGATTTCGAAATGAATTGAATTGAAAACGATTTCGAAATGAATTGAATTGAAAACGATTTCGAAATGAATAGAATTGAAAACGAATTCAAAATGAATTGAAAACGATTTCGAAATGAATAGAATTGAAAACGAATTCAAAATGAATTGAAAACGATTTCGAAATGAATAGAATTGAAAACGAATTCAAAATGAATTGAAAACGAATTCAAAATGAATTGAATTGAAAACGATTTCGAAATGAATTGAATTGAAATGAATTCAAATTGAATTGAAATTCGAATTGAATAGAAATGAATTTTAAAAAACGAATTTATAAGGAAGAATTCAATTTTGGCTTTGAATTGAAATAGAAGTTGAAATAGAATTTGAAACGAATTTAAAACTATTTACATAATTCGTTTTAAATAGAAATCGACGATATATATATTATATATATATATTATATATAATATAATGGCCTGAATAGAACGCGCCGCGCCGCGGCAGTTCGCGAATTTCGACCATTTATTTCAAACGGACATTGCGGGAGATCCGACCGTCGGATTCTCCTAAAACCGGAACCGTTGGGTTCGTATCGAAAAGAGCTTTCTAACGAATGTTAGAAATTTGAAATCTAACGGTTGGATTTGGAATTATGTCCAAATCAAATTTGAAAAAGGTCGCTGTAAGTGCAGTTCGAGGGCCATTGTTGGAAATCGGCGGTACGGGCCTTGATAAAATTATTAAAAATAGTAATAATTTGTGTAAAATCATAAGAAATGATTTGTGAAAGTTTGGGATGAAAAACTCCATATTTGAAAAGATAAAAATAAATTTTTATCGAAATGAACTAGTTTTGAACTAGAATTATAATTCTATTTATTTTTAAATAAATAAATTGAATTTGAAATGGTTTTGAAAATAACCAAAATTTCCAATGATTGCATTGGAGTGGATTTGAATCGAAATTGTCTTCGGAATATTTCGATGTTGGAATTCGTGATATTACAGGTGTTGTTATGGAAATTTGAAAGATATATATTTGTATCGTTATTTCCAATATGACATTTGTTAGTCGTAGAATTCGATATTGAATATAAGCTGATATATTTTCTATTCAGAGCCTTGTATTGAATATCGAATGTGATTTGGGTTTGTCGTGAATGGTGTCTTCACTAACACTGTTCTTGAACCCAGTTGAGAAAAGATTAAATCTTTTTATTTAGATTTAATGAAGTGTACCAATTAAATGATATTTAATTGGAATTGAATTGATATTGATTTTTGGGTTTATCGTGAACAGTGTTTTAAATAACACTTGTTCTTTAACCCGATAATTAATGAATGTGATTTGGGTTTGTCGTGAATGGTGTCTTCACTAACACTGTTCTTGAACCCAGTTGAGAAAAGATTAAATCTTTTTATTTAGATTTAATGAAGTGTACCAATTAAATGATATTTAATTGGAATTGAATTGATATTGATTTTTGGGTTTATCGTGAACAGTGTTTTAAATAACACTTGTTCTTTAACCCGATAATTAATGAATGTGATTTGGGTTTGTCGTGAATGGTGTCTTCACTAACACTGTTCTTGAACCCAGCTGAGAAAAGATTAAATCTTTTGATTTAGATTTAATGAAGTGTACCAATTAAATGATATTTAATTGGAATTGAATTGATATTGATTTTTGGGTTTATCGTGAACAGTGTTTTAAATAACACTTGTTCTTTAACCCGATAATTAATGGGATGTGACTTTGGGTTTATCGTGAACCGTGTTTTAAATGACACTGATTCTTTAACCCAGTCACAGATTAAAACTAAGTGGAGTTTTAATGAATCTTTAATTAGATTGAAAAGATCGAGAATGGAGTATCACCAGTTTTGCTCCAGGCGATAGTTAAATCTTTAATTAGATTTGAATGTGAAATTTAGAAACTAACTGGCGGTTAGCCAAGCAGAATGGTTTTCTGGATATTGATCTGATGTTGGTTTCGGCCTTCAGGGTTAATATTTGGGGAATTATTCTCTTGATTAATTTACGGTTAGTGACTAATGAATTGGAATGAGGCGTATGTTGTGTTTGTGTAACACTTATTTAAAATATACGCGAGTTATTCGGAAAGACCGGGTTTATCCCATTCTGAATAACTGATACGACGATAAGTCGAAGATGAAGACGATGGTCGAAGACCGGAGGTCTTCACGTCGTTTGGGTGATAACTGATGATCTTGATTGGGCTGTACACCCAAGAAGATGGAAACAGTTGGTGATCGTCCAGACGTACTTGGAGATCGATGGATATGCGGGGTACTAGGTGCCTCCGGTTTCGTTCAGGCCCAGAACGGACTTGTAAATGGACTGTGTGTCTGACATCGGATTTCATTCTGTGTGACTGATATCGGTTGCATAGGATGGTTTGCCTGTGTGGCATGCTAAGATGCAAATGATCAAGGCTTCTGTTGAAAAGCAAAGTCTTGTGGTTGATGATCAAAGCACGGCCTTTGTGGCGTAGCTTTGTGTAACGTTTACCTCGCGTGTTTCACACCCGGTATGAACCAAAAACGGGAGAGGACATCAGGGAGGACTTGCGTTTCTTTCTAGCTAGAAGTGGCGTCAGTGGTTTTACACGCCCTGACGAGTTTGACTTATGTGGTTGTTGCGGTTGCGAGGCGCCTCGGTTATATCGGTTTCGGCCGAATGCATTCTGGTCGGCTGACGGACCAGACTTACACCCCATAGGGTGGGGAGACGTATTGTTCAGGCACTATAATCCACATCGGTGGACCGGCCCTGACGATCGAAGGGGCAGTTGCGGCTGTTCCGGTGGCTCGGGCTAGAGAGTCACGAATCGGTTGAGGACTATCTTTTGCCTCGGTTCATAGACGGAAATCCAATTTCCAAATACGTGCCATTTGCGGTTTTATTTGTAAACCTATATATGGCGACATAGTGGTATGGGGCATTCATGCCGCCTATGATTGATACTTATGATTTGAAGTTGTTTTATACACTATGCACTTATTATAGTATCAAATGATTTGTTTTAAACGTATCAAGCATTCTTTGGCTGTTATAAGGAAAAACCCTATCCCCCGGCTTGCGTTGCATTGTGTGATAGGACCTGGGTCTTATAATAGCTTCATTTTTCTTTATTTAGCATTGCGCTGTTTGTTTTATGCACTGGTATTCTTGGGAGGAAACCCGTTCCGTGTTATACGGCGTGGTCCCTTGATTTACCTAACTTTAAAATAAAGAATTAATAACTGTTTTAGTTCTCACACCAGTCACATGACTGACCTGGAGTTTATTGTTTTAACCTAAACTCTGGGTGCCCCTATTTTCGACACGGGCAGCTAGTAGTTTTGGTTTTGCAGATTTATATTCACAGGATCCTGGTTTACAGCTGGAACGATATCCGGAAAGCTTTGTATCCGTATATCTCATTCTAGTTGTGTATTGTATTATTTTCCGCTGCTATGTATTTAAATGTAATTTAAATCTCTGATATTTCTGTGTAATATTCGTTTATACTCTGTATATTCTTGTAATCTGATGCATTGTTGTAATATACAATGAAATGTTCTTCTGTATGCGTTCTGTTGTGGTTTGTTCTCGAACTATCCGACACTTTCCTTTACGGGGAAGTTGCGGGTCTTCACAGTGACGAATTTGAATATGACCATAGTTTTTCCCTTCTTCTCCAACAATTCGAAAACCCTAATTTACTTTGACATATTCCCATGTGATATCTAACGATACGCTAACTACCATAACAAAACATTTCAATGAACAACAATAGCAAAGTAAACCATAAAAAACTCACCTATTGTCTACGTGTTGAACTTCGGCAATGCTTTCCACTGCCTTCTTCGCAACCGCACCACCTTTGTGCTCGAGTTGACCTTGCGATTTTTGAGCTTCAGGTGAAAAGCTTCAAGTGACCGTTCGAATATTTTGAGAGAAAACTGGAATAGGGTAATTATGTTATGCACGCTTGTTTTAGGTGTAGGGATAGAATGGGAAGTTGATAGTATGAATGGTGCAGTCCCTTAACAATGGTAAGAGTGTACCGAGTGCCCTTAAAACAGGCCACCCTTTAATCAAATCTGGAGTACGAATAATAATGCCCTTTGTTTATTTTTACTCTTCACTTCTAACATGCTCCACACCATATTATTTGTTTGCTTTTACTCAAAGAATTCCTAGTATCAGCTGAAAATCTGCCAACTGTTCTTCACTATGATTCACACCAAGCTACAATTGTCGATTTATTGTCAATTGAGGTTTAAATAAAAATGGAAAGATGAAACGAGTCAAACTCGCCTTACGGGAAAGCCCAGATTGAGTTGAGAACACGACAAATGAGAACACAAACAGAAGAACATTTCATTGTTATTACAACAATTTACATCAGAGTACAAGAATATAACAGAATATGAATAAATTATATACATTTGATAAACATCAGATATTTACAAATTACAAAGCCGTGGAAAATAATACAAAACACAACTGAAAGAAATACATGGATACAGAGCGTTCCGAATATAGCTCCAGCTGTAAACCAGGATCCTGTGAATATAATATCTGTAAAACCAAAACTACTAGCTGCCCGTGTGGAAAATAGCGGCACCTAAAGTTTAGGTTAAAACAATAAACTCCAGGTCAGCCATGTGACTGGTGTGAGAACTAAAACAGTTATTAAATCTTTACTTTAAAAATAAAGTAAATCAAGGGACCACGCTGTATAACACAGAACGGGTTTTCTCCCAAAAATACTAGTGCATATAACAAACAGCGCACTGTTTTTTGGAAAAATGAAGCTATTATAAAACTCAGGTCCCATCGCACAATGCAACGCAAGCCGAAGAATAGAGTATTCCCTTATAATAGCCAAATATGCTTGGTATGTTTAAAACAAATCATTTGATATTATTATAAGTGTATAGTGTCAAAAACAACTTCAAATATAAATGTATCAATCACAGACGACGTGGGTACCATATATCATATCGCCATACTAGGCTCTACAATAAAAACCGAAATTGTACGTATTGGAAATTGGATTTCTGTCATGAGTCGAGACAAGGGATGTACTCCTCGCCGGCTTCGAGACACTCTAGCAAATGCCTCAGGATCTCCTGCAGTAGACCCTTGGATCCTCCAAGGCCGGTCCTCCCTTACGTTTGAGGATTGGCAATTCCTGAACACATGTTTCCCGGTCCTATAGGACCTATCCATCGGCTCCGTAGTAACTGGTATATCTGAGGCGCCTCGCAATCCATCATCCACATAGGTAAAAATATAATAAATGTCTGGGCTCCGTACCATGACACCACCCATAGCTAGAAAGAAACGTCATGTCCTTCTTGGGTCTCTTATCCCGTTTTTGACTCATACCGAGGTGTAAGGCTCGCGAATTAACGCTATACACAAAGCTATGCCCTTTAAGGCCTTGCTTTGATCATCAACCACAAGACTCTGCTTTTCAACAAAAGCCTTGATCATTTGCATCTCCGCATGCCACACTGACAATTCACGCCATGAAAATGATGTCTATCGATATATAACCTATAAGCTCGTACGTCTTAGAGAAGGGTGTTAAGCAAGAGAATAAATTCTCTGCCACCAAACAGATATATATTTAATAGAGATCAATCAACATAGAATAAAATCCAATGTCAGACACACATCCATTTACTAGGTCGCTTTGGGTCTGAACGAAACCGGAGGCACTTTATTCCTCGTCCTATATGTCCAATACAGGAGAGAGGTACTCGCATATCCGGTCGATCTCCAAGTATGTCTGGACGATCACCACTTATTACCTTGTCTTGGGTGTACCGCCCAATCAAGGCATCAGTAATCATCCAAACGATGTGAAGACCACCGGTCTTCAACCACCGTCTTCATCGTCGACTTATCGTTGAATCAGTTATTTAGAATGGGTGTAAAGCCGTCCTTTCCAAATAACTTGTGTATATTATAAACAAGTGCTACACAAACACAACATACGCTTCATTCCAACTCAGAATATTCTTTATTTAAATATTCATATCCTTTGGGAAAGGTTCCCATTAATTTTATCAAAGACAAATTCTTTAAATTTATTCTTTAATCTTCCTTTGGATATTAATTCAAACCAAATTAAGGTTTATCCAAACTAGTCTAGATTATCGAGCCTTACTGAAGTAATCATTTGTTTAATTTCCCAATGTCAACCTATTCACCCCATGAAGCAAAACTAGTAACACTCCATATCTAACATCACGGTGTTATCGGTAAATTTAATTACCATTTCATGTTCAAATCTAATTAAAGATTTAACTATCGCTTGGAGCAAAACTGGTGATACTCCATTCTCGATCATTTCCCAATTTTGATATTTTAAATTATCACATTCACATTTCAATCTAATTAAAGATTCATTAAAACTCCACTTGGTTTTAATCTTCCTAAAAATCAATATTAATGATTATTTAACTTTGGGAAATCAAACATGTCGCATCGACAATCTACACTGTACCATTGATTTCTGCCGATATATAACCTCTGAGCTCGTACATCTCAGAGAAGGGTGTTAAGCAAGAGAATAAATTCTCCGCCACCAAACAGATATATATTTAGCAGAGATTAGCAATACAGTTCGAAATGCAATGTTAGACATATAATCCTATCTTTAACTGGGTTGAAGAACCAATTTCATTTAAAACATAGTTCACGATAAACCCAAAATCACATTCCATTAACCATGGAATCATCACGGAAAACAGATTAATATATAGTCGATATCAATTTCCGTATCCGACAAATAATATAAATGGAATAACGACAAAGCCTTTTAAATTCCATATATATTAACAGTTTTCCTCCACAGAAGCTCACTTCGATCATTACTAAATCGAATTCCGTTCAATTCCAATTTAATATATTAAATTGGAAAACTTTACTTTGGAAAATTCCATTAAATCTTAATAAAAGATTTATATATTCCAAATCGCATTTCACTGTTAATCGGGTTAAAGAACGAATGTCGTTAAAAACACAGTTCACAGTAAACCCAATTCACATTCCATTTTATTCCAATTATTAAGTATAATTGGCTAATAATCTTAATTAAAAGATTTATTCTTTTCACACGGGGTTCAAGAACAGTGTTAATGAAGACATCATTCACGACAAACCCAAAATCCAATTCTTTTATTCAGTTCCAATTAAATATTAATTAATTGGAAAACTTCCCTAAATCTTAATTAAAAGATTTATTCTCTTCTCAACTGAGTTTAAGAACAGTGTTGATGAAGACATCATTCACGACAAATCCAAAATCCCATTTGATATTAAATACAAGACTTTGAATAGAAATTATATCGGTTTATATTCAATATCAAATTTTGAAACCAACAAATATCGTATTGGAAATAACGATATAAATATCTTCCAAATTTCCATAACAATATCCGCATAGTCACGGAATCCAATATCAAAATATTCCAAAGATTATTTCCATTCCAAATCCATTCTGATCCGTTCGTTGGAAATTTCTGGTTATATTAAAACCATTCACAAATCCAATTTATTTTATTTAATAATTATTGGATTTCAAATCTAGTTAATAACTAGTTCATTTGGATAAAATATATTTTTATCATTATAAATGTGGAATTTTTGATCCCATTTCTTTCTAAATCATTTATTATGATTTTACACAAATTATTAATATTTTTAATAATTTTATTAAGGCCTTTTCAGTCAATTTCCATAAACAGTCATCGAACTACACTTAAGCGACATTTTCCAAATTTGATTTGGACATTCCAAATCCAACCGTTAGATTTCAAATCTCTTATATTCATTGGAAAGCTCTTTTTGATACAAACCCAACAGTTCCGGTTTTAGGAGAATCCGACGGTTCGATCTCCCGTATTATTCGAAGTAAATGGTCGAAATTCGCGAACGGCCACGGCGCGCCACCTTCTATTCAGGCCATTATATTATATATATATAATATATATTTCGTCGATTTTCATTTACAACTATTTTATAAATTGTTTATAAATTCGTTTTAAAACGATTCTAGTTTCGTTTTCAATTTTAAATCAAAATTGAATACTCCTTATCATCATAATATTTAATTGATAATATTTTCAAAATATCAGATTTTGAAATAATTTCCTTTTTGATATTCATTATAAAAATGAATAAAATAGATATAAATATTGTTCGCGTTAAAATGGCGCACATCTAATCAACACGGCTTCATATATTTCAATATTTTCGTGTCCAACCCAAATCATGCAACAAAATTACATTTTAATCCTTTACCGAATATTATTTTAATAATATTCATTATTTTAAAATATTCTTTTCTTCTCAATTGGAATCATACACAGTCAATTACTATATAATGTTATTTATATGGATTTCATATAATACATGTATACAACAATAATGATATACAATCAACCATCATCCAAAGTGCATTACACAACTGCATAAGCATTAAATATAAATAATTAATGCTTACAACAGTCTGTCAACCAATTGATTGACATACAACTAAACAATTGGGATTAGTGTATGTCAAACATCATCCCAATACCCGTGTGGGGTTTAAATCAACACACACAGATTTTATTTGTGCAGTTGGGCAATGTGTAGAATATATCATCCCAATCAATATCAGTTAAATGAGTGTACACAAATAAATCGTCCGATTTATGAATGAATATTTATTTTCATTCATATACACGTTAAAAATTATGTTTTTAACGATAAAATATTTATTTCAACACATGAATATTTTATACAATTCATTTATACAATAAAAATGATATTTTTATTGTTCTAACATATTTAAAAAAAATTGGCAGCATAACGGCGCGATATTAGAACCGAAATAAGGTCTAGCCTTATCCCTCGCCTAATACTGGCTCGAGCCATACACATACCAATTCCAATCAATTCCATTCACATCCCAAACCAAATTCAAACAAATAAATCAATCAAAACAAACAATCAAACATCCATGGTTTCAGTCAAAGGTGTTGGGTGCTACTAAGCACCGTCTGCATCCTAGTATATATTTAATTGTAAACAAAATTAGAGTGAGAAGTTCTCACCTTTGGTTTTCACTCCATCATTCTTTATTGGATGGTCTGGATTCCGTTTTACTTCCAGTCAGTTCCATTGCAGTCTGTTTCACACGATTTTTATATTAAAAATCACATTTTTACTTTTACGCTATATAGATAAAAATTATATTTTTATTATTGTTCTATCTGCATAAAAATCCCATTTTTATATCGCTACTATATATATATAAAAATCATATTTTTATAACGCTACCACATATATAAAAATCATATTTTTATATCGCTAATACATATATGAAAATCATATTTTTTACAACGCTACTTATGTAATACAGATCATATTTTTATACCGCTACATGTATAATAAAAATCATATTTTTATATCGCTACATATATAATAAAAATCATATTTTTATATTGCTACAATATATATAAAAATCGCATTTTTATACCAATACAATATACATAAAAATCGCATTTTTATACCGCTATAATATATATAAAAATCACATTTTTATACCGCTACAATATATATAAAAATCGCATTTTTATACCGCTACAATATACATAGAAATTGCATTTTTATACTGCTACAATATACATAGAAATCGCATTTTTATACCGCTACAATATACATAAAAATCGCATTTTTATACCACTACAATATATATAAAAATCGAATTTTTATCATATCGTTATAATATATATAAAAATCGCATTTTTATCATATCGTTATATATATAAATTTCAGAAAATAAACAATGGTGTTTATATTAAAATCAGAAAATAAAAACAAGGCTTGTTTATATATAAAAATAAATAAATTACTTACTTAGTTTTAAGAGGGAGAAGGACCTAAGGTTGGAGCGGCGGCCGGAGGAGGTGTTGGAAAGTTGGAGAGGAGGAGCTCGTGGGTGCTGTGAAGGGGGGTGCGGGAATGGCGGCCTCGATTTAGGGTTAGGGCTTGGGAGGGGGTTCGGGTGGAGAGAGGAAGAGCAAGGAGGGAGGGGGTCTTCGATCTACGGTCGGGGGGCGGGCGAAGGAGGGGTCGCAACCCAGGCGAAGGAGGGGGGTGTGGTGCACGAGGTCGACGCGGGTTCATTTTTCTTCTTCTTTTGAACGATGTACAGGAGAGAGAGAGAGGGGTGAGGATATAAATAAATATATAATTATATTACTTTAATTTATAAAAAAGTTACTTTTTCATTTTAAGTCCAGATCGAACCCAACGATCATCGTCCCTAGCTAAATACCCCCATTCGGAACACAATGAGATATGTTTCATAAACTAATTTGACTGTTTCGATCAGTTTTCATCAAAATTAAAATATAAATTAATATTACGTTCAAAATTGATTTCAACATACATTTTAATTTACCGTAACCACATACTGACTCCAAAAATTCCAGAAAAATAAATCTGGCTATTTTTTGACGATACGATCCTAACAAAACTAATTTCATTGAATTTGGAGACCGTTTAAAAAATGGTTATTTTTTAGTCGATTAAATTTAAATTTAAATTACCAAACACATTTAAATTCACTGCGCTCACATATTAATTCAAAAAATTCTAAAAATTGGAATCTAGAAATAATTTGACATTCCGAATCCAACAAAAGTGGCTTTGTCGAAAACGGAGGTCGTTTGCAAAACGACTATTTTTAAGGGCTATATACATATTAAAAAATATATAAATTCCATAGCGACTATTCTGAATTTTCAACTGGACATAACTTTTTATTCCCGTTATGAAATCTAGATTTTTCACATTCATTAGAAAGATATTATTCAACAGATTCAAATATTTCTGGTTTTACTGAAATCCGATTTATTTTGAATCCTGTATATTCATTTAAAGTTTAAAATCGAATTTTCAAACTACTGCGCCATTTCAGGCTCCTTATATAATTAAAATAATTTATTCGTTCTAACTTCATTCAAAATAAATTTTTAGTCGTTATTATTTAAAATAAATCATTTTAAATTTCCAAAATCCATTAAAATTCCTAAAATAAAAAAATTAATTGGTTCTCGAAATCTGGGTTGTTACAAAAAACAATTTGATGTGAATAGTAACACACTTCTCAAAAGGTTTTCCAATGACTAATCTATTTTTTATACTTTACTTTTGTACATATAGCTTGTTATTTTATGGTTCAAATTACTCTTTCATATTCATCTCATGTCAAGATGTCATTAATTAATATCTCATTAATTTCAAATTTTACTTTTTTTTGCCCTTCCATTTCATTTTGATTAATTTTCATATTTTAACAGCAATAACAGCTGTCTATTTCATTTCTATTTTCATGGCTCCGTTTATTTTCCTTTCCAAATGCTTTCACGTTTATTTTAATCATTCACTTCATATTGAAAAATATGGAATTATTTTATCATCTTCAATACTCATCATTTTTTTAGTACATAGAGGTCGACTATCTCGGCAACTCAAGTCTTTGTCGACTTCCTGTAAGTTTTGCCCTAATTCTTTTATCTAACTTATTATGACTTCCAACATATGTCTAATTTTCTATAGATCTATTGAGTTTTTAATTGCTTACTTTATTTTATTTATGTAAATTTACCTTTCAGTCCTCTCTGTTAAACGTTTATTATTTTATCTTCAGTAATGTATCAACCACATACAAAAGGTAATTATCTCAAATTGATTGTAAGGTTTCTTTGATTGGTTCCAAAGTGTATTTATAATATCTAAGTATTGTGCGTTCAAAGGCATTCTTGGTTGGTCCATTGAAAAGGCAATTTTTTTGGTGAGTCATCATACCCTGTGTAAGTTACAGTCACTAAATCAATTATATTTTTACATATTTCTTCATGCATATTTATTAGTTGATATGTTTTAAACAATAAATGTTGTGCATTTCAACACAACTTATAGGCCATTGATGTAAATGTATTAGTCTAAATGTTGTGCATTTCAACACAACTTATAGGCCATTGATGTAAATGTATTAGTCTAAATGTTGTGCATTTCAACACAACTTATAGACCATTTAATGCATGACATTTATTGTTTGAATGCATTTCGGTGGGATATCATGTATAAATCCATTATTGTAGGATGCATGTGACATGCACTGGGATGCACTATTTCTCAATGCTTTAGTGTATTTTATGAAATTATAATTACATGTTCTGAATGTATTCTCTATCTTTTGTTTTACCACTGAAGTTTTTCACGTTAAAATGTCTCTTTCGAGCTAATCTTTTTGAGCATTTAAGTAGTCACGCATGCTTTCCAGCATATCTTTTCTATATTTTTGTATATAACAATTGTAGCAGCCCTAAAAAAGCCTCATGACTTCGGTGTTTAATTCAACAGTTTCACCCTGAGATTTTCTTTCATAGTTAATTATAATTAATGTATAGAATACATAGCTTTTGTTTTTTGGGTTTGAAAACTAGGGTTAGCTTCACTCAATTTTTACCCAAAATGTTCATACTATGGTGTTATACACCACTATTGATACATATGCTTGTTGGTCCTTTATTTATAGGGTACTAAATTATAAATTTTACTATTCATTCTCCCAAAAATTTCAATTTATACTTATACTTTCGATCTATTGGAATTTGAGAATGAGGATAACCTTGCTTTGTTTGGTGAATGTCTCTCTTCGTTAACTTAGATTGCTATTTTATATAACTATATATGCTAATTTTATTTTGATTGTATTGTAATTAGTTATGTTTCATCTTTGACTTAGAAAATCACTGAATACGATATAAACTTGACAACCGCTTTTTGCTTAGATTCATCACTTATGAATCCAAGATCATATTAGTTCTAACATTTAGGTGATCAGTTATTAATTTTATTTTTACTAGTTGTCTTTGTACATATTTGCTTAATTTATAGAGTTAGAAAGTTATTACAACTTTAGAAAATCTTGCATTTTACTTGACTCGGCTTTTTTTAGTCTTACATTTTATCTAACTCGACTTTTTATTTCATTATTTTGAATAATACTTAGCCAAAAAATTAACCCTAGAGAGTAAAGTTGAGGAATTCGATAGGTACTTTTCCCCTACTGCCCTTCCATTTAAGTTGGGCTCTCGCTGAGGCTCTTTTCAATCTCGAGGCTTTTACTCGTTTAATGGATTATCGCATGTCTCCTCAAATAATAAGCCGATGAAGTGTGACTATTAAGGATTGAACCATCTCTCTTGCTAACCCAATTAAAGCTACAGATTACAAAAGTTTTTTTAATGATGTTGTGTATGCGTGCGTGTGTATTGTTTCTTTTTTATAATTTTGCATTAAATACTTGTGCATTTTTCCGTTTTTCCCCTACTATTGGAATTTATGTCATTACTATACTATAGCCAAAAAAATAACTTTGGAGTTTAATATGTTTCTTTTGATCATATATGCAAGAAATCAAAAAAAAAAATGTATCCTAAAGTTTAACAAAAATTGTGTATTCAAGATTTTGATGTTTATTTCATTTTTTAATATATATTCCAATCATTAATTCATATGATAATTCATTTGACTTTTTATTCGTTGACGACTAGGCAATTGGTAAAAAAGAATTAGCTGGTTGATTGTTAAAATGGCTAATAATTTTACCTGATATTTTAAATTTAAATTTTGTTTTCTGCTGGAGTTATTAAAAAAATTAATTTTGAAAGCAAACACTCTTGGAACATTATAAAAGCAGAACAAAAATGTTCATATTTTATGCATTCAAATAACAATTAAACGAATGAAACTTTATAATTATTTCCTTCACAAGTCCAGAAGTGTTTTTTTTTGGCAAGGTCGACCGGTTTTTATAGTGATCTGTATCACTCTTTTATTTATCACAAAATAAAAAGTACAAATCAGTCCAGGTGATATGTAATCAACGTATCAGCTAAAAAGAAGTTTTTTATTCTCCATGCTAAAAGGTATCATCTTTTAGTTTGTCCCTTGTCAATAAATTAATTTTAATTATAACAGAAAATCACAACTATTTAAGTACATTTGAAAGTGAAAATAATATATAACTTTTGTAAAACACTATTATAAGGTTTAAAAATATGCATCTACTCAGCCAAGGGCACATGACTCAAGTGGCATTGATATGTCCATGTAGTCGAGGCCCTATAATTCATGGGTATGAAACCCCAGGACATAAAATATTATGTTTGAATAAAATAAAACTCAACTATTGAAAAAACATAACCACCATTCCTCAAAAGTAAAGTTTAAAAAACACTCGTGTTTTTAGTTCAATAAAAATGCAAATATTTACATTCTAAAAAAGTTCAATTTTTTGTAGTTTATAGTGTAAACATTTGCACTTTCTCAACAACAAAATTCAAATAATAATAATTAATTTGGTCATAGGAATATGCATTCTTATACAACTACGCTCATATTTAATATTCAAAAAAATGGAAAAAATCATTATAAGTAACATTAGAGGTGCAATTTAAAGCATATTTTTTAGGAGGATTTTCATTTACCAAACCTAAAAATAAAAGGCATTTCCAAAAATAATATATGTTTAAAATTCGATGAGAGCATGGATAAGAAAATATAGAAAATATAGGTTTATATTGTTACCGTTATACTGGTGCGAACTATGTAGATGGGTCTGCCAAACAATTTACTTAATGGTATATGAGCGTCACAGGTATGCACTTCGGGTAAAATTATGGCATGCGTTCATGAGTTATTTTTATACAACTGAATATTTTTAACACATTCAAAAAAAAATTGCATAAATCTTTAGTTATATTTTTACTTTAAAGTCATATGTAGTTTATTTTCTTATTTTTAAGATGTAACGTCTAATTTTTATGTTAGTTTGATTTTTTTTTTTAGATCCTATTTTTAGTTATTTTAAGTTTTTATAATACTTGTGGTGAAGCTTTTAAAATTTGTAAAGAAAGTTAATTTGTTAGATTTGTAGAATTAAAACTTTGTGGTTTCTATAGACATCGTTTTTGGCTATTCTGGCTAGCACCAAAATTGTGTTTTTCTATAAATTGTTTAACTGTACCATGGATTGTTTTCCTATAAATTGAATATGTTGAACATATTAAATTCAAATGACCTACATAAAAATAAATCAATATTTTTACGTTGAAATCATATTTCGAATCTTTATTCATTAGTTGTACGTTGTATCTAATTCTATTGTTATTTTAAAAACAAATTGTGAAGGAAATGTATTTTAGATATCATTTTAAGCAAATAAAATTATGTAATGTTTGTAAATTAAGTTTATTACAAATTGTACATTTAAGTTTACTCTACAAATTTAATTTTTAGAAAGAAGTTAGATTCAATTTTTAAGGGGAGTCTTAAATTTATAAAATAAGCTAGATCCAATTTTGTGGAGAATTTTGAATTTGTAAAAGAAGTTAGACCCTTTTTTAAGTGATCTTAAGATAAATGGATCATCTTACTGCCTTCTGCAAGCTCCCTTCCTCTGGTCTTGTAATAACCCGAAAATCTGGGCCAGTTTAAAATTTTTATTTTGGCAATTTTAGCAAATTTTGATTATTTAAATTGAATTATTTTAAATAATATCGACGAGAAATTTATTTGAATAGAATTCGAACGTATATATTATATACGTCGTCGTTAGAATATAAATATTTATATATAATTATAAATCGAATTGAAAATGGCGTGGTAGTTCGATAATTCGATTTCAAATTTCAATTGAATGTACCGGGTGCAAAACAATCCGAATTTTCGTGAAACCAAAAATGATAGGATCTAATTGATGATATCTTTCTATCGAATCTGAAAAATCAGAATTTCATAGCGGGAATCAAAAGATATGTCCAGTTGAAAATTCTGAATAGTCGCTATGGAATTCAGGCCCTTAAAAATGGGAATTTTGCAAACGACCTCGGATTTCGACGAAACCACTTTTGTTGGGTCCGTGATGTAAAGTTATTGCTAGATTCCAAATTTCATAATTTTTCGAATCAAAATGTGAGCGTGGCAAAGGAAAACGCGTTTGACCAGTTTCAGTTGATTTTAATCGACTGGAAATTGGCCATTTTTCAAACGGCCTCAGAATTCGACGAAACTAGTTTTGTTAGGACCGTATCGTCAATACGAAGCTAGAAAATATTTTTCTGGGATTTATCAAGTTAGTATGCTACCCCGGTAATTTGAAATGTACGTTTAAAATCCAATATAATGATTTAAATGTAAATTTAACGGAAACTGATTCGAACGATCGAATCAACCTACGAAACAAGTCCCATTGTGTTCGGAATGGGGGTAAAACACTATGGACGACAGGTGGTGGGCCTCGTTTCGAGGTCGTACGAAAAAGTCAACTTTTAGTAAATAAATAAATTATATATATAAAAAAATATCTCCCTCTCCTTATATCCGCTCAGGCCCCCCCACGTTTAAATCAATTCAGATAAAAAAAGAAAAAAAAAGAAAAAGAAAAATGGAGGGCGCGATGGCCGCCGCCGCCCTAGGCGGAACACCGCCGCAACCCCCCCTCTTTCCGCCGCCTCCTTCCTTCTCCTCCCCCTCCACTCCTTCTCCGACTGCGACATCCCCCAGGCCACCGCACCATCTTTGTACCCTCTCTGCTCCCTCCATCTCGAGGCCGCCACCAACATCTCACGCCCCCACAGCGAACCCCCACCGCCCCCTTAGGCTCCTCCCTCCTCGATTTCAGACCCCAAACCCCTGTAAGTTTTTAATGTTTTATTTTTATTTGTTTTCTTTATTTATTTATTATGTAATAGCTTTTATAAGTTTAGAAAAATCGTTTTTTTTTCATGACTAAAATTAGTCTTGTTTGCTATGTATAAGAGGTAAAAAGGGTTTGAACTTTAAAAATAGAAAAGGCGAGAACTTTATATATAAAAAGAAAAGATTGGATTTTTAAACTAGAAAGGCTATGATTTTTAGCTTAGCAAAGTTGAGATTTTTATTTATAACAAAGGCGATATTTTTATAATGTAGAAAGGTTAAAAATATAGTATTTATACTAGTGGCATAGTAAAAATAGAATTTTTATATATTGAACTTCGAAATAAAAATAGAATTTTTATATATTGAACTTCGAAATAAAAATAGAATTTTTATATATTGAACTTCGAAATAAAAATAGAATTTTTATATATTGAACTTCGAAATAAAAATAGGATTTTTATATATTGAACTTCGAAATAAAAATAGGATTTTTATATATTGAACTTCGAAATAAAAATATGATTTTTATATATTGAATAACGAAGTAAAAACTCGATTTTTACATAGGTAGTGAAAGCGGGCGACGAAGGTAA
This sequence comes from Allium sativum, assembly GCA_030737875.1. Taxonomy (NCBI): domain Eukaryota; kingdom Viridiplantae; phylum Streptophyta; class Magnoliopsida; order Asparagales; family Amaryllidaceae; genus Allium; species Allium sativum. Next base: position 401,046,243 of record CM060912.1, on the reverse strand, counting down.
CAAAAAGGCGAGAACGAAGAAGAAGAGTCAAGATGATTGGATAGCTATAGGTGAGAATTTCTCACCTTTCAATTTAAATTTTCTAGTTATATATATACTAGGATGCAGACGGTGCTTAGTAGCACCCGACACAATCGTCCACAGACCATGGACTTGTTTGTTTGGTTGCAAAAATTAGTTAGATTATTGGATTGAAATTTGAATTGCTTGGTGAAATAAAATTGGTTTGATTGATGTGTGAATGGCATGGGCCTTCACTAGACCGGGGATAAGGCTAGGCCTCGTCCCGTTTCTAGTATCGTGCCGTTATGCCGCCGAAATTTTCTAAAATATGTTAGAAAAATAAAAATATCATTTTATTTAAAGAATGAACTGAATAGAAATTCATATGTTGGAATAAAATGTTTTGTCGTTAAAAATATAATTTTTAACGTGAAGTGAATAAAATAAAATATTCATTTACAAACCGGACGGTTTGTTTATGTACACCTATTTGAATGACATTGATTGGGACGATAAATTTTACACATCGCCCAACTGCACAAATAAAATCTGTGTTTGATTGTTTGAAACCCCACACGGGTGTTGGGATGAAATTTGAAGTTCACTCATCCTGATTTATTAAATATGTCGATCGGTTGATTGACAGGCTGTTTTAAGCGTTAGATATCTATATTTGATGCTTCTACAGTGTAGTGCACTTTGGTTGATGGTTGATTATTTTTCAATGCTATTATACATGTGTTGTATGAAAATCCATATAATTAACTTTATATGGTAATTGATTGGGCCTCATTCCAATTTGAAAAATAAAGAATAATATAAAATAAAGGTTCATGTGTTGACAGTACTCATCCATTGAGATTGGTCATGTGTTGAACGAAATATTTTGATAATAACAACTATTTTGAAAAAGAAACATTTGAAATAGAATATTTGAAAATAGAAATTTATGAAGCCATGTTGATTAGATTGACGCCATTTTGACGCGAACGATATTTATATCGATTTCGAAATGAATTGAATTGAAACGATTTCGAAATGAATTGAATTGAAAACGATTTCGAAATGAATTGAATTGAAACGATTTCGAAATGAATTGAATTGAAAACGATTTCGAAATGAATTGAATTGAAAACGATTTCGAAATGAATTGAATTGAAAACGATTTCGAAATGAATTGAATTGAAAACGAATTCAAATTGAATTGAAAGCAAATTGAAATGAATTCAAATTGAATTGAAATTTGAATTGAATAGAAATGAATTTTAAAACAAATTTATTAAGAAGAATTCAATTTTGATTTGAATTGAAATGGAAGTTGAAATTGCTTTTGAAACGAATTTTAAAACTAATTATATAATTCGTTTTAAATAGAAATCAACGAAATATATATTATATATATTATATATATATATATAATATAATGGCCTGAATAGAACGCGCCGCGCCGCGGCAGTTCGTGAATTTCGACCATTCATTTCAAACGGACATTACGGGAGATCCGACCGTCGGATTCCCCTAAAACCGGAACCGTTGGGTTCGTATCGAAAAGAGCTTTCTAACGAATATTAGAAATTTGAAATCTAACGGTTGGATTTGGAGTTACGTCCAAATCAAATTTGAAAAAGGTCGCTGTAAGTGCAGTTCGATGGCCATTGATGGAAATCGACTGTACGGGCCTTGATAAAATTATTAAAAATAGTAATAATTTGTGTAAAATCATAAGAAATGATTTGTGAAGATTTGGGATGAAAAACTCCATATTTGAAAAGATAAAAATAGATTTTTATCGAAATGAACTAGTTTTGAACTAGAATTATAATTCTATTTATTTTTAATTAAATAAATTGAATTTGAAAGGGTTTTAACAATAACCAGAATTTCCAATGATTGCATTGGAGTGGATTTGAATCGAAATTGTCTTCGGAATATTTCGATGTTGGGATTCGTGATTATACGGATGTTGTTATGGAAATTTGAAAGATATATATTTATATCGTTATTTCCAATACGACATTTGTTAATCGTAGAATTTGATATTGAATATAAGCCGATATATTTTCTATTCAGAGCCTTATATTGAATATCAAATGTGATTTGGGTTTGTCGTGAGTGGTGTCTTCACTAACACTGTTCTTGAACCCAGTTGAGAAAAGGTTAAATCTTTTTATTTAGATTGAATGAAGTGTACCGATTAAAGAATATTTAATTGGAATTGAATTGATATTGATTTTTGGGTTTATCGTGGACAGTGTTTTAAATAACACTCGTTCTTTAACCCGATAATCAATGGAATGTGACTTTGGGTTTATCGTGAACTGTGTTTTAAATGACACTGATTCTTTAACCCAGTCAAAGATTAAAACTAAGTGGAGTTTTAATGAATCTTTAATTAGATTGAAAAGATCGAGAATGGAGTATCACCAGTTTTACTCCAGGCGATAGTTAAATCTTTAATTAGATTTGAACGTGAAATGGTAATTGAATTTACCGATAACACCGTGGTGTTAGATATGAAGTATAACCTGTTTTACTTCATGGGATGAATAGGTTGGGATTGGGAAATAAAATAAATGATTTCTTCGGTGTGGTTCGCTAATCCCGACTAGTTTGAATTGATATTCAAAGGAGATTAAAGAATAAATTTAAAGAATTTATCTTGGATAAAATTAATGGGAACTTTTCCCAAAGTATAGGAATATTTGAATAAAAGAATATTCTGAATTGGAATGAGGCGTATGTTGTGTTTGTGTAACACTTTTATAATATATACGCGAGTTATTCAGAAAGACCGGGTTTATCCCATTCTGAATAACTGATTCGACGTGGTGTCGAAGATGAAGACGATGGTCGAAGACCGGAAGTCTTCACGTCGTTTGGGTGATTACTGATGATCTTGATTGGGCTGTACACCCAAGAAGATGGAAACAGTTAGTGATCGTCCAGACGTACTTGGAGATCGATGGATATGCGGGGTACTAGGTGCCTCCGGTTTCGTTCAGACCCAGAACGGACTTGTAAATGGACTGTGTGTCTGACATTGGATTTTAGTCTGTGTGATTGATTTCTATTAAATATATATCTGTTTGGCGGCGGAGAATTTATTCTCTTGCTTAACGCCCTTCTCTGAGACATACGAGCTCAGGGGTTATATACTGATGGATATCAAACAGAGTGAATTGCCTGTGTGGCATGCCTAAGTGGAAATAGATCGAGGCTTCTATTGAAAAGCAAAGTCTTGTGGTGATGATCAAAGCACAGCCTGTGTGGCACAGCTTTGTGTAACGTGAATTCGCGAGTTTCACACCCGGTATGAACCAGAAACGGGAGACGAACCTCAGGGAGGGCATGCGTTTCCTTCTAGCTAAAAAGTGGCGTCAATGGTTTTACACGCCCTGACGAGTTTGACTTATGTGGTTGTTGCTGTTGCGAGGCGCCTTGGTTTGATCGGACGATCCGGGTCCGATGGAGTCATTCGTTGGCTCATTTACGCCCCAAAGGGCGGGGAAACGTAGTGTTCAGGCATAATAATCCACATCGGTGGACCGGCCCTGTCGCTCCATGGGGCAGTTGCGGCTGTTCCTGAGACATGGGCTAGATTGTCTCGAATCGGTTGAGGACTATCTTTTGCCTCGGTTCATAGATGGAAACCCAATTTCCAAATACGTGATTCTGCGGTTTTATTTGTAGAGCCTAGTATGGCGACATAGTGGGATGGGGCACTCATGCCGCCTATGATTGATATTTATGATTTGAAGTTGTTTTATACACTATGCACTTATTATAGTATCAAATGATTTCTTTTAAACGTATCAAGCATTCTTGGCTATTATAAGGTAAAAACCCTATCCCCCGGCTTGCGTTGCATTGTGTGATAGGACCTGGGTCTTATAATAGCTTCATTTTTCTTTATTTAGCATTGCGCTGTTTGTTTTATGCACTGGTATTCTTGGGAGGAAACCCGTTCCGTGTTATACGGCGTGGTCCCTTGATTTACCTAACTTTAAAAATAAAGATCAATAACTGTTTTAGTTCTCACACCAGTCCCATGACTGACCTGGAGTTTATTGCTTTAACCTAAACTCTGGGTGCCCCTATTTTGACACGGGTAGCTAGTAGTTTTGGTTTTGCAGATTTATATTCATAGGATCCTGGTTTACAGCTGGAACGATATCCGGAAAGCTTTGTATTCGTATATCTCATTCTAGTTGTGTATTGTGTTATTTTCCGCTGCTATGTATTTAAATGTAATTTAAATCTCTGATATTTCTGTGTAATATTCATTTATACTCTGTATATTCTTGTAATCTGATGCATTGTTGTAAAATACAATGAAATGTTCTTTTGTATGCGTTCTGTTTTGTCGTGTTCTCAAACGATAGGGCGTTTCGAACGGCCTGGATCGGTTTAGCGACTGGTTCGGACTGAGCGAAATTCCCTGCCGTCACAGTTGGTATCAGAGCTTTGGTTTACAAAGCTCAGAGAACAAGGCACATTAGAACCATACGAGAGAATTCATCAGATATTGGATTAGTAATATCCAATTAGAATGACTCGTTAGAGATGGGATCAGTAGTATCCGAGAACGAGTGTGAAGAGTAAATTTTTTTAAAGTGAAAACAAATTTTTGTTTTGAAAATTTAAATCAATTATTCGTATTTGATTATCTATTTATATTGAGTTGGACAGTCCAGTATATAAAGATTTTGCGTATACGTCTGATCCACGTGTATTTGAAATTTTAATATACTGGATAGATATAACATCACACTCTAGTCGCCCGAAGATGATATTGATGATGGTGCATCATCATCAGCATTTATATTCGAGTGTCGAAGGTGTGATATCTATATATTTCCTATTGACTGGTGTGAGAACCAAAAATTAGATAGGGCCTATTGTTGTGATTTGGCATCAAAAATCTGATTTTTAGAATATGTATCAAAATTATGAATTTGAAACTCTAATTCACAAATTGATTGATGTTTGTGTTGTTTGTTTATTTGTTTGCTAATTTTGGACTATTATGCCTAATTGAATCAAATATTAAATTGTATTGAAAATTGGTCGCATTTGCTTGCATATACATATACTTACATTGAACAGGTCATAGCAAGGAGGCTAGAGCAGAGAATAAAATTTGTTTGCCCGACAAATAGGTACATGTTTACTGTTTTGTTTGGGTGATGATGATTTTATGAGCCTATTGGCTAGCCGCTTGGCTTTTTCTTTTTCTTTTTGAGATCTGAAGGACCGGGGAAGCTATTTGAAATTCCCCGATGCTCCCGGTGCAGGGGAGGTTATGGCGAAATTTTTCGAAAATTTAGGGTGTTAGCCAAATTTTTGAAATTTTGAAAATTCTCAGAAACTGAAAAGTTGGAGAATGGAAGCCAGATCGAACATAGAGTTGATTGATCAAACCACTTTCAACTTTGTTCCTTTTCGGGGACGAAAAGTTTTAAGTGGGGGAGATTGTAATAACCCGAAAATCTGGGCCAGTTTAAAATTTTTATTTTGGCAATTTTAGCAAATTTTGATTATTTAAATTGAATTATTTTAAATAATATCGACGAGAAATTTATTTGAATAGAATTCGAACGTATATATTATATACGTCGTCGTTAGAATATAAATATTTATATATAATTATAAATCGAATTGAAAATGGCGCGGTAGTTCGATAATTCGATTTCAAATTTCAATTGAATGTACCGGGTGCAAAACAATCCGGATTTTAGTGAAACCAAAAATGATAGGATCTAATTGATGATATCTTTCTATCGAATCCGAAAAATCAGGATTTCATAGCGGGAATCAAAAGATATGTCCAGTTGAAAATTCTGAATAGTCGCTATGGAATTCAGGCCCTTAAAAATGGGAATTTTGCAAACGACCTCGGATTTCGACGAAACCACTTTTGTTGGGTCCGTGATGTAAAGTTATTGCTAGATTCCAAATTTCATAATTTTTCGAATCAAAATGTGAGCGTGGCAAAGGAAAACGCGTTTGACCAGTTTCAGTTGATTTTAATCGACTGGAAATTGGCCATTTTTCAAACGGCCTCAGAATTCGACGAAACTAGTTTTGTTAGGACCGTATCGTCAATACGAAGCTAGAAAATATTTTTCTGGGATTTATCAAGTTAGTATGCGACCCCGGTAATTTGAAATGTACGTTTAAAATCCAATATAATGATTTAAATGTAAATTTAAAGGAAACTGATTCGAACGATCGAATCAACCTACGAAACAAGTCCCATTGTGTTCGGAATGGGGGTAAAACACTATGGACGACAGGCGGTGGGCCTCGTTTCGAGGTCGTACGAAAAAGTCAACTTTTAGTAAATAAATAAATTATATATATAAAAAAAATATCTCCCTCTCCTTATATCCGCTCAGGCCCCCCCACGTTTAAATCAATTCAGATAAAAAAAAAAAATGGAGGGCGCGATGGCCGCCGCCGCAACCCCCCCTCTTTCCGCCGCCTCCTTCCTTCTCCTCCCCCTCCACTCCTTCTTCTCCGACTGCGACATCCCCCAGGCCACCGCACCATCTTCGTACCCTCTCTGCTCCCTCCATCTCGAGGCCGCCACCAACATCTCACGCCCCCACAGCGAACCCCCACCGCCCCCTTAGGCTCCTCCCTCCTCGATTTCAGACCCCAAACGCCTGTAAGTTTTTAATGTTTTATTTTTATTTGTTTTCTTTATTTATTTATTATGTAATAGCTTTTATAAGTTTATAAAAATCGTTTTTTTTTTCATGACTAAAATTAGTCTTGTTTGCTATGTATAAGAGGTAAAAAGGGTTTGAACTTTAAAAATAGAAAAGGCGAGAACTTTATATATAAAAAGAAAAGATTGGATTTTTAAACTAGAAAGGCTATGATTTTTAGCTTAGCAAAGTTGAGATTTTTATTTATAACAAAGGCGATATTTTTATAATGTAGAAAGGTTAAAAATATAGTATTTATACTAGTGGCATAGTAAAAATAGAATTTTTATATATTGAACTTCGAAATAAAAATAGAATTTTTATATATTGAACTTCGAAATAAAAATAGAATTTTTATATATTGAACTTCGAAATAAAAATAGAATTTTTATATATTGAACTTCGAAATAAAAATAGGATTTTTATATATTGAACTTCGAAATAAAAATAGGATTTTTATATATTGAACTTCGAAATAAAAATATGATTTTTATATATGGAATAGCGAAGTAAAAACTCGATTTTTACATAGGTAGTGAAAGCGGGCGACGAAGGTAACAAAAAGGCGAGAACGAAGAAGAAGAGTCAAGATGATTGGATAGCTATAGGTGAGAATTTCTCACCTTTCAATTTAAATTTTCTAGTTATATATATATACTAGGATGCAGACGGTGCTTAGTAGCACCCGACACAATCGTCCACAGACCATGGACTTGTTTGTTTGGTTGCAAAAATTAGTTAGATTATTGGATTGAAATTTGAATTGCTTGGTGAAATAAAATTGGTTTGATTGATGTGTGAATGGCATGGGCCTTCACTAGACCGGGGATAAGGCTAGGCCTCGTCCCGTTTCTAGTATCGTGCCATTATGCCGCCGAAATTTTCTAAAATATGTTAGAAAAATAAAAATATCATTTTATTTAAAGAATGAACTGAATAGAAATTCATATGTTGGAATAAAATGTTTTGTCGTTAAAAATATAATTTTTAACGTGAAGTGAATAAAATAAAATATTCATTTACAAACCGGACGGTTTGTTTATGTACACCTATTTGAATGACATTGATTGGGACGATAAATTTTACACATCGCCCAACTGCACAAATAAAATCTGTGTTTGATTGTTTGAAACCCCACACGGGTGTTGGGATGAAATTTGAAGTTCACTCATCCTGATTTATTAAATATGTCGATCGGTTGATTGACAGGCTGTTTTAAGCGTTAGATATCTATATTTGATGCTTATACAGTGTAGTGCACTTTGGTTGATGGTTGATTATTTTTCAATGCTATTATACATGTGTTGTATGAAAATCCATACAATTAACTTTATATGGTAATTGATTGGGCCTCATTACAATTTGAAAAATAAAGAATAATATAAAATAAAGGTTCATGTGTTGACAGTACTCATCCATTGAGATTGGTCATGTGTTGAACGAAATATTTTGATAATAACAACTATTTTGAAAAAGAAACATTTGAAATAGAATATTTGAAAATAGAAATTTATGAAGCCGTGTTGATTAGATTGACGCCATTTTGACGCGAACGATATTTATATCGATTTCGAAATGAATTGAATTGAAACGATTTCGAAATGAATTGAATTGAAAACGATTTCGAAATGAATTGAATTGAAACGATTTCGAAATGAACTGAATTGAAAATGATTTCGAAATGAATTGAATTGAAAACGATTTCGAAATGAATTGAATTGAAAACGATTTCGAAATGAATTGAATTGAAAATGAATTCAAATTGAATTGAAAGCAAATTGAAATGAATTCAAATTGAAATGAATTCAAATTGAATTGAAATTTGAATTGAATAGAAATGAATTTTAAAACGAATTTATTAAGAAGAATTCAATTTTGATTTGAATTGAAATGGAAGTTGAAATTGCTTTTGAAACGAATTTTAAAACTAATTATATAATTCGTTTTAAATAGAAATCGACGAAATATATATTATATATATTATATATATAATATAATGGCCTGAATAGAACGCGCCGCGCCGCGGTAGTTCGTGAATTTCGACCATTCATTTCAAACGGACATTACGGGAGATCCGACCGTCGGATTCCCCTAAAACCGGAACCGTTGGGTTCGTATCGAAAAGAGCTTTCTAACGAATATTAGAAATTTGAAATCTAACGGTTGGATTTGGAGTTACGTCCAAATCAAATTTGAAAAAGGTCGCTGTAAGTGCAGTTCGATGGCCATTGATGGAAATCGACTGTACGGGCCTTGATAAAATTATTAAAAATAGTAATAATTTGTGTAAAATCATAAGAAATGATTTGTGAAGATTTGGGATGAAAAACTCCATATTTGAAAAGATAAAAATAGATTTTTATCGAAATGAACTAGTTTTGAACTAGAATTATAATTCTATTTATTTTTAAATAAATAAATTGAATTTGAAAGGGTTTTAAAAATAACCAGAATTTCCAATGATTGCATTGGAGTGGATTTGAATCGAAATTGTCTTCGGAATATTTCGATGTTGGGATTCGTGATTATACGGATGTTGTTATGGAAATTTGAAAGATATATATTTATATCGTTATTTCCAATACGACATTTGTTAATCGTAGAATTTGATATTGAATATAAGCCGATATATTTTCTATTCAGAGCCTTATATTGAATATCAAATGTGATTTGGGTTTGTCGTGAGTGGTGTCTTCACTAACACTGTTCTTGAACCCAGTTGAGAAAAGGTTAAATCTTTTTATTTAGATTGAATGAAGTGTACCGATTAAAGAATATTTAATTGGAATTGAATTGATATTGATTTTTGGGTTTATCGTGGACAGTGTTTTAAATAACACTCGTTCTTTAACCCGATAATCAATGGAATGTGACTTTGGGTTTATCGTGAACTGTGTTTTAAATGACACTGATTCTTTAACCCAGTCAAAGATTAAAACTAAGTGGAGTTTTAATGAATCTTTAATTAGATTGAAAAGATCGAGAATGGAGTATCACCAGTTTTACTCCAGGCGATAGTTAAATCTTTAATTAGATTTGAACGTGAAATGGTAATTGAATTTACCGATAACACCGTGGTGTTAGATATGAAGTATAACCAGTTTTACTTCATGGGATGAATAGGTTGGGATTGGGAAATAAAATAAATGATTTCTTCGGTGTGGTTCGCTAATCCCGACTAGTTTGAATTGATATTCAAAGGAGATTAAAGAATAAATTTAAAGAATTTATCTTGGATAAAATTAATGGGAACTTTTCCCAAAGTATAGGAATATTTGAATAAAAGAATATTCTGAATTGGAATGAGGCGTATGTTGTGTTTGTGTAACACTTTTATAATATATACGCGAGTTATTCAGAAAGACCGGGTTTATCCCATTCTGAATAACTGATTCGACGTGGTGTCGAAGATGAAGACGATGGTCGAAGATCGGAAGTCTTCACGTCGTTTGGGTGATTACTGATGATCTTGATTGGGCTGTACACCCAAGAAGATGGAAACAGTTAGTGATCTTCCAGACGTACTTGGAGATCGATGGATATGCGGGGTACTAGGTGCCTCCGGTTTCGTTCAGACCCAGAACGGACTTGTAAATGGACTGTGTGTCTGACATTGGATTTTAGTCTGTGTGATTGATTTCTATTAAATATATATCTGTTTGGCGGCGGAGAATTTATTCTCTTGCTTAACGCCCTTCTCTGAGACATACGAGCTCAGGGGTTATATACTGATGGATATCAAACACATAGAGTGAACTGCCTGTGTGGCATGCCTAAGTGGCAATAGATCGAGGCTTCTGTTGAAAAGCAAAGTCTTGTGGTGATGATCAAAGCACAGCCTGTGTGGCACAGCTTTGTGTAACGTGAATTCGCGAGTTTCACACCCGGTATGAACCAGAAACGGGAGACGGACCTCAGGGAGGGCATGCGTTTCCTTCTAGCTAAAAAGTGGCGTCAGTGGTTTTACACGCCCTGACGAGTTTGACTTATGTGGTTGTTGCTGTTGCGAGGCGCCTCGGTTTGATCGGACGATCCGGGTCCGATGGAGTCATTCGTTGGCTCATTTACGCCCCAAAGGGCGGGGAAACGTAGTGTTCAGGCATAATAATCCACATCGGTGGACCGGCCCTGTCGCTCCATGGGGCAGTTGCGGCTGTTCCTGAGACATGGGCTAGATTGTCTCGAATCGGTTGAGGACTATCTTTTGCCTCGGTTCATAGATGGAAACCCAATTTCCAAATACGTGATTCTGCGGTTTTATTTGTAGAGCCTAGTATGGCGACATAGTGGGATGGGGCACTCATGCCGCCTATGATTGATATTTATGATTTGAAGTTGTTTTATACACTATGCACTTATTATAGTATCAAATGATTTCTTTTAAACGTATCAAGCATTCTTGGCTATTATAAGGTAAAAACCCTATCCTCCGGCTTGCGTTGCATTGTGTGATAGGACCTGGGTCTTATAATAGCTTCATTTTTCTTTATTTAGCATTGCGCTGTTTGTTTTATGCACTGGTATTCTTGGGAGGAAACCCGTTCTGTGTTATACGGCGTGGTCCCTTGATTTACCTAACTTTAAAAATAAAGATCAATAACTGTTTTAGTTCTCACACCAGTCCCATGACTGACCTGGAGTTTATTGCTTTAACCTAAACTCTGGGTGCCCCTATTTTTACACGGGCAGCTAGTAGTTTTGGTTTTGCAGATTTATATTCACAGGATCCTGGTTTACAGCTGGAACGATATCCGGAAAGCTTTGTATTCGTATATCTCATTCTAGTTGTGTATTGTGTTATTTTCCGCTGCTATGTATTTAAATGTAATTTAAATCTCTGATATTTCTGTGTAATATTCATTTATACTCTGTATATTCTTGTAATCTGATGCATTGTTGTAAAATACAATGAAATGTTCTTTTGTATGCGTTCTGTTTTGTCGTGTTCTCAAACGATAGGGCGTTTCGAACGGCCTGGATCGGTTTAGCGACTGGTTCAGACTGAGCGAAATTCCCTGCCGTCACAGGTCTTTCGTGTCTAAGTTTCTCTTGCCTAATACTCTTTAGCGATGGGTCCCGAAGGTTCCCCTCGGGTCTCTATATTTGATATACCTAAGTCTGTGTCCATTCCCTCTGTGTCTACTGTGCATCCTTCTGATGGTTCTCTATCGTATTTACTGAATGCTTGTATGTCTTCCATGCCAATGTTTGTTCTTCTCAGACTCTATCCTCAGATCATGGCAAGTCTCATGTTTCTGATGTTGCTTCTATAGTAGATGTGGTTCCTCTACCCCATTTTGATAGTGTCGAGTGGTATTCTGATGAGCTTACTTGGATTAATGTCCATTGTGACATGCGAATTTGCCCCGAAGGTGAAATTTACCTAAAGTTTGTTAGTAGAGATGATGGAGAAGATAGACAGTTATACTATCATGTTGAAGGTAAGAATATTGTCCTAACGCAGGAGGGAGTGCGTGGTAAGTTGAACAAGACAGTGATCTCTGATGACACTTGGGACCGAAGTACCATCTTTAGAGCTAGCAATTTGGGATTTATCCCTAATTTAGCTTCTCTCTTTGCTAGATATGTGCACCTATCTAGGCTTGTTGATGTCAGTGGAAGCTTCTCTTCTCAAAAGGGCTAGTTTGATGTCACTTTGACACTTAGTTGGTTGTGTCGCATGTTCCGATCACTTGTTTTCATATTTCGAGTGATCTGGCCACTATAAAACCTTCTTTAGCTATTTTATGCATGTACATAACACATGTTCATCTATATTTATACAGAGTGGTACGAGAACTATCAAATCAGTTGGTTTTACCATAAAAGAAGATAAATTTGCATTTTTGGTGGTCCATGCTCACACCAAAAAAAATATGGCACAAAAGGTATTACAATAATTAATATTTTCGTTTATACAACTAATGTTAACATCAACTATTTGTTATTCTTAACTTTTTAGGCATTAAATTTCTGTGTGTATCTATTAATTATCAAGTCTAAGCAAACATAGTTCGGTATGGGTTTATCCTAAGTTTAACTCATAAATTTAAATATGTAAATAGTCCGCTATGATAGTAACATTCTAAATCTAAAATGGAGAAATTATGCTATAGATGGAATGATATTCTGAGTTTGGTTCGGAGAAATGAAATTCCAGCATCTGCTCTGCTACACTTATAGCGTACACAATACTGACTAATTTAGAAGAATATCACAATAGCTTGAAAATACTATATTTCTAACTCATAATATAACATGGCATGAGAATAATACATAAAGTTATGTTAAAGATGAAAATTAGTTCAAATGTCGTGAGGAAACACAACGATGTAATGAACTGTAAAATATAAATTATTATTAGAACAATTTATTATCAACGACTATATTATAATAAAGAGCAAAGTATTTTATAAAATAAGTACATATATCTAGGCCAGTCAATGATACGATTTTGTCTCGAATCCAATCTAAAAACCGCCTTATTAATACAAGTAATGATTAATCTTTAACTACCTTGGCTCGACCTTGTTACTGATAAGGCTGGTATGGTTCATCAAAATTGGCATGGATTGGGACTTCCATAACCATAAGTTTTCATAGTAGTACTGAAACATGAGCGTGTATGCTATTTCTTTACCATTTGTGCTAAAATGACGCTTTTAGCAAATGATTATCTTGAATCTTATGCCAACAATGTTACACGCAAACCCTATAACAATCATTTGCTAAAAGCGTCATTCTAGCACAAATGTTATGAGCTAATTCTATGGGAATTACTGTTGTATATAACAATATGATTTTTGTTTGATGATAACAAATATATATATATATATATATATATATATATATATATATTACATAAATGTGTTTGTAACTGTACTATTGTATACTACATCACATACAGAAATAAATATTTGTTGAATAAAATACTATTGCACAAGAATTTAAACACTCAAACAATATTTTATTCAAATATAATATTTTATTTCAGAAATTGAATAGTATTAACTTCTAACTCCACTATTATACATCTCATTGATATAATAAATTCAATTTCATTTATTACATTGGTTCCTCACTATAACACTCAGTCACTCAGTTTCATATACAGAATTAGTCACACACACTCTCTCATGTACATATTCACTCACTAACACACTAGTCTTTAGTCTGCCTTAGAGTCAATCTAGTCACCTGCATACCAGTCACAGAAACACACACGGTAAACTAGAACAAAATATTGATTTACATCCTAGCAGATATAAATTTATTTTAAATTTTATTTGCCTTAGAATTTTGATGTGTTTCTCATCATATTTCTTGACTTGGTCTGATATGTATATACATATATTTGTGTCTAGACTACTTGTAATATTCACAATGATTCACTGTAAATGCCACAAGTTATACTATATACCTAGCGCCTGCAGATCGGCCTTAACACAACTATAATAGTTTGTTGATCAAGATCATCCTCAAATCGCAATTGTGGTTTGTTGATCTTGACCAGTCACGACACATTGAATAGTGGGTCTGCTGACGTAAATAAAAAAATTGCATATGCACAATACATGTATACACGTACATGTGTATGTATATACACATGTATATCTATAATGTGCAGGTGCATATGTCGAACATATAAACAACATGGACAAGTGTGACTATAACTCAGCAAGGTCAAAAAGCATGCATGCATACTTTGCAATCAAGATTTCTGGCAAATGCTCAAGGGTATCGATTACATGATCTATGCAGCAAGCTCAATTACATGATGTATGTGCAGCATGACATAGGGAGCAAGAAACAAGTCAAGTGCATCACACATTCAAGGCAGTGGGATAAGCATAGCCAACACTACACCAGAAAAGGCCTTTTGTAGCATTGAAAAATCCTACTAAAGCTTATAGCATCGTTTTGATAAACACTGCAACACGACATGCAACTATAAGTCTGAAAGTTTTAGTTGCATTGTAGTAAACGCTACCAAAAAGGAACATATTATAGCATTTTGAAACCCGACAAAAGGTTTTTTGGCAGCATTAAAAATGCGACCAAACTGGTACTTGCATCCTTCTTTTTTATTTTCTGTAGCGTTTTTTCAATGCTACTATAATATTTTCGTAGCATTTTATCTTTCCTAATATATATGTTTTGTTGTGTATATTTCCACTACATTTTTTTTTTGTTAATTGCATTGTTTTCCTGTAACACTTTTGAAACGCTACTAAAACTTATTGATTGATGTACAACATATTTTAATCGCCAATATTTATAGGTAATGGCTTGTATCATTTCCAACAATCACTTACATCAAATAACAATATTAAAATCAATAATCAATCACATAATTATCATTTTCAAACTAAATCGATAACCACAATATTCAAATAATTGAAAAAACACATTAACCACATAATAAAGTATATTATCCATAATCATTTCAATAATTATATTTTGATAAAGTAAGTAAATCCACATATCACAACCAATTACAAGTAAGTCTACACAACTAGTACGAACACTATAATATAATGCATAATAGTTAAAATCTTGTTCTGGCTTATTTATTAATAGTTCTTTGATGCGTCTATTCTTCACTTCGAATATGTCAATTATCTGTACACAAGTATAACAACCAACAGTTAGAATTACATACAAAATCTGACAATTTACATAAAAGTATAATTTACTATATGTCAGTTTCAAATGGGCTCTGTTTTAGAGTATAAGTTAATTTTCATATATTACATGTACACAATTATAATAATCAACAATTACATCTAAGTTTTGGTAATTTACATACAATTAATTTACTATATATCAGTTTCAAATGGAGCTGGAGCAAACTTGATGGAGAGCTTGTTGATTTGAGAATGTAAAATAAACAAATACGCTGCTTGTATGCATAAATATCCATAACTAGAGGGATCAATATGTTATAAAACAAGTTACAAAGTACTTATATATAAATATATACTCAAATATGCAACATTGGTTTTACTAATAGTGGTACTATGTGAAAACCTACGGCAATCCAAAGTGTGCTAAAAATATAATTATGTAACTAAAGTTAAGAATCAATTTCAACATTGACAATTCTATATAAATTAACTGGATACAGGTTAGTAGATCCTTCCACTCTAAAACTTTGACTTTTTAAAAATCATCTCCCTTTAAATTTTATCCTCATAGTCAATTTGATTTCCGCATTAACAATTATTTGTAAATAACAGCAGTATTGACGACATACAAAATACATAATGGGGTACCTTTACAGATTCATCTTAACACTGATTATTTCAACAGTGTTGAAACTGACTGGTTTGATTTGTTTGATCACTCCGTATCAATACCTTAGCAGAATCGAGAGTGTCTTCCTTGGTATTAGTTCTTCAACTGAATATGCTTATCTTGCGGGTATTTGGAGCAAATACAACATCAGAATAATGTTTTTCCTTCATTAGATTTAAATGTTGTGCTAATATTACTTTTATTGTCATTAGTATTTAGTGCATGGCAACTAACATCATTTCATGAAGGGTCGTACAACGAATGGTTTTGCATTTGTTCGTGCATGGAACATACAAAAAATATTGTTAAGAGAATATTATTCTAAAATTATATATATTATTATTTTAAAAATATATATTTTAGTTTTATATTATTTTGTTATATGTATTATTTTAATGTACATACAAAGGATATTGTTATATATGTTATTTTAATAACTAGGTATCTAAACCAATACCATACATAGCCTCATACCTAATTATTATGTATAATATTTTAACGCATATACATATTATGTATGTGTAGTTTATTATATACGTGTGTATGTGTGTATAAGCTGCATAAATCATAGACAATATAACTGCATAATTTCATTCATTTGGAAACAATACTACTGGACAAAATTAGTAATAAAGCCACAAAATTGCATACCTTTAGGTCATCCGGCCAACCATTTTCTCAACTTCATAAATCTCTCCCAATAAAGGGTTGAATGGTTTACAGGGTCACCCATCTGAAGAAGCATATCCAGAGACTCCAAATGTAGCTAAATTCAAAATTCTCATGATATGTTTCCCAATTCCAAAATGCTTAAGTTCATAAGTAAAAGGGAAAACGATAATTTTAAGACTAGTTGTTAAAAGCTGCTTCTTTACGGTAGGTATAAATTATGGAAACTGCTACTGTACTGAATGAACTACAAATCAGTTGTATCAACAGTCATCCAGAGGAAAGCAGAAAGGGAAATAGCGATCATCATAGGAATTTTGCTCAACTCTTGTTGAAAAATTGGGGATCGATATTTCATTATATTTTCAATCACTGCATATTTTCTTAAGAAATTTCAATCAGTGTGCAGTTGCATAATACAACTATAGCACCATACGAACTGTGTTTTTAAACAAATTGTAAAAACACATAAAAAACATTAAACACGCCCTTTTTCCATTATCAGTTTGTTTGGATAGTCCTACATTTTTTTGCGTTATCTATTTGTTAACCTTTTATGCTTATTACTATGCAAAACTTTACATTATATCATAGAGAGATATATATAACAAAGAAATAAATGTTGTGTTAGGAACAAATTAAAACAGATGGCATTCCAACCTTTAATTACATGGTCATTTGTTCAAAAGACCTGAAAATGGCACTATACTTTTTGTATATTTTTTCATATTGCACCCAATGATTTAGTAGAATTTTCAGAGACAAACTTGAGAATAAAGCACCAATTTCTGTTTCCATAACACTCTAAGTTGTAATTCTTAGGAAGTGTTAAAGCTACCATACGGTTGAAGATGCTTTAACAAGTAAAATGAAGCTTCTTTCGACCATTTAAGTAACATTTGAGCAGGAATAACTCTATGCCTGAAGCTTAATATTGTTCCGAGCTTCTGATCCATTGATACAATTATACGAAAAAACTGCATTCGTAAAGGAGAATTTAAACACCAATTTATATCCAAACAAATTAATTATCTGAACCAGAGCATGGACAATGTGTATATTTTTAGTTGAGGAAAACCTTAGTAAAAGTTAAAAGTTAAGAAAAATACACTTCTGATATGTTGGAAGAACTACTTTCGCATAATTAGGAGACTACATTCTCAGTCATGTATGGCAAAAGCTCAACTTTCTCCCCACTGTCAAGGACCTGGAAAAGTAGAATAAGCTAGAAATATGATTTTTAGTGTATTAAGAGGATATGGTGAAAATAAAACAATTATTTTCCTTCTATAATCAACCAATAATCGAAGAATAATGTGAACAAAATTTAACTGAATTATGCATATTTTATAAGGGTAGATGATCCGTATGTAGTATGATAATTTGATAATTAGCTTATTTTAATACATATATATTATGTTGCTAACTATTTTGCCTAAAAAAATTGGCAGCGAAGTCCAAAAAGAAAAAATAAATGATAAAATCTTGCACAAAAAATGTGATGAGAAGGGTAGAGCCAACATATCAGTGACTTGAACAAGTACAGGTAGAACACTCACCAAACTTTGGCTACCTTGATGTAAGAACTCAGTCATCCCCACCAGTATCGGACAAGCGACATCCCTGTCCCAACATTCAAACAACCTCCTCTAGTAAATACTACACCAACTTCGCCATGGACATTAACTACCCTCGACAATAATTTTTGTAGCAAAGAAACACTAATTATAGCAAGCTGCGAAAGATTTATATGAACAAAAATACTATTCAAAAATATGTTACTATTACTACAATAAATACTAGTTTGGTGTTTGCCAAAGTCGCAAGACTAAGACCAACCAATACTCCACCATTCACTCTAAGAGAAGATGAAGTTGTTGCTAGAGTTGCAAACGAAGTAAATAGCTTCTCTTGTTTAGTTGTTTTCATCTATTTCCAGTACATACAAGTGTATAAATAAAAACTAGAAAAGTACAACTTACCAATAGTAAAGAAAAATTTATCTCCTAATTCAGCAACAAAGAAGAGAAGAAAAGCACTGAATACTGTTAACAACCTTATGATCCCTGCTCTACTCGATGATAATTCTGAGACTGCTAATTATGCCTACGCTTAGGTTTTTCCGTATCATTTTATGTCCCAAATATTGTAAGAATGTTGCCACCTTACTAAAAAAAATGTAATACTGTACCATGCTATGGAAAAAGGCTATTAGTATAGTAAGTACCACAAATGGAAGAATTAGTAATTACAAAATATCAAAATAGCAGTGTAACATCCCGTTTCTTCAAATATAGAATTTAACTTAATTATTGAATTAAAAATGGTATTAAAACATAAATTACGATTCATTAATTTATGACTCCAAAATTTATTTATGATAAACAATAACTTACATTTAAATGAACTATGACCGATAATAATGAAATTATTAAATTGTTTATGCATTTGGACTAGCTAACTTTGAACTATTGTTGATAAAAAAATTATCAATTGAATCCTCGATTTTATTTTAAAGGTTCAATATAGGCATTAATGTGATAATTGAAAATAAATTTATGAATGTTTCCAATTTAATTTTATATAGGAAGAATTGTAACAACGCTGAGTGTTAAAATTTATAGTGTATGTTTTAACTATCGCAGTTAATGAAAATTTATGTTAACATTTATAATAATAAATAATTAAAAAGAAACAAACAAAACATAAACATATTTATTGTCCAACCTTTCCATGTATTATGCATAAATTTACAATAATAAATAAAGAAGAAAATAAACAAAACATAAAACATATTTGGTTTTGAACTTTAAATGAATGTATAGAATTCAAAATAAATCGGATTTCAGTAAAACCAGAAATATTTGGATCTGTTTAATAATATCTTTCTAACAAATGTAAGAAACTGAGATTTCACTTTATAAATTGTAAGTTTTGTCCAGTTTAAAATTTAAAATAGTTGCTATGGAATTTATATATATATTAATATAATATATAGCCCTTAAAAATAGCCATTTTGCAAACGACCTCCATTTTTGATGAAACCACTTTTATTAGATCCGGAATGTCAAATTATTTCTAGGTTTCAAATTTTATAATTTTTGGATTTAATATATGAGCGTGGTAAATTTAAATGTGCTTTGACAATTTCAGTTTGAATTTAATCAACTAGAAAAAAGACCATTTTTCAAACGGTCTCCAAATTCGACGAAATTAGTTTTGTTAGGACCTTATCGTCAAAACATAGCTAGATTAATTTTTCTGCAAGTTTTGGAGTTAGTATGTGGCCCTGGTAAATTAAAATGTACGTTTAAATTCAATATATATTGATTTATATTTTAATTTTAAAGAGAAACTGATCAAACCAGTTGAATTGGCTTACGAAACATATCCCATTGTGTCCGGAAAAGGGGTGTTAGGTAGGAGCGATAGTCGTTGGGTTTGGTTTGGAGTTCGTATTGATAAACAAATATTTTGGAATTAAATAATAATATAAATTTGTATAAAAACCCTAGAAATTAAAATCCAAAGCCCTAATTTCATTATCGTTCCCAGCGCCGGCGGAAGCAAACCAAGGGCCAGAAAACTCTCTCATTCTCCTTTATTTTTCTTTAAATCCAATGCAAAATAAAACATGGCTTCAATACATAAATTAGAGAGCTTCTTCAGCTCTTTGATTTGGCACGGGTTTGATGAAGTTTAGTGGTGTAAATCAAAAGAAACCATCCCATAAACAGCCGCCGTTCGAACTGAAAATGGGGGGCCTGACGACCACCGAGCGTGGCAAAGGGACTGTAGTAGGGTCGCGACGCTTAGGCGCTCCATGTGGCATACTCTGAAATTCCGTGTTAATTCCGTTTAAACCCTGTAAGCCAAAATAACAATCTGTCATTTTGAACATTTCGAGATGGTTTAATTACTGACTTGAGGCGGTCAAAATGCCAGGTCATTAAATTTATAATAATAAATAAATAAATAATGAAATCTGAAAATTTATTGCCATGTAAATCGGTAAAGCGTATTGACTAGTTCTTTTGATTGAGATTTACGAACACGTTCAAAATTCAAGCGCATGTACAGTTCCCTTCCCTTTATTTATTTCCTTACCTGCTGTTCATTCCTCATAATTTCCTCCTTCCGCTTTACTTCTATTGTCATCCTAAAAATATTTCCACAAATGAAATCACGGCTCCTTCTTTTCATTTTAATGGCGACTTCCAACGAAAAATTAAATCGACTGTTTTCTTCAAGTCTTCATAAATTTCTCCTCGCTCAAATCAATGGCCTGCTGCCATTAGATTTGTTTCTTCTGCTCCAATTAATCGCCAACTGAAAACCAATTTCCCCCAAATCAAACGAATTCGCTCCACTGTCTTCGTCAACAATCTCCGCCTTCATTTGTCCTCGCAGCGTTGTCACCGGCTTCTTTTTCCTTCATTGAATCAAGGTGAGTTTTATTCTCACGGTTAATTTTGCTATAAGTAATTAACATCAATACTGTGCTAATTAAAAAAAAACGGATCCTTCGCTTGTTTAGCATATTTGAATTACCTTTGACGTATTGTCGTTGGTTACTTTTGACATAACCATGGAAATTTTGTTGATACTATTATAATGTTGTTATGGCCATTAATATTTTACCATAATCCATGTTGTACATCACCCTTTGTCTAATTGTTACAGTTCTTCTATATATTTTTTTACCATCGCTCACTTAGCATATTCACAGGCCATGGTACCTGTAAAATTGGGTACTGCTTGTACTAGTGTTTGGTTTGTTGCATTTTTGCTTGCTGTTGGAAATATTTAACAATTGCCCTTTTTTGCTTGTTTTTTTGGGAAATAGTTATACGCGCATAGGAATTGTAGTGTTAGTTATATATATATATATTTCCTAAACCATATATATACTTTAGTTGATGAAGGCTATTTCATTTTATTTTCCTTGTCCATTTTCCTTGTGTGGGAAGTCACGAAAAAATTTCAGAAACAAGTTTAGGAACTTTGAAACTTGCAAACAGGAAGTTGGGTATATAATATATGCATGGGAATAGCTTTCTTTTGTTAAAGTTTATGTGCTAAAACGTTGAAGCTACCACTTGTCTTTAAGTGTTGGGTTTGAATGCTTAAGAACTTTGGCCTTGTTTAATATGCATTACCGGAATGAAATATATATAGTTCAGATTTATGATTCATTTCTTTTTTTTATGCCAGGTATATGCGTTATGTACATACTTTTATACATAAAAAAATGCATATGACATATTTAGTTGAGTAAGGGAACCAACGTACTGTATACCTTGGCTTTTCTGGAATAATGTAAGTTAGATCTATATTTTAATGTAAGTTGAAATATTGTTCTTATAATCATATTAGGTGCAGTAATATGTCTTATAGCCTTAGTCAGTTTTGTACATACTAACTTATGCATCGAATTATTCGGCAACTTTACTCGGACATGTAGCGTACTAGAAATTTAATAAATTCTCATTTATGTTAGGATTACCTATTTTATTTCAGTTTTATTTGAAGTTATTTTACTTGAATACAACCTGACCTGAGTTTTTGTTTTGCTCGGGTCGGGGTCAGACCTGAGTAATTACAGCTTAGATTTGAAGCTAACAATGATAAGGATTCGTGAAGACGCGCTCGCTTTGATTCGTTCTTTCATTTTATTTTTAACTGAAAATGCATGTATTAATTAAATTTTTCGATGTATATTTGTTTTTGTAAACTCTGATATATATGTATAAAATTTCCGCTATGAGATTTTGTAGTTTTTTTATTTTGTAATTTCTGTGTCTGATTCTATTTAAACCCGTAATCTAAATAACAATCTGTCATTTTGAGCAGTCGAAAAGGTACGTCGTTACAGTTGGTATCATAGCTTTGGTTTATACAAAGCTTATCTTATGGAGTTTAATAAGAATCATTCACTAGAAATTACACCAGAGAGAGCGTAATTTGAAATATAATTGATTTTGAAACTAATATTTTGAAAGATTAGCGTAGCAGAAGTATTTCGAAATTAATAAATTTTGAAACAAATTCATATTGAAATTGATAAATTATTTTGAAATATACCGTTTTGTCTTATATATTTGGACATGGTGTATTCTTATTAAAAGAATTTTGAGTATTTATTCGACGTCAAGGTTGGACTATTGAGTATGTAAGATTTTGAATATACGCCTAGCTAACGTATATACATAGCCTTGTTTGTACTAGATAGATATGGAATCATACTCTAGTCGCTTGGAGATGATTCTGGTGATTGTCGTGAAATCACCAGTATTTATTTTCGAGTTTCGAAAGTGAGATGACTATATGATTCCGATTGAAACATCGAGAAATACTTAGAATAATTATTTTGACAAATATTCGAAAATGATTTGGATAAATTTTATAAAATGCTTTTGTAAAATTAACGTGAACTTGGGTAAATGATCAAAATTTAAATAAAGTTACGTTATTGTGAAATATAAGTTGAATTTACAAATGAATGTTTTAAAATTAAATTGTAAATTGAATGTTAGAATTAAATTGAAAATTTTAAAAGAAATTAACTTGAATAAAATTTAAGAAAAGGAAATGAGCTTTAAATTTTACAACAAGAAATGTGAACATTTTGAGATTTGAACTAAAGTGAATTAATTAAAGAAATTTCATAGTTGCATTGTTTACCCCCTTGGCCTTGAGAATAGATAGTTCCTTCATTCATTTTGATTCATTCACCTTGCTTTAGTAGTAGTTGTTTGACCTTCCCACTCTTGTTTTATTCATATTTGAGCTTCCATTACTACAAAATTCATGTCCTTGTACCCTTTTTTTTACTGTGCATTGGAAAAAGTCTAAAATAAAGTTGGATTAATGATATAGTTCGGATTTGAAACAAACATTTGAACGTTGAATTATGACAACAATTGATAATTGAATTTTTGAAGTATTTTTTTTTGTACTATGTTAATGGAAGTATTGAAAATAAGATGTAAGGGATAATAAAAATGGATTGAAATCGATTTTTTTATTTATTTTGAAATATATTGAATCCAACTTA
The DNA here is from genome assembly GCA_030737875.1 of Allium sativum. Classification (NCBI taxonomy): domain Eukaryota; kingdom Viridiplantae; phylum Streptophyta; class Magnoliopsida; order Asparagales; family Amaryllidaceae; genus Allium; species Allium sativum. Next base: position 401,022,504 of record CM060912.1, on the reverse strand, counting down.
GATGATATGTGTTAGAAATATTTTGGCTAGGAAACATTTTGAGAAGGTTATTTCGTACAAATTCAAATGTATGAATTATACACTAATTTTGGAAGCTTTTGAAAGAGTTTATCTTTTGTGAATAATGTTCAATTTGAGAAATGATTATTGAAATCATATTATGAAATCAAAGCTGAATTAGCATTGGAATTTCGCATAAGTTGATTTGAATTGGATTATCTCTTGAAGTTAGTATTTTGCTTTCCAAAACTATAAAATTAATTTATTTACTTCATTTAAACTGCTTTGAATATAAACTTAGCTACCTTATCCAACTATTCTATAGCAAACCTATTTAGTTTATTTTGAACTGTTTTATACTAAAACCTGTTTATTCTATTCAAACCTATTTTATGTCAAGCATATTATTTTCTTTAAACTATTTTATATATAAAAGAACTTATTTACTATTCGAACCTATTTTATATCAAGCTTATTATCTTACTTAAACTATTTTGAATTTAACTTAACTATTTTATAGATAAAAGTATATTTATGATCGGAGCAATTTAAGTCTGAAATGATCGAATGTCAAGAATTCAGTTGAGTGATGATATCTGTGACGTGTAATCTAAATTGAATTTGAAGTTTTAATGGTGAATTGATTTGTAAATCTGAAAATGAAATGAAATCTTCGATTAAGAAATCAAATTGAATTTGGTATTGAAATGGAATTTCAAGAGTCTTTGATTTTCGAACACTTGATACGAAAGTTTTCGAAACTTACATATATATATTAAAATTTAATATAAGAATGCACTGAATTCAAAATTATTGATTTGGAAGGTAATTGATATGAAATGATATCTTGTATATGGAATTTGTACAAGAATGACATGTTTATCATCATCAAAATGGGGGATTGTTATACATAATAATATGACTTTTGTTTGATGATAACAAATAAACACATATACACACACAAATATATATATATATATATATATTATATAAATGTGTTTTAATTGTATTATTGTATACTACTTCACATACATAATTAAATATTTGTTGAATAGAATACTATTGCACAAGAATTTAATTATTCAAACAATATTTTATTTCAACACTGAAATAGTACAAACTTCTAACTCCACTACTGTACATCTCAGTGATATAATACATTCAATTTCATTTATTACATTGGTTACTCACTACAACACTCAGCCACTCAGTTTCATATACATAATTAGTTACACACACTCTCTCATGTTCCGATTCACTCAATGACACACTAGTCTTTAGTCTGCCTCAAAGTTAGTCCAGTCACCTGCATACCAGTTACAGAAACACATATGATAAACTGGAACAAATATTGATTTACATTCTAACAGATATAAATTTATTTTAAATTTTATTCACCTCAGAATTTTGGTGTGTTTCTCATCATATTTTTTGACTTGGTCTGATATTTATATACATCTATCAGTGTCTAGACTTCTTGTGATATTCACAGTGATTCATTGTTATAGCCACAAGTTAGACTATATATCTAGTGCCTGGAGATCATCCTCAACACAACTACAGTGGTCTGCTGATCAAGACCAGCCTTTACTCACAATTGTGGTTTGTTGATCTTGACCAACCACGACACATCGTATAGTTCTCTGCTAAAGTAAATAAAAAATATAATTGCACATGCATAATACATGTATACACATCTGTGCAGTTTATTCCCCGCTATTACCCTGCTATATCCCGTAGCGTATTACTACCGCTACGCTTTTCCCAAATAACCTCCAATATAGCCTTCCCACTTTAAGCCCCGCTATTCCCGATATATCCCATTATTTCCGCTATATTACGCTTTTCCTACTATATCTTTGATGAATGAAATTAACTAAAAGTGGCATTTATATATTAAAAAGTTCAATGAAAAATGTTTTAGAATTGAATTTTTTAACATACATTTTTATAAACAAGAATACTATAGTATTCTAATAAATTTAATTAAGTTAAATAGTAATCCACGTTTATTTATAGATATTTGCAAATGTTGTTATTTAAAATTAAGAACGTACTAATTATTGTTAAATTGAACGTAAGTTTATTTTTTAATTGTAGTTTATATCCTGCTATTTCCTCGCTTTATCCCCGCTATGACTTTGTGGACCTCCTCTGCATTAGATCCGCTAAGCGCTTTTACTGCACAAATACACGTGCATGTGTATGTATATACACAAATATATCTATAATGTGTAGGTGCATATGTCAAGCATATAAACAGCATGGACAAGTGTGACTACAACTCAGAAAGGCCAAAGAGCATGCATGCACACTTTGCAGTCAACATTCCTAGCAAACGCTCAAGGGTATAAATTACATGATCTATGTAGCAAGCTCAAATACAGGATGTATGCGCAACATGACATATGAAGCAAGAAACAAGTCAAGTGGGATCACACATTCAAGGAAGTAGGATAATGAAATGACCCAAACTTCCCCGTAAAGGAAAGCCCGGATTGCTTTGAGAACAACACTCATCAGAACACAAGCAGAAGAACATTTCATTGCTATTACAATAATTACATCAGAGTACAAGAATATAACAGAGTATAAGTGAATAATATACATTGGAAATACAATATCAAATATTTAAATTACATTTGAATAGCAGCGGAAAAATAATACAAAACACAACTGAAAGAAATACACGGATACAGAGCTTTCCGAATATCACTTCAGCTGTAAACCAGGATCTTGTGAATATAATATCTGAAAAACCAAAACTACTAGCTGCCCGTATGGAAAATAGGGGCACCTAGAGTTTAGGTTAAAACAATAAACTCCAGGCCAGTCATAGGACTGGTATGAAAACTAAAACAGTTATTAGCTTGATTTTAAAGTTAGGTAAATCACGGGACCACGTCGTATAACACGGAACGGGTTTACTCCGTATGAATCTTAGTTTAAAATAAAACAACGCAATGCTTTTTGAAAAAATGAAGCTATTATAAGACTCAGGTCCCATCACACAATGAACGCAGTCAAGGATAAAGTTTTCCCTTATAATAGCCAAATATGCTTGATGTGCGAAATTTCATCTTTTATTATTACTATAAGTGATGAAATCAACTTCAAATATAAATGTATCTATCATAGGCGACGTAGTTACCATTATATTACATTTCCATATATATATATATATTTGCAACTAAAACCGAATATCACGTATTGGAAGTTGGGTTTCCATCTATGAACCAAGGCAAGAGATCATCCTCACCGATTTTGAGACACAGTAGCAAGTGACTCAGGACTCGGACGATGGCGAGCCCTGGATCTACATGGCCGGTCATCCGTCAATGATTAGTTATACCATAAACTATATGTGAGCCGGTTCTATCGAACCTCTAAAATGGGTCAGTAATGTCGACCAACATAGAGCCACTAGGGACTCAAATCATATTTGAGGTACCTCGCTTTCCAACAAATAATAAGGGACTTCCACATAAGTAAACAGTCTGGGCTCCATACCATGACGTTACTTGTAGCTAGAACTAACATATGTCCATTTCCATGCAGTCAGTATCCCATTTTTGGTTCATACCGGGGTGTGAGACTCGCGAAGTAACGTTACACAAAGCTGTGCTAACTAAAGCTGTGCTTTGATCATCAACCACAAGGATCTTCTTTTCAACAAAAGCCTTGATCATTTGGAACTCAGCATGCCACATTATCAATCCATACCATACCATTGATTTCTGCCAATATATAATCTCTAAGCTCGTACATCTCAGAGAAGGGTGTTAAGCAAGAGAATAAATTCTCCGCCACCAAACAGATAAATATTTAGCAGAGATCAACGAATACAGCATAAATGAATACAACATCAGACATACCATCCATTTACAAGTCCGTTCTGGTTTTGAACGAAACCGGAGGCACCTTATTCCTTGTCCCATATGTCCAATACAGGAGAGAGGCCCTCGCATATCCGGTCAACCTCCAAGTACGTTTGGACGATCACCACTTATTACCTTGTCTTGGGTGTACAGCTCAATCAAGACATCAGTAATCATCCAAACGATGTGAAGATTCCCGATCTTCAACCACCATCTTCATCTTCGACTCTTGGTCGTCGTATTAATTATTCAGAATGGGTTAAACCCAGTCTTTTCGAATAATTCGTGTATTTTATAATCAAGTGCTATAAAAACACATCATACGCCTCATTCCAATTCAGAATATTCATATTATTAGGGAAAGGTTCCTATTAATTTTATCAAAGATAAATTCTTTTAAATTTATTCTTTAATCTTCTTTTGGATATCAATTTCAAAAGATTTTATTTTATCTTTTCACAATTCTAAACCATATTAAGGTTTATTGTAACGACCCGTGTCCTACACATCATAGGATTGTAGAATATTTATTTCTTTCCCGTGTGAAGTTGTATGGTCATGTAACTTTAGGAAACATTTATTAGAGTCATTTCCCCTGTTCATGATTTTTGTCGATTTTTAAATGACCATTTTGCCCCTAGTCAGTACTGTTTTGGCCATAACTTTTGATAGGGAAGGAATTTTGACCTGAAACCACTTCCATTAGATTCGTTTGATGGTTTCTCTTTCCGTAGAGTGGTCATAATAGCCAAACGGACTTACCGTTTGGGAGATATGGCTGAAACAAGGTTTGGAGGGTGAAAAACTGCTTAACCGGGCCAAATCGGGTGATTAGTGAGTAGGCCCATAACCCATTTCGGGATTAGGGTTATGGGAGGGCTGAAATGAGATGGAGAATCATTCCATTTCAGTTTTCTAGCCTCCACTTATCACCAAGGATCCCTAAAAATGGCCTCCAACCTCTAGATCACCTCCAAATCATCTCTTGGTTAAGGATTTGGCTTAGCAACCCGTAATCAAAGAAGATCTTCACCTAATCAACCTTGGAGCTGCTGTTAGCATTGGGATTCGCATCAAATCAGAGAATTATTTCAGATCTTAGTTTGTTTTGTGGCTAAGGTGAGTGATTAGCTTGCTTTTTGCACTAATTATGGTTATTCGGGGTGATTAGTGCTAATTAGCGTTTTTAAACGAAAACAAATTCTGGAAAAATGTTTATAAATTCATAAATAATGTTTTAGACCTCTGATATGAGTTTGGGTTAAATTGGATAAGTTTTGCTAATCATATGCTCAAACATGATTAAGAGGGATTAAGGGAAAACATGGGATTTTGGCTATGTTTGATCCATTTTATCATATCATGTTGTTGTTTTGGTGTTTGAGGTCACTTGTATGTATTGCTATGACACTATGACATGCTTTGTGATTGATTGCAATAGTTAGAATGGTCAAAAACGTCGTCGAGTGGCGTAAACAGTCGCTGGAAAAGTCAGTGCAGGAAATCCGAACCGAACCGGTTCGTGACCATGATGCCCGATCCGATCCGGCCAAGACCTCGCGAACCCATCGTGCCCCTTACCTCGATTCGAGCCGTGGCATGGTGGAGAACCCGATCCGATCTGATCACCTTGAGGACAACGAACCAGAGACTTGAAGGAGGGCGAAGGGCTTGGAGCTATGACCAGGAGGCGTGACCCGAGCCGTGGCGTGGTGGAGAACCCGATCCGATCCAGATGGGACTGGAAGCCACGAACCGATCCAGTGTACCATGAAGGACTCCGATCCGAACCATCACAAGGGAGAGGCAGGGATCCGACCCGAACCGATGGTGCACTCCGATCCAACCCGGGGTAGCAGTCACGAACCGAGACGATGAAGACCACGATCCCAATGATGATGAAAGGAATCCGAACCGATCTGATGATGATCCATAACCCGAGATGCAAAAGTAGTCCTAATAGGAGTTAGAACTTTTACCAATGGATTTGTGCTTGGCGTTGGTAATAAGTTCACTTCATGATTGGACTTTGCTGCGGGACGTGTGCTAAGGAGTTGTCGGTGTCTATGATTTTGGATCACTAGGTGTTGGAGGTAGACGGACAAACTCGGGCTTTGGATGTGGTGCGACTAGGGAGCTACCTGCCAATGTATTTGGGGTCATGGATATGTCTTGGCGTGATCCCTGGGGTTTGGTGGTAGCAATGGGCATAGTCGTACAAAGTCGAGTTCTGTCATTCTAGTAAAGTGCACTAGTGATCGAAAGAAGTGGATATCGTATGCTTTACGCACTGAGTGAGAGATGCGAGGATGGTTGCTATGCTTGATTGTTTGACATACACATCCCCACCCCCGTATACTTATATTATGTGTTTGTGACATCACAGAGTATTGTACCGTGTAGTACTAACTCTTTGGTTGCAGGTCCAGGTTCAGGTATGACTTAGTATACCTGTTATTATTCTGTTTATGCTTGCTACCACTCATACCAGACTAATGTCTGACCCAGAGTTTTATGTTTCTTCTTATTACTCTGGGTGCTCACACGAGCAGACTAGAGACAGGGATAGCTGGTAGTGCGCGAGTAGATGGACTGAGGACGAGCAGGAGGCTCCACGTATGCTAGATAGTTATTCTCCCTGTGTCGTGATCGGTATCTACTTTGGGCATTAGTAGCATACCTATTTTGTTTATCTTAGAGACAGTATTTTTGAAGTTGTAATAAGCTGTATTCGATTTTCTGCTACTCTGATGATGTTAGTTCAAGTTTTCAGCTTATGCACTGTCTCATCTGTTTTATGTCAAGTATATGTTGGTTATTATATTTTATTCCATGCGCTGTGAGACATATTACAGGTTCTTTATTTGGTTCATCTTCTTTCTTTCTCTTCTTTGGCAACCGTCCCATGCCAATTGGACATGTGTACAGCGCACAATTGGAGTAAATGTCGGTTGGTGCGGGTTGTCACATTTGGTATCAGAGCTCTAGGTTGCGTAATTCACCTAGGGAAAGACACTAGGGAGAGATAGTACGTATATGAGAGCGCGTATTTGTGAGTATTTTGGTTTTCAAAAGCTATATCTATATATAGTATTAGTATGTTTAAGAGTGAAGTCGCATTGCACTGCACTGGCACCACTATGGAGATGGTTAATCGTTTTCTCTTTAACAGATTTGACGATGAGCCGAGGAAGAGGTGCTGGTAGAGGGGCCAATAATGGGAATCCCCCTGACATGAGGGCTATGTTTACCAACCTCATGAGAGAGATGCTTGTGGATATTCAGAGGGCGGCTCCTAATGTTGCCAATGCTGGAGGTGCAGCGGTGCAAGCGCCTAGGGTCGATTTCGCCAAGCTGAGTAAGGATTACACTAATCTTGGTGGAAAGCCGTTTCACGGAACAGAGTCGGCCACGGATGTTCAGGATTGGTTGGATAGCTGTGATCGGATCTTCGATGACTTGGGTATCGAGGATGCGATGAAGAGAAGGCTAGCGTCTCGTCAGCTGCAAGGACGAGCAATGAATTGGTGGAATGCTATTAGGGCAGCCACACCAGAAGATCAAGTTACTTGGGATCAGTTTAAAGCTCGCTTTAGCGACAAGTATATCCCAGCTGCCCAGAAGTCGGAATTGTTTAGGAAGTTCTTGGAGCTTAAGCAGAATGGAAGGGCAGTATCGGATTATGTTGTTGAGTTCGACACTTTGTCGAAGTATGGGTTATCTCTAATCGATACTCCCGAAAAGAAAAATGAGAAGTTCATCACTGGTTTGGATGAATACTTAGGGGAGAGGCTGATTAATCACATCGATGAGACGTTTGAGTCGATCGTGGGAAAAGCTTTGAGGTCAGAAAGTCTTTACCCTAAGCCGAAGACTGGGGTTGTTGTTGCATCTGCTGAAGAGTCAAAGCCGCAAGCAAGCGGTGGAGGCAAGAATAACTCTCAGAATAAGAGGAAGCAGAACCAAGCTAAGGATGGCCAGAAGAAAAGCAGGAAAGAAGTCGAGTGCTTCAAATGTGGAAAGAAGGGCCATTATGCAAGGGAATGTAGGGCCAAGACAGTGGGAAAGAAGTGCTTTAACTGTGGCCAGGAGGGACATTTTAAGGATAAGTGCCCGCAACCTCTGAAGGAGAATCAGATTGTGAAAGCATATGCCATCAATGCTGTTCCTTCTTCGTCGAATGCCCCAACTGCGGCGGAGAAAGGAAAGGGAGTCGTCATTCAAGGTATGCTTTCCATTTATGATCTTCCTGTTAGAGTTTTGTTCGATACCGGGGCTTCCCATTCCTTCATATCTAGTGACCTGGTAGATAGGTTGGGATTGGAACCCGAGTTAGTCGATAGACCATTAGCTGTGACGAACCCGATTGGTGGTTCAACAAACCTCAGTATGATCTGTCGTAATGTGGTCTTATCGAGTCATGGATGTATGTTTGTTTGTGATTGCTTTGTTTTGGGCTTTACTGGGTATGGCATTATTTTGGGAGTCGATTGGCTCCAAAGATACGGGGTGGTGGTAGACTGTGAGGGCTTTTTGGTGACAGTTAGGGCGGATGATGGGCGGAGGGTAGTGTTTGGTAATCTACCCTGTGATGGGGTAATGGCTAGTTTTGTAAATTCCCTCGACATTCCGCATGATGAGTTATCAGGTTTGCCCGTGGTTGGCCAGTACCCGGACATCTTCGAGGAAGTGACCGGACTTCCACCACACCGAGAGATTGAGTTTCGTATTGATTTAGTGAAAGATGCCAGACCTATAGTGATGCCACTTCGTCGTATGGTACCACGAGAACAGCGAGAGCTCGAGGTGCAAGTTAGCGATCTTTTGAAGAAGGGATTTATTAGAAGAAGTGTTTCCGAGTGGGGAGCACCAGTTGTGTTTGCTACTAAGGCAGATGGTTCCCTTCGATTGTGTGTGGACTATCGCGAGTTAAATAAGGTGACGAGGAAGAATAAGTATCCTCTACCACGGATAGATGATTTGTTTGATCAACTGGAAGGAGTGAGAGTGTTCTCCCAGTTGGACCTCGCGACAGGATTTCATCAGCTCCGTGTAGCAGCTGATAGTATAGCTAAAACGGCATTTAGGACGCCGTCTGGGTTTTATGAGTGGTTGGTCATGCCATTCGGGTTGACCAATGCACCAGCATACTTCATGGATCTTATGAATAGAGTATTCCGAGACCAACTGAATAAGTTTGTTCTTGTGTTCGTAGACGATATCCTTGTTTACTCGAGGACAGAAGAGGAACACAAGGAACATTTGAGAATTGTGTTGGAGGTGTTGAGAAGACACCAATTGAAAGCGAAATTCTCTAAGTGTCATTTTTGGAGGAGAGAAGTGAGATTCTTGGGCCATGTTGTTTCAGAGAATGGTATTGCCGTGGACCCTGCAAAGGTGGCTACGGTACAAGATTGGTCTACGCCCAAGAATGCAACAGACGTAAGAAGTTTCTTGGGGTTAGCTGGATATTATCGTAAGTTTATCAAAGACTTCACCAAGACAGCGGCACCGTTGACTCAGTTGACTAAGAAGAATCAAGCCTTCGTTTGGGACGGAGGGTGTGAAAATGCATTCAAGAGTCTAAAGGAAAAGTTGACGCGTGCGCCAGTGTTGGTCATTCCTAAGGGAAATGAAGAGATGACGGTATACACGGATGCTTGTGGTACCGGACTGGGTGCGGTATTGATGCAAGGAGGTAGGGTTGTAGCTTATGCTAGTCGACAGCTAAAGCCACATGAGAAGAAGTATCCTACCCATGATTTGGAATTGGCAGCGATTGTATTTGCGCTGAAGATGTGGAGACATTACCTCTTGGGAGAAAGATTTGAGCTGTTTACCGATCATAAATCGTTAAAGTATCTCTTCTCTCAGAAAGATCTGAATCTCCGTCAGCAGAGATGGTTAGAGTTCTTGGCTTCGTATGATTTTGATATCGCGTATACACCTGGGAAGGGTAATGCGGTAGCCGATGCCTTGAGTAGGAGACATGCCAGCTTAGGGGCAATGTTTCTTGAATGGAAGCAGCTGGAGTATATCGCGGGGTTTGATTTCAGACCAAGGTGCGAATTGGATCCAGTTATGCTAGCTAGCTTGACGATCAGACCCACTTTGATAGAGCGGATTGGTTCTAGCCAGAGGAACGACCCTAACCTATTAGAAATCATCTCCAAGTTAGAGATGGGTACCGAAGAGGAGATGAATGTGTTTGGGCTTGATCGAGATGGATGGCTTAGGAAGAATGGAAGACTAGTTGTGCCCAACGTGAATGGTTTGAGAGATGAAGTTCTTAGAGAATGTCATCACTCAAAACTGACTATACATCCCGGTGGTAATAAGATGTATCGAGACATGAGACAGACTTACTACTGGGAAGGGATGAAAAGAGACGTTGGGAAGTTTATATCCAAATGCATGAATTGCCAGCTAGTTAAAGCCGAGCAAAAGAAGCCTAGTGGGTTGATGCAACCATTAGAAATTCCCGAATGGAAATGGGAACAAGTATCGATGGATTTCATCGATGGTTTACCGAGGACTAGATCGGGACATGATAGCATTTGGGTAATTGTGGATCGACTGACCAAGAGTGCAAGATTTATACCAGTTAAGTCGAACAGAACTGCAGCTAAGTTAGCAGAACTATATATGAAGTGGGTAGTGAGATTTCATGGAGTACCCAAAGGCATTGTGAGTGGCCGAGATCCGTTGTTTACTAGTGGATTTTGGAAGAGCTTACAAGAGGCTTTAGGATCAGAATTACATCTCAGTACCGCATATCATCCTCAAACCGATGGTCAGACAGAGAGGGTGAATCGGATATTGGAAGATCTCTTGAGGGCTTGTATATTGGATTTCGGTGGAGCATGGGATGACCATTTGCATCTAGTGGAGTTTGCATATAATAATAGCTACCAATCCGGTATCGGTATGGCTCCATATGAAGCTTTGTACGGAAGACCGTGCAACTCACCATCATGTTGGATAGAGACTGGCGAGAAGTTTGTGCTTGGACCAGATGTGGTGAGAGAAACTTCTGATAAGATCAAGATCATTCAGCAACGAATGAAAGCTGCTCAGGATAGGCAGAAAAGCTATGCTGATAAGAGGAGAAGAGACTTGAAATTCTCCGTTGGTGACTTGGTGTTTGTCAAGATCTCTCCGTTGAAGAGCGTGATACGATTTGGCAGGAGAGGCAAGTTGGCACCAAGATTTGTGGGTCCTTTCCAAGTTCTCGAGGAAGTTGGGAATTTGGCATATAGAGTTGGCTTACCAGAGAAAATGGCAGGAGTTCACAATGTGTTTCATGTTTCCCAACTAAGGAAGTTCGTTCACGACTCAAATGTGACTATTTCACCTGATCAGTTAGAGGACTTCGAAGTAGAACCTGAGGCGGTTGAGAACCGCAAGCCGATTTGTATTGTGGGGCATGATACGAAGCAACTTCGAAGAAAGTCGGTGAAGCTAGTCAAAGTTCAGTGGGGCGAGGACGAAAATGATTGTGCTTGGGAGACAGAGGAGAGTATCAGAAAGGCTTATCCAGAACTCTTTGCCTGGTAAGATTTACTTTGCGATTTAGTTATTCCGCATGCTAGGATAGACTTGTTTTGCTTGCATGTTTGATGGTTGTTTTATGATTGATAGACATGCGGGACCCTTGTATGTGTTTTGATTAGGGAATTTCGGGGGCGAAATTTCTTAAGGGGCGGAGAGTGTAACGACCCGTGTCCTACACATCATAGGATTGTAGAATATTTATTTCTTTCCCGTGTGAAGTTGTATGGTCATGTAACTTTGGGAAACATTTATTAGAGTCATTTCCCCTGTTCATTATTTTTGTCGATTTTTAAATGACCATTTTGCCCCTAGTCAGTACTGTTTTGGCCATAACTTTTGATAGGGAAGGAATTTTGACCTGAAACCACTTCCATTAGATTCGTTTGATGGTTTCTCTTTCCGTAGAGTGGTCATAATAGCAAAACGGACTTACCGTTTGGGAGATATGGCTGAAACAAGGTTTGGAGGGTGAAAAACTGCTTAACCGGGCCAAATCGGGTGATTAGTGAGTAGGCCCATAACCCATTTCGGGATTAGGGTTATGGGAGGGCTGAAATGAGATGGAGAATCATTCCATTTCAGTTTTCTAGCCTCCACTTATCACCAAGGATCCCTAAAAATGGCCTCCAACCTCTAGATCACCTCCAAATCATCTCTTGGTTAAGGATTTGGCTTAGCAACCCGTAATCAAAGAAGATCTTCACCTAATCAACCTTGGAGCTGCTGTTAGCATTGGGATTCGCATCAAATCAGAGAATTATTTCAGATCTTAGTTTGTTTTGTGGCTAAGGTGAGTGATTAGCTTGCTTTTTGCACTAATTATGGTTATTCGGGGTGATTAGTGCTAATTAGCGTTTTTAAACGAAAACAAATTCTGGAAAAATGTTTATAAATTCATAAATAATGTTTTAGACCTCTGATATGAGTTTGGGTTAAATTGGATAAGTTTTGCTAATCATATGCTCAAACATGATTAAGAGGGATTAAGGGAAAACATGGGATTTTGGCTATGTTTGATCCATTTTATCATATCATGTTGTTGTTTTGGTGTTTGAGGTCACTTGTATGTATTGCTATGACACTATGACATGCTTTGTGATTGATTGCAATAGTTAGAATGGTCAAAAACGTCGTCGAGTGGCGTAAACAGTCGCTGAAAAAGTCAGTGCAGGAAATCCGAACCGAACCGGTTCGTGACCATGATGCCCGATCCGATCCGGCCAAGACCTCGCGAACCCATCGTGCCCCTTACCTCGATTCGAGCCGTGGCGTGGTGGAGAACCCGATCCGATCTGATCACCTTGAGGACAACGAACCGGAGACTTGAAGGAGGGCGAAGGGCTTGGAGCTATGACCAGGAGGCGTGACCCGAGCCGTGGCGTGGTGGAGAACCCGATCCGATCCAGATGGGACTGGAAGCCACGAACCGATCCAGTGTACCATGAAGGACTCCGATCCGAACCGTCACAAGGGAGAGGCAGGGATCCGACCCGAACCGATGGTGCACTCCGATCCAACCCGGGGTAGCAGTCACGAACCGAGACGATGAAGACCACGATCCCAATGATGATGAAAGGAATCCGAACCGATCTGATGATGATCCATAACCCGAGATGCAAAGGTAGTCCTAATAGGAGTTAGAATTTTTACCAATGGATTTGTGCTTGGCGTTGGTAATAAGTTCACTTCATGATTGGACTTTGCTGCGGGACGTGTGCTAAGGAGTTGTCGATGTCTATGATTTTGGATCACTAGGTGTTGAAGGTAGACGGACAAACTCGGGCTTTGGATGTGGTGCGACTAGGGAGCTACCTACCAATGTATTTGGGGTCATGGATATGTCTTGGCGTGATCCCTGGGGTTTGGTGGTAGCAATGGGCATAGTCGTACAAAGTCGAGTTCTGTCATTCTAGTAAAGTGCACTAGTGATCGAAAGAAGTGGATATCGTATGCTTTACGCACTGAGTGAGAGATGCGAGGATGGTTGCTATGCTTGATTGTTTGACATACACATCCCCACCCCCGTATACTTATATTATGTGTTTGTGACATCACAGAGTATTGTACCGTGTAGTACTAACTCTTTGGTTGCAGGTCCAGGTTCAGGTATGACTTAGTATACCTGTTATTATTCTGTTTATGCTTGCTACCACTCATACCAGACTAATGTCTGACCCAGAGTTTTATGTTTCTTCTTATTACTCTGGGTGCTCACACGAGCAGACTAGAGACAGGGATAGCTGGTAGTGCGCGAGTAGATGGACTGAGGACGAGCAGGAGGCTCCACGTATGCTACATAGTTATTCTCCCTGTGTCGTGATCGGTATCTACTTTGGGCATTAGTAGCATACCTATTTTGTTTATCTTAGAGACAGTATTTTTGAAGTTGTAATAAGCTGTATTCGATTTTCTGCTACTCTGATGATGTTAGTTCAAGTTTTCAGCTTATGCACTGTCTCATCTGTTTTATGTCAAGTATATGTTGGTTATTATATTTTATTCCATGCGCTGTGAGACATATTACAGGTTCTTTATTTGGTTCATCTTCTTTCTTTCTCTTCTTTGGCAACCGTCCCATGCCAATTGGACATGTGTACAGCGCACAATTGGAGTAAATGTCGGTTGGTGCGGGGCGGGTTGTCACATTTATCAACTGGTCGGGATTAGCGAACCTTACCGAAGTAATCATTTATTATTTATCCCAATCCCAACCTATTCATCCCATGGAGCAAAACTGGCAGTACTCCATATCTAAGATCTACGGTGTTATCGGTAAATTTAATTACCCTTTCATGTTCAAATCTATTAAAGATTTAACTACCGTCTGGAGTAAAACCGGTGGTACTCCATTCTCGATCATTTCATGAATTTGATAAATTTAATTATGACTTTCTCATCTTAATCTAATTAAAGAATTTTTAAAACTCTAGTTTAGTTTTAATCTCAAAAAAATCATTACTTAATGATTATTCAAATTTAAGAAATTAATCTTAAATTTAACTGTGTTAAAGAACAAATGTTATTTTAAAACATTGTTCACGATAAAACCCAAATTCATCTTCTTTTCTAAAATGAAATCTACATGGAAATCATAACAGTATATAATCGATATAAATTCCCGTGTCAGACTAATAATATAAGTGGAATAACGGCAAGGCTTTTTAAATTCCATATATAGTAGCGGTTTTCATCCACAGAAGCTCATCTCGATTATTACCAAATCGAATTCCATCCAATTCCCATTTAATATATTAAATTGGAAAACTTTACTTTTGAAAATTTCCATTTAAATCTTAATAAAAGATTTATAAATTCCGAATTATATTTTCACTATTAATTGGGTTAAAGAACAAATGTCGTTAAAAACACAGTTCACAATAAACCCATTTCACATTTCATTTTATTCCAATTACTAAATATAATTGAAAACTCTAATAATCTTAATTAAACGATTTATTCTTTTCATACGGGGTTTAAGAACAGTGTTATTGAAGACGCCATTCACGACACACCCAAAATCCAATTTATTTAATTTATTTAAAAACACTGGATTATTATTCTAGTTAATAACTAGTTTATTTTGATAAAAATATATTTTATCTTTAAAAAATTGGAATTTTTCATCCGAATTCTTTCCAAATCATTTATTATGATTTTACCAAATTTTCACACATTTTTTTATAATTTTATTATGGCCCTTATAGTCGGTTTCCAATAACGGCCACCGAGCTGCATTTACAACGACCTTTTCGAAAATCGATTTGGACATGTTTCCAAATCCAACCATTAGATTTCAAATCTCTTATATTCATTGGAAAGTTATTTTCGATACAAGCACAATGGTTCTGGTTTTAGGAAAATCCGACGGTCGGATCTCTCGTAATGTCAATTCGAAGTCAACGGTCGAAATTCGCGAACGGTTGTTGCGCAGCGCGTTCTATTCAGGCCACTAAATATATAATATATATATATATATATTATACTTTTTCAGTTTCCATTTGAAACGTATTTTATAAATCGTTTATATATTCGTTTTAAAACGATTTCAACTTCATTTTCAACTTTAAATCAAAATTGAATATTCTATATCATTGTAATAATAAAATGATAATATTTTCTAAATATTAGATTTTGAAATCACTTCTTTCTGATATTCATTATAAAATGAATAAAATCGATCGATAAACCCGTTCGGGTTAAAATGGCATTCGCTACTTAACTCGACTTCATATTTTACATTTTTGTGTCCATCCAAAAACGGATATCAAAATCACATTTTGATTATTCACTAAAAAATATTTGTTATTCTAAAATATTCTTTATTTTGAAAGATTCTTTATTTTAAACTATTCTTTATGTAAAATATTCTTTACATAAAAATGAACTTTTACATCGAAAATGTTCTTTTATTCTAAAATGATCTTTTATTCTAAAATGATCTTTCATTCTAAAACGTATTTTATTCTAAAATGATATTTCATTCTGAAATGATATTTCATTCTATAATGATATTTCATTCTAAAATGATATTTTATTCAACATTATTTATAAAACATTATTTATTTCTGAATCGGAATGCGACTCAATCATTTACCATATAATTTTAGTTATATGGATTTCACACACCGCATGTATTCAACAATAATGATAAATAATCACTAAACAGTCCATTCACATACAAAGTGAAGTTTACAACTGTGTGAGCATTAAAATAAATAAATAACGCTCATCACTGCCTGTCAATCTATCTATTGACATATAACTAAATATTGAGAATAGTGTGTGTCAAATATCATCCTAACACCCGTATGGGGTTTTCAAACAACAACAGTTTGTTTAAATAAATCATTGGTTAATATATTTAACCAATTCCAATTCAGTTTGAATTATTTTCTGTTTAACCAATTTTCACTATTCAAATTATAAATGAATATTTATAATTTTATATCACTATCACATTAATATATTTTTAATATGTTAAACATTTCAACATCACAAACAGCACATAATACAGTCAATTTAAATCGTCCATGGTCTGTGGACGAGGAATGTGATCTAACAGGCACCTTATACAATTTAGAACGATTAAACTGATAAAAATCTACATTGGCAATTCTATATATTTTTTAGTTGTGGAAATAAATAAATAACTGTGCAGAATATTTTTTAGTGAGGAGTTCTCACCTTTGGTTTCCACTCCGTCATTCTTTAGCGGACGATTTGGATTCCGTTCTGCTTCCTGTCAGTTCCATCGCAATTCGTTTCACGTGGTATATATATTAAAAATCATATTTTTATAATGCTATATATATTAAAAATCATATTTTTAAACTGTTCCATATATATAAAAATCACATTTTTATATCAATGCGATGTATATGAAAATCATATTTTTATTTCAATGCGATGTATATGAAAATCATATTTTTATTTCAAAGCTATTTAAATAAAAATCATATTTTTATTTGATGTTATTTATATTTAAAACAATGCCATTTCATTTTAAAACCATGCTATTTTATTTTAAAAATCATGCTATATATATTTTTAAAAGTAATGCTAGTTTTAGTTTTAAAAGCAATGCTAATTTTATTACTAAAAACAATGCTAATTTTATGATTAAAAACAATGCTAATTTTATGATCAAAACAATTCTAATTTTATGATTAAAAACAATGCTAATTTTATGATAAAAAACAATTCTAATTTTATGATTAAAAACAGTGCTAATTTTATGATAAAAAACAAATCTATTTTTATATAAAACAAATCTATTTTTCTTTTTTTAAAACAATGCGATTTTCATATTAAAAACAATGCGATTTTCATATTAAAAACAATGTGATTTTCATATTAAAAACAATGTTTTTTCATTTTAACAACAATGTTCTTTCATTTTAACAACAATGTTCTTTTATTTTAAATCAATAATATATATATTAAATTTAGATTTTTAAAACAATAATATATATAAATATCATATTTTCAACCTTTAATTACATAAATATATAATTAATAACTAATTAAAAATTATCAGCATTAATCATGCTTAAGGTAAACACTGCTGTATAATCGTCTTTCTCTTTCGATTTACTCCAGACCGTTGCTCAAAACCATGCTCCCACCGTCGCCACTTCCTCTCGCCGCCGAACCACCATCAGGACCACCCACGTCGAGCGCCTACGTGCCACGCACCTCCTCCCTGAACCTCATCGGACTCGGCCATCTCAGGCTCCCTCAAAAACCCTTTGGATGGCGCTGCTTTGTGCTCGATTTCTGGACAATTTGGTAGACGAAATCCGATCACAATCGTGCAATTTCTAGAACCCACTGAGCTCTTTGATTTTTGCTTTAGAAGTTTGGAATTTTATTGCATAGATTTTGAGAAAATTTTAGGAAAAGATTAGAGCAAATTCAGCCATCCATTTTCCCTTGGCGGCGATTCTGAAATGGTATTGGAGATTAGGGTTTCCTAGGGAAACGGGCCTTTATATAATAAATTTATAATATTAATTAATTAATTAATTCACTTATTATCCGTTTATCGCTATGAACTCCAAATGAGACCCAATGATTGTCGCACTTAGCTAAATACCCTCATTCCGGACACAATGAGATATGTTTCGTAAGCCAATTCGACTGTTATGATCAGTTTTTATCAAAATTAAAATATAAATCCATATATATTAGATTTAAACTTAGATTTTAATTTACCGAGGCCACATACTAACTCCAAAAAATTTCGAAAAATAAATCTAGCTATGTTTTGACGATACAGTCCTAACAAAATTAATTTCATCGAATTTGGAGACCGTTTGAAAAATGGTCATTTTCTGGATGATCCAATTCAACTGAAATTGACCAAACACGTTTTAATTTGCCACACTCATATATTAATTCCAAAAATTATGAAAATTGGAATCTAGCCATAATTTGACATTCCGGATCCAACAAAAGTGATCTCGTCGAAAACGGAGGTCATTTGCAAAATGGCTATTTTTTATATTAAAATATATATATAAATCCATAGCGACTATTCTGAATATTTAACTGGCCATAACTTTTTATTCCCACTATGAAATTTCAATTTTTCAGATCCGTTAGAAAGATATAACTAAACAGATTTAATTATTTCTGGTTTCACCAAAATCCGATTTATTTTGAATCCTGTACATTCAGTCAAAGTTCAAAATCAAATTTTCAAACTACCGCGCTATTTCAGGCTCGTTATATAATTAAAATAAATTTTGTTCTAACTTTGTTTAAATAAATTTTTAGCCGTTGTTATTTATAATAAACCATTTTAAATATTAAAAATCCACTAAAATTTCTAAAGTAAAAACTTTAAATTGGCTCAGAATTTCCGGGTTGTTAGAGATAAGCATAGCCAAAATGACATACAAGTGTGCAAGATCAATGAAAAATATAAAAGAACAACTCTAGGTTCAAGTATGAAGTAATTCTGCATGAACATGTATATGAGATGCATAAGACAAAATGGTGTAGCAACAAAAACTAGGTCGAGCATATATAGGTTAACAACTTAAAGAGTGTGGCAACACAGTTCTCACGTGTAAATGAAAGCATCACGACACATATATACACACATATTTGTGTATATATATATGTATGGAAAAATAATAAACCCAAAGAAGCAAGCACTTGCAACAAGGACAGTAGACAAAGTAACATGGCATTCAAGAACATAACGTTGTACAAGGCACATGAGCATAGCAGTAACAAGTACAATGTCTGTGACGACCCGGAATTTCGACCTTCGAAAATCGACATTTAATACCTATTTGTATTCAAATGTCGCAGATTCAAATGTCAAATTCCTATTTGTCTTGGGATATAACACATTAGAACAATCACAATGAAACAAAACAACTTCTCATTTATATAACATGACATTATATCAGAGTTTACAATGGAAACAACATCAAGGTGCAACACTATTTACAATAAAAAGATAACACAGAAGTAGCAGAAACAACTAATCAAGGTGAATCCAAAACCAAACTTCATCTTCACCTGGATAGCTCCAAATCGCTGATGCCTACAAAAACCAAATGCTCCACAGAAACAGTTAAAGATGCTCCACGGCAATAGCAACTTCACCAAAGCATAGACACACTAGAAAAAGCTCCAAGATGTAGGCTCCAAACACAGCTACTGAACCTGACACTAGGATGCTCGTGTGGAAAATTATGGGCACCCAGAGTTTTGTGGGAAAACAAATAAACTCTAGGTCAGTCATGGGACTGGTGTGAGAATTCAATATATATTTGTTATGTGCAATAAAATTCGCCATGCTTTTTAGAAAATGAAACTAACATAAGGTCTCGCGGCACACACACAAGGTAAACGCACACATGGGCGAGGTTTCTCCTTATGATAGTCAAACATGCTTGATCCGCGGAAACCATTTTCCACATTATTATCAGTGCATAGTGTGAAAACAATTTCGCAAATAATTTTATCAATCTTAGCCAACATAATGCCCCATCCCACTATGCTAACATATTCCTACTGGTAACCAGTAGGCTATATAAATGAAATCGTAAAAGCTCGTAGTGGATAATGAATTTCCAACAAATGACCAGGCAAAGGAACTTCCTTATCGAACCAATGGGTTCGCCTCTAGAGGGACGCCTCGAGAACCAAATCGGGCTCTCTGCCAACACGAGGCCGAGTTACCCCTTAACTGGATAACTTAGAGCACGCCTGAGTATATCACTTCCCGGTCGTTACCAACCTTTAAACCGAGGCCTTGCAACATCAACATCTATATAAATAGAAGTTATCCACATAGGTTAATATCTGGGCTCCATACCATAGTACACCTTTTATCTATAAGGAAATGACTACCCTTAACCTCGCTGCATCTTTCCTGTTTTAGCCATTTACCGGGTCGTGAGGCTTGCTGAGGTCACGATATCCACAAAGCTACGCTTAAACAAGCCATGCTTTGATTATCCATAGCTCACCACATAACTTAAGTATGCCACATTGTCCATTCACTACGCATCACTGATTTCTATCAATATATAACCTCTAAGCTCATACGTCTTAGAGAAGGGTGTTAAGCAAGAGAATAAATTCTCTGCCACCAAGCAAATATATATTTAACAGAGATCAGTGCTACGTAGTCAATTACAATGTCAGACACACAATCCATACAAGTTCGTTCTTGAACGAAACCACAATCCGGAATTCCTTCACATACATTCGGGCTTCTTGCCACTTAGCTGATATAAAATCCATCCGCAAATGGGAGCTATCCATTTGAGACATTCAACAAGTCGTCCTTGCGATATGAAGGGTCCCGGTCTTCAATATCGTCTTCAATGCCTTCAATCTCTCCACAACGTCGTATTATTACTTGGAATGATTTTCAGACATAAATCCAATCTCGGTCTTTCCAAATAATAAACGCAACTTTAAAACCATGTGGGTAATAGGACCAAATCAAGTCTCAACTCATACTTCATGTTTGCAAACTCAAATTATAGTTCAAAATACTTTATTACTAGTTAGAAATCATTTGCTAAGGTTTGGAAAAGATTTATAAAGCTAGATCACTTAAAACTCAATATTTAACAAACTACGTTACAAAGGTGTTTCAAAGTGTTTCAAAATACTAATATTGGCTAGTTTAAGAAAAATGACTTTTGTGTTATCCAAAACTTCATGATTTTACCATAAATCATTTTTAAATAATTAATTATGATTTAACAATTTTTTTCCATATTTTTAAATAATTTATAGCAGCCATTTTATAATTATAGTTAACTAACTCCATTTATAGCGACATTTTCTAAATTATTTTAAACATAACTTGAAAATTATAAGTCGAAATTAAAATCCGCTTTCACTCATTTGGAAGCTCTTATTGATGAAAATCATACGTTTTTCGTTCCGTGGAAATCTGATTTAAGTTGCAAAAGTTATAAGCATTTAAAGTTTTTAACAAAAGTACGCTAAATTCTACTATAAATTCAAATAGTTTCAAATTAAATTTTGAATTAACCATGCGTCCGTCGGATCAGTTAGGGATCGCCAAGGAAAGCAGAAAACTATATTTTCCAAACTCAAGCCTAGACACTATCCTCTCTGTCATCTTAGAACGTTCCGGTATTTATTTTGACAAACTCTATTTTTGACCATAATATAAATTCCTTCAAAACAATTTAGAAAACCATTCTCAACTTCAAATTGAATAAAGTATTCATTTGGTTCGAAACTTATTTGATATCCATATAAATCCATATATGCGTGTATAACAAGTATAATGCACATATTATCACTAATAACAACCACGAAGCATCCATTCATCCATCCATCACACGAGCATACATGGGTATATATATAACAGTGTATGTACAAGCGTTTTCCACTAAACGCTTATATTGCAATAATTACTAATTAACCATATCATCAATAACAATCACATAGCATAGAAAGTAAACAAGTACAAGTGTCGAGTTCTCACCTTGGGGTTCCACTCCACCAATCTTTATTGTAGGACCACTAGACCGACTATAGCTACCCTGGACTAACAGAATTTCCTTGCCGACTCTTTATAAACTAAAATAATTATTAAGCTTCTTTTTCTTTTCCTTTTTAAGAGGAGGAAAGGTCAGAATTTTGGAGGAGGAGGAGGAGACGGCTTTAGCCGAATTTAGGGAGAAAGAGGGAGGAGATCAAGGAGAGGAATAAGGAAGAAAGGCTTAGGAAGCCATGAATTTAAGGTAAAGAAGGAGGAGAAATGGAAGAGAAGAGTGGAATGGTGTTTAAGGGAGGAAAGGAGGTATATTTATACATGGAATGGAAGAATATGGTAATGACGCCTCTTAGGACATGTGTAAATCATGCATGGAATGTGGCATGCAAAATTACAAGTGTCTTAACACTTGTAATAAGGAGAAGGTAGGTGTTTTTAGTAGCATTTACCTTAAAACGTTATGGAAACTAAGAGCAATGCTTAATTCTAGTGTTACTAATTCATGTTATCGTTGACAAATCCGATCGAACAACAAATAGTATTAGCAAATCACAAGCTTAATAATCATTGCCATATATAAAATATATCATTTAACTTGTCAAAATTTCTAGACCGTCACATTCACCCCCCTTAAGAAAGTGTCGTCCTCGAAACTGCGTATGAAGTGAATAATCAAAGGAAATAAATAAAGAAACAGGCTTACCTAAGGGTCGGATTCATCTTGAATATCAACTGTATAGTTCGGGTAGAATTTCTGCATAACCTCTTCCATTTCCCAAGTACAATCTTTGGGATCACCACTCCATTGCACTTTAACTAGCTTAACCGTCTTATTCCCTAGCCTCTTTTCATCTTGGTGATGATCTTTATGGGGTCTCTTTTAATGGCTAGATTAGGTGTAATTCGTAGATCTTATTAAGCGGCTTCTTCCATAATCTGATCAGGGTCATGAACATACTTTCTCAGATTTGATATGTGAAAAACATTATGCACACTGAGAGCCATTCGGGTAACTGAACCTTATGTGCCAGTGGTCCAACTTTTTTTAGAATAGGGAATGGTCCAATATAACGGGGTGCTAATTTTCCTTTTCTTCCAAATCTTATAACTCCGCGCATTGGAGAGACTTTTAGGAATACCGAATCCCCAACTTCGAATTCTAATGCCCGCCTTTTATGGTCTGCATAAAACTTCTGCCGATCCTGGGCCGTTTTCATCCTCTTTCTAATCAGATCCACCTTCTCTGTGGCCTCTCTAATCATATCAGGTCCTAGAATAATTTTATCTCCAAACTCAATCCAACAAACTGGTGACTTACATGGCCGTCCATACAATGCTTCGAAAGGTGCCATCTTAATACTTGCCTGATAACTATTGTTATAGGAGAACTCGACTAATGGTAAATTATTTTCCCATGAACCTCTGAAATCGAGAACGCATGCTCGTAATAAGTCTTCCAAAATTATGTTAACTCTTTCTGTTTGTTCGTATGATTGTGGATGATAAGCAGTACTAAAGTTTAACTTGGTTCCCAAAGCAGCTTGAAAAGCTTCCCAAAAACGACTGGTGAAAAGAGGGTCGCGATCACTCACGATGCTGCTTGGTATCCCATGCAATCGAACGATTTCCTTGATATACAATTTTGCCAAACTTGCAGCAGTTCTAGATGACCTTACTAGGATAAAATGGGCACTTTTAGTTAGACGATCCACAATAATCCAGATTCCCTCATTCCCTTTGCGAGTGCGAGGTAAACCATCAGTGAAATCCATTGAAACTTGATCCCACTTCCATTTTGGTATTTACAAAGGCTGAAGTAATCTTGGAGTCTTTTGCTGATCACTCTTTATTTGCTGACATGTAGCACAACGACTAACATAGATAGATATGTCCCTTTTAATCGACTTCCACCAAAATGTACGTTTAACATCACGATACATCTTATTCACTCTTGGATGGATGCCGAATTTGGACTTATGGCACTCATCCAACACCTCCTGCTTAAGTTCTTTAATATTGGACACACATATTCTTCCTTTTAATCTTATGATGCCTTTATCATCGATTTCAAAACTCAAATTTTCACCTTCCTGAATTCTTTTAGAAATTTCTTGTAGAAATTTGTCTTTCTTTTGCTCGCAGGCAATCTTCTCTAGAAGAGTCAGAGTGATAACAAGGTAGGCTAGAACGACATACTTTCGACTCAGAGCATCTACAACAACATTGGCCTTCCCAGGGGTATATTGAATATCTAGATCGTAAGATGCTAGAAATTCCAACCATCGTTGCTGCCTTAAACTCAAGTTTTTCTGAGTAAACAGATACTTCATGGACTTGTGATCGGTGAATAATTCAAATTTTTCTCCAAGCAGATAATGTCTCCAAATTTTTAAAGCGAATATTACTGCAAGTAGCTCAAGTTCATGAGTTGGGTAATTCTTTTCATGCGGTTTCAACTGTCTACTTACATAAGCAATTACACTTCCTTCTTGCATTAAAACGGCACCAACTCCTTCTTTACAAGCATCTGTGTAAACAGATAATCCTTTATTGCCATTGATAATAGCTAGAACCGGTGCAGTGGTCAATCTCTTCTTTAACTCATTAAAAGCCTCTTCACAGTTAGCAAACCAAACAAATTTAGCATTCTTCATGGTCAACTTTGTCAAGGGAGAGGCTATCTTTGAGAAATCTTGGATGAATCTATGGTAATTTCCTGCTAATCCTAAGAAACTTCTAACTTCCTTTGGAGTCGTTGGTTGCTTCCAATCTAAAATAGCAGAAATCTTTCCAGGATCTACTGAGATTCCTTCTTCAGATACGATATGCCCAAGAAATTTTACTTATTTTTTTCCAAAAATGACATTTGGAAATTTTAGCTTTAAACACATTTCTCCTTAATATCTCCAGGAAAATCCTTAAATGCTCAGCGTGTTCTTCATCGGTTTTTGAATAGATCAGGATGTCATCAATGAAGACTAACACAAATTTATTCAACACCTCATGGAATACTCGAGTCATCAAGTCCACAAAATAGGCTGGGGCGTTTGTCAATCCGAATGGCATTACTAACCATTCGTAAAAAGTGTCAGGTCCACGAAAAGAAGTCAAATGAATACAATCCTCAGCAATTCTGAGTTGGTGAAAACCAGAGGCTAAATCCATTTTTTTTTAAAAAGGGAACCACTTAACTGGTCAAATAAGTCATCTATTCGTGGCAATGGGTTCTTATTCTTGAGGGTTTGCTTGTTAAGGTCTCTATAGTCTACGCATAATCACAAAGAACCGTCGGACTATGCTACAAATACTACAGCTGACCCTAAATTTGAACGGCTAGGTAGAATAAATCCTTTTCTTAAGAGATCTTCGATTTGCTTGTTTAGTTCTTCTCTTTCTTTCGGAGCCATTCTTCGACTTGGATGGACAACCGGTCGGGCATTGCATACTAGGTCAATTACAAACTCAATTTCTCGGTGTGGAGGAAGGCTATTAACTTCTTCAAATACATTGGGAAAATCTCTAACGACAGTTATCGTTTTTGTGTCGGTATCAGGGTAACCTAAAGTATATATCAAGCTATCTCTTTTGGGCTAGGGTCAACACAAGATATTTCAGTAAAATTTCCAAGACTTGTATTTACCAGAGCTTTCCTATCTACGCAATCTAGTTTAGCCTCATATTTATTTAACCAATCCATTCCAAGTATAATTTCAAATTCATCAAAGTCAAGAATGAAAAAGTTAAAAGGGAATTCATAGTGTGAATAGGTGATAGGAACATTTTTGCAATACAAACACAAGCTAGTAGGACCTCCTACTAGATTACTTGCACATAAGGGTTCGTCAACAAATTTAGGTTTAAGTTTCAATTTTTCTACGAGTGGTTTTGAGATAAAACTACGTGAAGCACCAGTGTCAAACAGAACTCGGACTAATTTATCAAAAATAAAAATATTACCTTCTAAAACATCCTTCCCTTTATCATTCTTCGAAGTCGAAGGCTCATCCTTGATTGCATAAACCTTTGCCACATTAGCTTTCTTCATTACGGGACAATCTTTAATCATATGACCGAATTTATGGTAGTGATAACATTCTGGGAGCCCTTGGTTTGGCTTCCTTGACTTCTTTGGCTTCTTACAGTCGCGGGAATAATGACCTTTCTCTTGGCAATTATAGCAGAGAACATCCTTTAGACGATCTTCCTTCGTTCCTTTCTTCTCAGCCTTCTGTTCAGGCTTCTTCCCCTAGAACTTTCTTTTCTTCCAATTGTTATTACCATTACCTTCCTTAACTTCTGTACCCTTCTGCTTATCAATAGTAGCATATCTATACCCCATGTCTACCAAGTCAACAAAGGATTGTTTGATATGCGCAGTCATCCTCTCATGGTACTTCAATGCCATCCCCTTAATAAATCTTTCATTTTTCTTTAACGGGGTGTCTATCAGCTCAGGTCCAAAGCGAGAAAGCTCGTTAAACTTATTTAAATACTCCTCGAAAGACATATCGCCTTGCTTAAGATTCATAAATTCCTCGTACATCCTGGAAATTCCTGCCGAAGGCATATAACGTTCTTCGAAAACTTCTTTGAAATCCTTCCATGAAAAGTCGTCTTCTGATTTCCCTTGGAAGATAGTCTCCCACCATGTAGCAGCTCCTTCCTGTAATTGCCATGTAGCTAACAGCCTCTTTTGGTTATCTTCTAGGTTAAGTCCTCTGAAAATCTTCTCGCATGCGTTAATCCAGGCTTGAGCTTCCATGACATCATCAGATCCCTTAAACGGTTTCCCGCCCAATTTTGTGTAATTCTTATTCATAACTGGAAGACTGGTTTGGATCGGGGCTTGGATCGTAGTCTCATTAATTGCGGTAACATTACGACCGTTGGTGGTGGTACTGCTTCCTCCTCGACGTCTGCCTCTATAGCTCATTTTCTGCTATCTGGATATAGTATGAAAATGCTGTTAGACATACGGATGAATTGCCTTAGGAGTTATGAAACAGTTAAACTCTTTGCATTTCATTGGATTCTACTTGTAACACCCCACGTCCATTAATGTCACTCATGAAGGGAATGCATTAACTTCCATGGAGGTTATAAGTGAATATAGAACAGAAAAATTACAACAAGACAGATAATAAATAGTACTTGGAAATCTAAAACTTCATTTTATTGCAGCGGAAATTAAACATGTTTGTTACATCATAAAACCATAGATCATAACCAAGTACAATATCCATCTTCATAAAAACAAAATACATAACCCCATTACATAAATAGCCATTAAAAAGATAACAAGCTGGACTTTACTTCAACGGTCCAAGCTTTCCGAAGAGAGATGAAGCAATTCAATCAAACTCCACTAGAGCTGGGCCCAACCTGAGGACCTGGAGGGGGAAAAAGGATAGAAATAGAGGGGATCAGACATTAAGTCTGGCGAGTATGATAATTCTAACAATACTATTATCAAAATAACTAGACTAAGGCATAAGCTGGAAGAGAAGTAAATGTCTATGAACTCTTAGGAAGATAAAGATAGCGTTTAAGATAACGTTAAAGATAACGGTAAAGGCACACCTAATTACTAACGAATGATTACTACACTGCACCGCACATTACTACACTGCACCACACCAGTCACCCTATTGTTTGATCCCACTTGCTTCACACAGAAACTTTATAAATAGCCTTACGTACCCCTAGCTGACTACATAGGTGCCGTCTGCCCCTATCTCCACTAGGTGTACCCCACTACCCACTTTCGATCGGCTCCCTACTCGTAGATACCCGTGCTGGCCCCACAGTGGGGTGTATCACTCCCCTAAAGTGGCAACCCGATACAACTTGAGAATGCACGGCTTATACCTACACGATGCAACAACGTCTTACCTACCAGCCCGGGTCCACACACGCATACGAAACCCGTTGGACTTGCGTTGCCACCGCTCCCCGTTTTGGCCTCTTACAGTCAAACCCAGCATGCGTGTCCCGTCCTCGACTTGGGGTCGAGCCCACAAAGATACGTTTGGGATACTAGTCGAAATGGGCCCCCACAAGCTACCCACCTAAGCTTGTCACTAGTATATCCCACTTAACTCTCTTAGTCATGTTCATTTACATGTGTGTTTGGTTAAGTCTTACTAATCGTATTTCACATGCCACTAAGGGCACCCCCTAGATTCCTCATGCCACCCAAGGCACCTACTTAACCCCCATGTCCCACCTTACATGTTTATCTGGTTAAGTATTTCTTAATTCATTCAGGCCATAACCTCATAAAGACCTCTCACATTAGACTGGCATTTATGGCAGCTGGATTTGCCGGGCGGGTCCGGGCAGTCTTACACCATAAAAGAGTCTAACCTCGTGTCTTTACAACCGTTATGCTTTAGTTTAGGCCTAGGACCTCTCACATTGGGCTGACATTTGTGACCACTGGATTTGCCGGGCGGGTCCGGGCAGGTTTACGTCACAAACGAGTCCAACCTCGTGTCCTAAGCATTGATTAACACTTAAAATCTTTTACCCCAGTTTTAATAATTCCCTATTCAAATTATTAATTAAGTCAACTTTTAATGATGTCCATAATTGACTCAATTATGGCCATCCACTTATGGCATGCAAAATCATATCAATTGCACCCCAACTTTTTAATATTAAATCCTTAATATTACCCCTACCCCACGTTTATACGTTCGCTTATTCAACGCATAATATAGGCTAGACTTGTATAGTCTAACACCTAGCACAAAGATAAATTATCACAACATATAGACAATTAAAAATAAATCTAATCATAATAGGGGTGAAACTTGCATAAACTACACATGTTAAGGATCAAAAGGTGTCAACTTGTTAAATGTCTCAATTTACATGATATGATCATAGCCTAAATCTATACATAAACTTGCATATGGGGTTTTTAGGCAACATATTGATGGTATGAACTAGCATAGGATATCACATATGTCATAGCATAATTCTAGATGTCATAATAGATGTCTTGGTATATGTTCATAACTTTTCTAATCAATCTAACTTGCATATGTGACTTGTCATATAGATCAACATAACCCAAACATGATGATTTAATTAATATGAACTAACTAGCATATATGGTAACATCATGGCCTTTTTAACATGTATGATTCATCACAACTTAGCATAGAAACTTTCAACATACATAACATCATCATAGCATGATTTACAACATGTAAGATATCATCATCACATAACATTGGATTTACAATATACATGATAGCAAAAGGGGTTTACAACAACATATATGATAATTCACATCGTCTACTCATAATCCATTCATAACTCAACCTAATTAAAATGATAATAATCTTGTTACGATCATCATACTCACAATTTAGAGAAGAAAATAGAGAGTTTTGCTTTGCTTTAGGGTTGTGAGAATTAGAATTGAATTTGCTTTTCTTCTTTCTTAGTTGGCGGCGGCTCCATTGATTTCCATGGCGATGGTATGACGGTAACTATTCTATTTTAATTAGGTTTAGGGTTAGCATTAGGAAGTATTTATAGGTGTAGGAAGTTATTTAGGACCATTAGATTAACCCTGAACCATGAGAACCAATCAAATGCAAAATATGCATTTGAGCGAATCGACCCACGGGTTGACAGCCAAACACCCTGGATTAACCCCTAGTCGACCCAGCGGGGCTTGGGTCGACCTCAAAAATGGGCCGGTTCGGTTATTCCCCCTCCCAATTCGCTGTTTTGAACTTTTTCGCATATTTATTTATTTAATTTTTAATTTATATATATATATATATATATCAATATATATATATTTCTCTGCGCAACCCATTTCACTTAATTCTTTTCTAAAAATTAAGTATACTTTAATTTGTGAATTTTAATGTTATAAAATTACGGGGTGTTACATTCTCCCCTCCTTAAAGGATTTCGTCCCCGAAATCTCCAAGTCAAGAAGAATGTATATCCTACCATCTAATCGTCCATCTACTCAACCATCAAACATCAGCATCCATTGTCCTTAAAAGACTTCTAATGCTTTAATGTTTATATGCACAGTGTGTGTATATGTCCATATCTAATGCAAAATTAGGCGGTCTACTGATTCAATCGACCTCCTTAGTGCAATTCATGATAGTGTCATGCGTCCAATATGTATATAAAAGATTCCTAATGATACATATTAATTCTATATGCGTGCACAACCATCCACCCGAATGCAGCAACTATATGATAATACAACCATTATACATCCATTTTACTAAATACATCCATATATATGCAATATGCAATATGAAGTGACTGAGCCGATCTGGTGCCTAATAGTGTGTGTATATGCATCCACGAGCAACCACTAGCAAACACTTGCATCCACTTTGCATCCACCATACATAACATGTCTCAAACACATGTTTCAACCAGAGGATTATCCTAACTAAAGGTCAAAGATACTAGCGAGAGGATATACTAAAGATAAGATAAGTACAAGCTAAGCGATAAAGGAGAAATTAAAAGACATACCCTCAAAAAGAAAAGGGTATCGTGAACGCATCTTCTCTTCTGTCTCCCAAATAGTGTTGCTCTCATCATCTCTCCATTGCACTTTGACTAGTCTGACCTCTCGATTCCTCAACCTCTTGATCTCCGACCCAAGAAGGCGCGTAGGAGATCGTCGAATTGTCGCATCACGCTCTATCTCCACCTCTCTAAGAAAGCTCGGCTCTACCACTTCCGCTGTCTCGTGCAAGCACTTCCTCAAATGTGACACATGGAATACGTCGTGTACACCACTAAGTCTCTCGGGCAACTCCACTCTATACGCTATCTGTCCAATTTTCTCCTTAATAGGAAATGGCCCTACAAACCTTGGTGCTAATTTCCCAACGGACCCAAAGCGAACAACGTTCCGTAATGGAGACACTTTGACAAAGACCATGTCCCCAACTTCAAACTCGAGATCTGTCCTCCTCTTATCCGCATAAGATTTCTGCCTATCCTGTGCTGCTTTCATCCTCCTTCGAATCAAGTCGATCTTCTCCGAAGTCTCCCTAATCATATCGGGCCCAAGTAAGATCTTATCCGTAGATTCCCACCAACATGTAGGTGAATGACAAGGTCGTCCATAAAGAGCTTCGAACGGTGCCATACCAATGCTGGACTGAAAGTTGTTATTATATGCGAACTCCACCAATGGAAGATGCTCTTCCCACGTACCCCCAAAGTCTAGGATACATAGCCTCAACAAATCCTCTAGAATGCGATTCACCCTCTCGGTCTGGCCGTCCGTCTGAGGATGATATGCGGTGCCCAAACATAACTGAGTCCCTACCGCCTCTTGTAAGCTTCTCCAAAATTCGCTAGTGAAAATAGGATCGCTCACTATGCTAGAAGGAACACCGTGCAAACGAACTATTTATCGAACGTATACGGAGGCTAACCATGGAGCAGTCCTCTTACTCTTTACGGGAATGAAATGGGCGCTTTTAGTAAGTCTATCTACTATAACCCAAATTCCCGTATTACCCTTCCTTGATCGCGGTAACCCATCCACAAAATCCATCGAGACACTTTCCCACTTCCATAGTGGAACCTCCAATGGGTGAAGCAACCCACTGGGTTTCTTTTGCTCCGCTTTTACTTGTTGGCACACCAAGCATCTAGCGACATACTCGGCCACATCTTTCTTCATGCCGGCCCAAAAGTAAACTCTCTTCATGTCTTTGTACATCTTGTCCCCGCCGGGATGAATGGTCATCTTCGAATGATGTGCTTCGTCAAGAATAGTCTTCCTTAGGTCATCGTCTTTTGGTACACAAAGTCTACCGTCCCTACGTAACCAACCCTTATCGTCTAGGGTATACCTACGGAGATGGCTTGATGACTCCCCTCCTTTGAGTTTTTCTACTAACTCAACCAACTGCGGGTCGTCTCGCTGTGCCTCGCCAATCCGTCCCAAAAGCGTAGGTCTGACCTCCAAGGATGCTAGCAAACCGGGTACGAAGTCAACGGAAGGTCTAAAGTCAAACATCGAAATGAATTCTAAACTTCGCCGCTCAACAAATAAAGGACTTAAGGATAATCTTTTTCTACTTAAGGCGTCTGCCACCACGTTACCCTTGCCAGGGGTATAGGCTATTTCGAAGTCGTAGGACGCTAAGAACTCCATCCACCTTTGCTGCCTTAAGTTCAAGTCCTTTTGAGAGAATAGGTATTTTAAAGACTTGTGGTCAGTGAATAATTCAAATTTCTCGCCAAGAAGATAATGACGCCAAGACTTAAGCGCGAAAACAATAGCGGCCAATTCTAGGTCATGTGTAGGATAATTTTTCTCATGCGCTCTCAACTGCCTTCCACCATAGGCTATTACCCTACCCTCTTGCATTAAGACTGCGCCTAGTCCTATCCCACAAGCATCAGTATAAACGGTAAACGGCTTACTCCCGTCTAGCAATACTAAGACTGGGGCTGAAGTCAAAGCTCTCTTCAAACGTTGGAACACATCATCACAATCTACGTCCCATGTGAAAACTAGGTTCTTCTTCGTCAAGCGTGTCAATGGAGCTGATATCTTTGCGAAGTCTTTGATAAACTTCCTATAGTAGCCAGCCAACCTCAAGAAACTTCTCACTTCGGTAGCATGTTTAGGGACCTTCCAATCTTGGATGGCCACCACCTTCGCGGGATTCACGGCTATCCCTTCTTTGGAAACCACGTGCCCCAAGAACCGTACTTCCTTCCTCCAGAAGTGACACTTAGAAAATTTAGCCTTAAGGCTATGCGCTCGTAGGGTCTCCAACACTTCCCTAAGATGTAGGGCATGCTCTTCTTCATCCTTAGAAAAGATCAAGATGTCATCTACAAAGACTACCACGAATTTGTTAAGGTACTCCCTAAACACCCTACTCATCAAATCAACAAAATATGCTGGGGCGTTTGTCAAACCGAAGGGCATCACTAGCCATTCATAGAAACCGTCCGGAGTCCTAAAGGCAGTCTTGTCTATACTATCCTCAGCCACTCTCAACTGATGGAACCCAGTGGCTAAGTCCAACTACGAAAACACTGAGGCGCCAACTAACTGATCGAAGAGATCGTCAATCCTCGCAGTGGGTGTCTGTTCTTCTTAGTAAGTTTATTAAGTTCTCTATAGTCCACACACAGTCTAAGGGACCTATCCGCCTTCGTCGCAAATACTACTGGAGCACCCCACTCCGATATACTTCGTCTTATGAACCCCTTCTCAAGCAACTCCTTCACTTGCTTACCGAGTTCCCTCCTTTCACGTGGAGCCATGTGGCGTACTGGCAAAGATACTGGTTTCGCATTATCCACAAGATATATTCGAAAATCTATCTCCCGCTTCGGAGGCAAGCCCTTCACCTCCTCAAACACATCCGAATATTCTCGTACCACTCTAACAGATTGTAGATTTTCCTCAGACGCGTCAAGCGATTCTAGATAACTTAGCATAACTGAATTTATGGGATTACAGAAGATTTCGAGAGTGTTGCCAAGGCGAGTCACGATCCTAACTACTCTCCTTTCACAATCAAGAACGGCCCCATTTCTGGATAACCAATCCATTCCTAAAATTAGCCCATAGCCCGTGAAGCCCAACACATAAGCATCACATCTAAATTCAACGCTAAGTATGGAAATTTTCAAATCCAAACACATCATGGACAAATAAGCTGAGCCCCCTATTGGATTCGAAACAACTAAGGGATCCTCTACTAAACTGGTGTTTAAGTGCAGTGATTCAACTAATGATGTAGAGATGAACGAATGTGATGCGCCCGAATCGAATAAGGTACGGACAGGATGATCAAACAGAAAAACTAAGCTTTCAACAGAAATGGTTCTACCTCGTTCTTACAGCGGTGGAACCGCGAGAGCCTGAATTTGTCCCCTAGCCTGCCCTGGTGCCATAAGAGCCTACACCTGTCCTCCCAAGGTAGCTCATGCCCTCTCCCCCTTCTTTGGGCAGTCCTTCACTAAATGTCCCGCATCGCCACAATGAAAACAGTCTGTCTTATTTTTCTTTCGGCAATCCTTGCTGAGATGGCCTGAGGTTCCACAGTTAAAGCACTTCTTCTTTCCCTTGCCATTATTGTCTTTTCCACCCTTCTTGTTTTGCTGTTGTGGTTTCTTCTGATCCCCCTTCTTCTCAGGTGCCTTATCAGCTTTAGCACTTTTCTCCTCATGCATGAGCGCCATTTCTACTAACTTCTCAAAGGTGGCCCCCATCGGGATGTGGGTCATAGCCAACCCTTGCAATGGTTCATTCAAGTCATTCACGAACCTTAGAGCCTTCTTCTCCGGCGTGTTTACTAAGTCCAAGCCAAACCTTGCTAACTGATTAAATTTATTGACATATTCTTTCACTGATGAGCTTCCTTTCTTCAATGTCAAGAACCTTTCCATATAGATTTTCTTCCGCCCTTGAGAGAAACTTCGCCTCGAACCTACGTCTGAAATCCGCCCAAGAGTCAACAGGACGCTCCCCATTAGTGACCTCCCACCAAAACGAGGCCTCTCCCTTCATCAACCAAGCTGCTAAACGAACTCTCCTCCCTTCTTCTACTTCAAAGATTTCTAGCAATTCTTCCACCTCCTTAAGCCAATCTCTAGCTTCCACAAACGTTTCTGACCCTTGAAATGGTTTTCCACCCATAGCCTTGAATTCCTTGCACGTCTTTGCAAAAGTATCTACGCGAGGAGGAGGAGGAACGGGTGCAACTAGTGATGGAGGAACATTGGCTGGACCTGCAGCGGCCCTAGCCTCTAATAACCTCCTATACCATCCTAGTATCGTTACACCGTTGGGTAGATTAAGATCTTCAACCATGCTGAAATGAAAAAGGAAAGATTCAGAATGGAGAATTCGAAAGATAAAGATATGGGCTATTGGGGATTATGTTTTTCTTAAAAACTTTTCTCTTTAAATTTCTCATTAAAACATGTTTTTGAAAACACTTCTTCAAAAAATAACTATTTTTCTAAAGTATTTTTATCTGTTCTGGTAACCTTAAGCTCTGATACCACGTGTAACACCCCACGTCCATTAATGTCACTCACGAAGGGAATGCATTAACTTCCATGGAGGTTATAAGTGAATATAGAACAGAAAAATTACAACAAGACAGATAATAAATAGTACTTGGAAATCTAAAACTTCATTTTATTGCAGTGGAAATTAAACATGTTTGTTACATCATAAAACCATAGATCATAACCAAGTACAATATCCATCTTCATAAAAACAATATACATAATCCCATTACATAAATAGCCATTAAAAAGATAACAAGCTGGACTTTACTTCAACGGTCCAAGCTTTCCAAAGAGAGATGAAGCAATTCAATCAAACTCCACTAGAGCTGGGGCCAACCTGAGGACCTGGAGGGGGAAAAAGGATAGAAATAGAGGGGGTCAGACATAAAGTCTGGCGAGTATGATAATTCTAACAATACTATTATCAAAATAACTAGACTAAGGCATAAGCTGGAAGACAAGTAAATGTCTATGAACTCTTAGGAAGATAAAGATAGCGTTTAAGATAACGTTAAAGATAACGGTAAAGGCACACCTAATTACTAACGAATGATTACTACACTGCACCGCACATTACTACACTGCACCACACCAGTCACCCTATTGTTTGATCCCACTTGCTTCACACAGAAACTTTATAAATAGCCTTACGTACCCCTAGCTGACTACATAGGTGCCGTCTGCCCCTATCTCCACTAGGTGTACCCCACTACCCACTTTCGATCGGCTCCCTACTCGTAGATACCCGTGCTGGCCCCATAGTGGGGAGTATCACTCCCCTAAAGTGGCAACCCGATACAACTTGAGAATGCACGGCTTATACCTACACGATGCAACAACGTCTTACCTACCAGCCCGGGTCCACACACGCATACGAAACCCGTTGGACTTGCGTTGCCACCGCTCCCCGTTTTGGCCTCTTACAGTCAAACCCAACATGCGTGTCCCGTCCTCGACTTGGGGTCGAGCCCACAAAGATACGTTTGGGATACTGGTCGAAATGGGCCCCCACAAGCTACCCACCTAAGCTTGTCACTAGTGTATCCCACTTAACCCTCTTAGTCATGTTCATTTACATGTGTGTTTGGTTAAGTCTTACTAATCGTATTTCACATGCCACTAAGGGCACCCCCTAGATTCCTCATGCCACCCAAGGCACCTACTTAACCCCCATGTCCCACCTTACATGTTTATCTGGTTAAGTATTTCTTAATTCATTCAGGCCATAACCTCATAAAGACCTCTCACATTAGACTGGCATTTATGGCAGTTGGATTTGTCGGGCGGGTCCGGGCAGTCTTACACCATAAAAGAGTCTAACCTCGTGTCTTTACAACCGTTATGCTTTAGTTTAGGCCTAGGACCTCTCACATTGGGCTGATATTTGTGACCACTGGATTTGTCGGGCGGGTCCGGGCAGGTTTACGTCACAAACGAGTCCAACCTCGTGTCCTAAGCATTGATTAACACTTAAAATCTTTTACCCCAGTTTTAATAATTCCCTATTCAAATTATTAATTAAGTCAACTTTTAATGATGTCCATAATTGACTCAATTATGGCCATCCACTTATGGCATGCAAAATCATATCAATTGCACCCCAACTTTTTAATATTAAATCCTTAATATTACCCCTACCCCACGTTTATACGTTCGCTTATTCAACGCATAATATAGGCTAGACTTGTATAGTCTAACACCTAGCACAAAGATAAATTATCACAACATATAGACAATTAAAATAAATCTAATCATAATAGGGGTGAAACTTGCATAAACTACACATGTTAAGGATCAAAAGGTGTCAACTTGTTAAATGTCTCAATTTACATGATATGATCATAGCCCAAATCTATACATAAACTTGCATATGAGGTTTTTAGGCAACATAATGATGGTGTGAACTAGCATAAGATATCACATATGTCATAGCATAATTCTAGATGTCATAATAGATGTCTTGGTATATGTTCATAACTTTTCTAATCAATCTAACTTGCATATGTGACTTGTCATATAGATCAACATAACCCAAACATGATGATTTAATTAATATGAACTAACTAGCATAGATGGTAACATCATGGCCTTTTTAACATGTATGATTCATCACAACTTAGCATATAAACTTTCAACATACATAACATCATCATAGCATGATTTACAACATGTAAGATATCATCATTACATAACATTGGATTTACAATATACATGATAGCAAAAGGGGTTTACAACAACATATATGATAATTCACATCATCTACTCATAATCCATTCATAACTCAACCTAATTAAAATGATAATAATCTTGTTAAGATCATCATACTCACAATTTAGAGAAGAAAAGAGAGTTTTGCTTTGCTTTAGGGTTGAGAGAATTAGAATTGAATTTGCTTTTCTTCTTTCTTAGTTGGCGGCGGCTCCATTGATTTCCATGGCGATGGTATGACGGTAACTATTCTATTTTAATTAGGTTTAGGAGCATTAGGATGTATTTATAGGTGTAGGAAGTTATTTAGGACCATTAGATTAACCCTGAACCATGAGAACCAATCAAATGCAAAATCTGCATTTGAGCGAATCGGCCCACGGGTTGACAGCCAAACACCCTGGATTAACCCCTAGTCGACCCAGCGGGGCTTGGGTCGACCTCAAAAATGGACCGGTTCGGTTATTTCCCCTCCCAATTCGCTGTTTTGAACTTTTTCGTATATTTATTTATTTTAATTTTAATATATATATATATATATCAATATATATATTTCTCTGTGCAACCCATTTCACTTAATTCTTTTCTAAAAATTAAGTATACTTTAATTTGTGAATTTCAATGTTATAAAATTACGGGGCGTTACACTACTCATTCTAGGGTATTATTACCCCATCTCTAATGAGTTATACCCCAAAGTTTTGTATATACCAAAGCTCTGATACCAACTGTGACGACCCGGAATTTCGACCTTCGAAAATCGACATTTAATACCTATTTGTATTCAAATGTCGCAGATTCAAATGTCGAATTCCTAGTTGTCTAGGGATATAACACATTAGAACAATCACAATGAAACAAAACAACTTCTCATTTATATAACATGAGATTATATCAGAGTTTACAATGGAAACAACATCGAGGTGCAACACTATTTACAATAACAAGATAACACAGAAGCAGCGGAAATAACTAATCAAGGTGAATCCAAAACCAAAATTCATCTTCACCTGGATAGCTCCAAATCGCTGATGCCTACAAAACCAAACGCTCCACAGAAACAGCTAAAGATGCTCCACGGCAATAGCAAATTCACCAAAGCAAAGACACACTAGAAAAAGCTCCAAGATGTAGGCACCAAACACAACTACTAAACTGACACTAGGCTGCCCGTGTGGAAAATTATAGGCACCTAGAGTTTTGTGGGAAAACAAATAAACTCCAGGTCAGTCATGGGACTGGTGAGAGAACTCAATATATATTTATTATGTGCAATAAAATTCGCAATGCTTTTTAGAAAATGAAACTAACATAAGGTCTCGCGAAACAAACACAAGGTAAACGCACACATGGGCGAGGTTTCTCCTTATGATAGTCAAACATGCTTGATACGCGGAAACCATTTTCCATATTATTATTAGTGCATAGTGTGAAAACAATTTCGCAAATAATTTTATCAATCTTAGCCAACATAATGCCCCATCCCACTATGCTAACATATTCCTACTGGTAACCAGTAAGCTATACAAATGAAATCGTAAAAGCTCGTAGTGGATAATGCATTTCCAACAAATGACCAGGAAAAGGAACTTCCTTACCGAACCGATGGGTACGCCTCTAGAGGGACGCCTCGAGAACCAAATCGGGCTCTCTGCCAACACGAGGCCGGGTTACCCCTTAACTGTATAACTTAGAGCACGCCTGAGTATATCACTTCCCGGTCATTACCAAATAATAAACGTAACTTTATAACCATGTGGGTATATAGGACCAAAGCAAGTCTCAACTCATACTTCATGTTTGCAAACTCAAGTTATAGTTCAAAATACTTTATTACTAGTTAGAAATCATTTACTAAGGTTTGGAAAAGATTTATGAAGCTAGATCACTTAAAACTCAATATTTAACAAACTACGTTAGAAAGGCGTTTCAAAATACTAATATTGGCTAGTTTAAGTAAAATGACTTTTGTGTTATCCAAAACTTCATGATTTTACAATAATTCATTTTTAAATAATTAATTATGATTTAACAAATTTTTTCCGTATTTTTACATAATTTATAGCAGCCATTTTATAATTATAGTTAACTAACTCCATTTATAGCGACATTTTCTAAATTATTTTAAACATAACTTGAAAATTATAAGTCGAAATTAAAATCTGCTTTCACTCATTTGGAAGCTCTTATTGATGAAAATCAAACGTTTTTCGTTCCGTGGAAATTTGATTTAAGTTGCAAAAGTTATAAGCGTTTAAAGTTTTTGACAAAAGTACGCTAAATTCTACTATAAATTCAAATAGTTTCAAATTAAATTTTGAATTAACCATGCGTCTGTCGGATCAGTTAGGGATAGCCAGGGAAAGCAGAAAACTATATTTTCCAAACTCAAGCCTAGACACTATCCTCTCTGTCATCCTAGAACGTTCCTGTATTTATTTTGACAAACTCTATTTTTGACCATAATATAAATTCCTCCAAAACAATTTAGAAAATCATTCTCAACTTCAAATTGAATAAAGTATTCATTTGGTTCGAAACTTATTTGATATCCATATAAATCCACATATGTGTGTATAACAAGTATAATGCACATATTATCACTAATAACAACCACGAAGCATCCATTCATCCATCACACGAGCATATATGGGTATATATATAACAGTGTATGTACAAGCGTTTTCCACTAAACGCTTATATTGCAATAATTACTAATTAACCATATCATCAATAACAATTCACATAGCATAGAAAGTGAACAAGTACAAGTGTCGAGTTCTCACCTTGGGGTTCCACTCCACCAATCTTTATTGTAGGACCACTAGACCGACTATAGCTACCCTGGACTAACAGAATTTCCTTGCCGACTCTTTATAAACTAAAATAATTATTAAGCTTCCTTTTCTTTTCCTTTTTAAGAGGAGGAAAGGTCAGAATTTTGGAGGAGGAGGAGGAGAAGGCTTTAGCCGAATTTAGGGAGAAAGAGGGAGGAGATCAAGGAGAGGAATAAGGAAGAAAGGCTTAGGAAGCCATGGATTTAAGGTAAAGAAGGAGGAGAAATGGAAGAGAAGAGTGGAATGGTGTTTAAGGGAGGAAAGGAGGTATATTTATACATGGAATGGAAGAATATGGTAATGACACCTCTTAGGACATGTGTAAATCATGCATGGAATGTGGCATGCAAAATTACAAGTGTCTTAACACTTGTAATAAGGAGAAGGTAGGTGTTTTTAGTGGCATTTACCTTAAAACGTTATGGAAACTAAGAGCAACACTTAATTCTAGTGTTACTAATTCATGCTATCGTTGGCAAATCCGATCGAACAACAAATAGTATTAACAAATCACAAGCTTAATAATCATTGCCATATATAAAATCTATCATTTAACTTGTCAAAATTTCTAGACTATCGCAATGTCCAAGCAGGCCTACACATGTAGATATATATATATATATATATATATATCAAGCATGTCTATCAAGTAAAGAAGACTTCATATCAAATGGAGCAGGAAGACACAAAACAGAGCACAACGGCAACGATCTAGAATTTTAACCAATTTAAAACTAAAATTTTGAATATTTATTTTGAATTTTAGGATATAATATTAATTTCATACAATATGAATTTTATATAATTATATTGATTTCTATCAAAATACAACATTATAATTTTCATAAGAAATTATCATGCTAGTTAAACTATTTTGTTAATATGATCTTTTGTCAGATATAAATATAAATACTTGAACCATTGGTAGCTTTTGTTATAAGTGTTGTCTTTGAGTTTCTATAGCATTTTGATTAAATTGCTTCCTAAAGTATTTTCTCCCTTATTTTAACAAGTGTCTAGGACACTTGTCTACATGCATGGACCTAACCATGCATGAGAGATAGGTGTCACATGAGGTGGCATGGTGCATGTTAAAGAGTGTTGCATGTAGAACATGTGCCAACATGCATGTTAAGTAAGCTTTAGGACAAGACAAACATCCTATGATGTGTAAACTTCTTACACACTTAGAGTTCCTATATAAACCCACCATTACCTTCTCATTTCATTCATTCTCCACTTCTCACTTTTCCATTCCTTCTTAAGCTCTCCATCCATGGCTTCCTAGCCTCTTCTCCTCCTCCTTCTTCTCCCCTTCTTTCCTCCTTAATTCGTCCATGAGCCACTACCTCCCTCCACCACCCCCTTGCCAAGGTTTTCCCTCCTCCTCATCTTATATAAAAAGAGAAATAGATTAATATACATTGTGTGTGTGTGTGTGTATATATTGGCAAAGAAGGCGGTGCACCGAAATACTGTCCGACGGTTCGTTCGTAATCAGCTAGGCTCGCCTACCGTGAAGAATGGGAAAGATATATTGGTGAGAACTTTTTGAAATTCTACATTAGTTTATTGTAGAATTAGTTATAATTTTAATAGTTAACTAGTGTAATCAGTTTGAATCGGTTATGGATGTTAATGGTCGATACTGTTTGTGATGGATGATCATTGCGTAGTTTAGAACACACACACTAATAAGCGTTAGTGTTATAACGTTTGTGCATAGTTATTGTAATGACCCAACTTTCGAACACATCGGAAGTCATGCGATTAAAAAGAATAAGGATAGATAGAAGATAAAATCACAAAAAAACATCAGAATCTCACAGCGGAATTTTTCACAAAAGATAATACTTCATAATATTACACAGCAGTACATATTACATCAGAGCATCATAGGTCTAATGATACAAGCCATTTATGGCACATCTTTAATTATACATAACACTGATGCCTAACTTGCAGATCTAATTATACAGTAGATAGGATAGGTAGACCAGCACACAGGAAATCTCCATCCAACTTCATAAGTTTATTCGATCCTGATTCACTTGTCTATTCATAACAAGTGTTATGAATACCCAAGAGTTTAAGGGAAACACAGAAAAATAAACTCCGGGTCAGTCAGGGGACTGGTATGAGTAAATGAATATAAAACAAATAAAAATATCTCGTAAGACCACGCCGTAAGTACAGAATGGGTTTTTACCTTATGAGATCAAAACACTTTGTATACTTGAAATCAGATATTATCATAGTGTCTAGGTGTTTCACAAATAATTTAGAATCTAGAAGAATGCTTGCATCTCACATTCTCCTATATAGTATACAAATAAAAACCGCTTGGAGCTTATGGAAATTGGGTTTCCAACTATGACAAGGTATGGGACCACCTTCCGATGATGTATCTCTAGAGGCAAATACACCTGGGTTCAACAAGAATGTCTTGCAACCCGGCCCACACATGACCGACCACTTATTTCTCTTGAGTGTATTGAGTGTATATCACTAATGGTTGTGTACGGCAACCATTCCCGAATGGGCAGAATCGATAGATTAAGAAACAAAAGAAATTTCTCTAGATAGGTGATGCTACACCTTAATGGGAGCGACCCACATAGTCATGCTGTCTGCCCGATTTTTATCATTTCCTGGGTGTGAGGCTTGAGGATAGACTTACCTTTTCATCATCATTGTTTAATTTCTTTGAATGCCACATCGTCAAATCCATCGGAAATCACTAATTGATTTCCACAAAAATACTCTGGTTGTCAGGCTAAAGAAGTTTCCC
The DNA here is from genome assembly GCA_030737875.1 of Allium sativum. Taxonomy (NCBI): domain Eukaryota; kingdom Viridiplantae; phylum Streptophyta; class Magnoliopsida; order Asparagales; family Amaryllidaceae; genus Allium; species Allium sativum. Next base: position 400,979,670 of record CM060912.1, on the reverse strand, counting down.
TTCTGTGCTAGCAACTGATATGTTTGAAGAAACAATGTACGTGATTCCTTTGAAAATACTTTGTCAGACATTCGTCCATACAAGTTGTCCTGGGACTGGACAAACTGAAGGTACTATTTAAGAATAGCCCTTCTATATCGCCGTCTTCAATTTAAAAATCTCAGAAGCGCGGCGTATAATCAAATCAAAGTGAAATATTTATTTCGGTCTCTTTGAAATGATTAGCGAACAAATTTTCTTTTTAAATCATTAATCTAACATGATTATAAACTAATTTACATATATAATTACAGTCAAACTAAACATCATATGATTATCTGGCTTAAATCTGGTATTTTGATCATGTCTTAAAAATGAACAATTTCAGTGTGTGCGTCGCACAAGGTTTTTCTTCCCATTTTGTTCATCATCTTTAAAATGAATACGTACCTAAATTTTCCTTAGAAAAATATTTCTTATCATTATTACTTAATCTGATTATCCATAAATAACTTAAATTATGATTTAATCATTTATTTACAATTTTTACACTTGGTATTTTTCTCGTCAAATTTTCCCTTTGATCCTTCATTCTTGATTTACTTATCCTTCTTTCTATACTGATAAAGTTCCTCCTTTTTATTTATCAGTCTACACCTGATTAAAAACATTATTCACAGTTCTTATATCAGATATTTTGGATTTTAGATTAAAACTAACAAATTCTAGCGTATGTGTTACATACGGTTTCTCTACCTTGTTTTGTTTAAAATTTTAAATATTATAAAATAAATTTATAATTTAACTAGAATTACAGTGTCTGTGCTAATTTCTCGACTTCTGTTAAAACAATACTCGATCTTCTATACTGGATCGACTTCTTTTGTTGACTTTTGAATATTTCATTAGAAAAATCATTTTTACTCTAATTATAAATAAAATTTATAGTTTTACTTAAATTTCAGTTTTTGACGAAAACTGCATTTTTATACTGATTCACTTATTTTCTTTTCTTATGTTAAATTAAATAAAAATTCTATTTTATTTAAATATTTATTTTCCTATTTTATCTAAACCATTATTTCATTTAAAAACTAGTTCAAATTAAAATATATTTAAAAATCCTCTTTTTAAAGTCAAAATAGCAAAGTACCAATTTGGTAAAGTATCAGGCTTCGAAATCCTATGTCGCACACACGCAAATCACCTCAGTCACCATGGTTTTTGCTTGTACGATCACCTGATTACTTTGCCAAAGTACCAGGTTCAAAAACCCCTTGTTTTACTTGCCTGATCCACCCAAACCTCGTGCGCCAGCCTTGCCCGATCACCTTCTTCTCCTTCTTCACCACCCAGTACACATCTGTGCACCTGTACACGTGCACAAGCACACGGACCACCTTACACCGATGATGATCATCCCCGCAGGTCAGCCACCCCTTCCTGAACCCATCCTTCACCTCCAGCTCCGATCATCCAGGCCATGATCGGGTATTCAAACCGAACACCTAGAAATAGTCCTCCAACAAAATGCCTTGCCACGTCATCCGTCAGCACCAATCATCTCCCGACTTCACCAGCTTGAAGCCGACGCCATGGCTGACCTTCAACCCAAAAATGGCGACACTCGATCCCCTCAGCACCGAGCAGATCAGAGGCAAAACCCGAACCCAAAAACCCCATGTTAAACCCTATTTTTTTTCTTTATTCTAAAAATCTATTTGTTTAAAAATTAAACTTGTATTTTTCCTGTAATCTCTGGCTCTCCCTACTCCTTCTAGCCGAACGCCACCTTCCCAAGTCGAGTATTTCGCCGGAAATCGATCGAAATCCCTTTTCTGATCATCCTCTTATTTCTCTCTCAATATGTCGTTAAAAATCATGAAACAACTTTTAAAAATCACGATTTGGCATCAGGATTTCATTTATATAACTGAAACAAGTTTTTATGGGATTTGAATTTTTGATCAAACAGAGAGCTAATTTAACAGTCTATGTTTTCCTGTTCAAGTACCAGTGTATTGTTTAAGGTAATTTACCTCCTTTCGCCCCTTTAAATGGTTTTCGTGATGTTGTATAGATTTAAATCTGACCTGAAATCATGTTACAATCATTTGTCTTAAGTTATTGATCAATGATTGCCACTATGGTTTGGAAAACAATAGGTTTTGTTAACTTGTTAATAGAAGTTTTTCTTCTAAACCAAAAGTTAATTAATTAAAATACCCACCCTTAGTTCCTTGATTAGGAAAAAGGTTTGTTCAACCCAGTTGGCATTCAACAATAAAAAACAAAACAACCTACATACAGATCAACAGCCAAAACAGAAAATACAGGAACAAAGTTTGAAGATTTTACTCACCTGTAAATGCCTACAACCCTTAGCTTATTCCTCCTATACTTGATCTACTTCAGGAGTGTGTGTTGTGTGAGGAGAAGAGTGTGTGCTTAGGTATATTTATAGTGGAAAAAGCATTAAAAATGGTGCAAAAGAAAATCAGTTTTAGATTTTGTTAGTGACAATTGATTGACAATTCACAAAAAGAAAAATCATTTTCTCATCAAGTCAAAACAGCAACACCCCCCCATTCACATGGCTTAGATCAGCCATCATCACCCCAAAAACCCTCTTGCATATGGCCTCTTTTTCCCTATAGGTTTCTATGATATATCATCTTAAATGCAAATGTACCACACATGATCTTCACTATATCTTGCATTGTTTTACACCAATTTTAGTATCATATAGGTTCAGTTTTCCCTTGGGTTTTCAAACCATGACAACACGATTTAACAACAAAACCAATAAAATCAATACTTGCCTTCCAAGGCAATGCAAAGTCTGAAAATTTTGTACAACAATAATCAATGTCATGTGATGAAAATACATAGAGAAATCCTTAGAAAAATCCAGGGTTTGGAAATTAACTAGTGTAGGCAAGATTCATGCTATCTATGCATGATTTTGTAGATCTTTGATGCACATGTTCTTTGACAAAGTAGTCTTGTTTTTGGACAATGAAAAGGAATTTTATTTTCAAAAAATCTTATGGAAGAAAAGAAATAGATTTCAAACTGAAAATGCTTTTATCTAGAATGGTTTTGTCATGTGCCAATATCTCTTTAAAGATCCTACTTGCTATCAAATCTATGGTGTATATGTTTCATGGATGAGATCATGATTTCGCAAGAGGATTTGACAATACTTGGTTTTGATTTAATGCATAAATACAAATATTTTCTTGCATTTTGTTCATGAACATGCTTGCATTTGAAAATGGTATTATCATGTTTTGATAATGTAAATGTAACCTTAAACTTGCTTTTGAACTTGCATTAATAACAAAATGGGTTTTGGCATGTTTACATTTCAAGTGATAAAAGTTTTTAAATCAAGGATTTACAAAAACTCAATTTCTAAACCTTTTGAAAAAAAATAAACAAAACATGTATAATAAAATGGCATTAAAACTTGCTATTAAAAAGTGTTATCATCATACATGTATAAAATAAAATTAAACAAACGCTATCAAACATATGCTATCATACATGAATATCTAATTTTTTTTTACCAAGTGCTGTGATATATGCATATGTAAATGTTGTTATTCATAAATTAACATGTTTTCAAATCTCAAAGTCTTGATTTTAAATCGTATTTGTAAATACGTACTCACAGTCAATTATTATATGTGTCAGTGATATGTGTAAAACCCGGGTCATTACAATCTACCCCCTTTATAAAAATTTCGTCCTCGAAATTTGTAAACAGTAGATTAGAGCTATCGACTTATATATGAATAATTAACACACATCAGAGATATCCTATTCATAACCAAAAATAACTGTCCAAACTCCCTTTCTAACTCATCGATCAATTTACTTAACTCCGTTAAGTATTACTCAAAATCTTCATTCACTTAGTTAATGATCTCTATTTCGGGACTCATAGATATGATTTTATTAACCAGTTCACTTCCCTTAGTTCATATCCAATTAATACTTAAGTCCAGCCTTAATTTCTGGAAATCCAAATTCAATTTAGAATTCTATCCCGAATTCTGGTATCAATATGATAGGATATTATTTTAATTTAATCCAACCATATTTAATTTTATCTTGAGACTGACCCTAGTTAATTAACTCCTTTTATCAAAGAAAAGAGTAAGGTACCTTCTGAAGCTCCTTCCACTTTCACATTCTCAGAAATTGATGACTTATCCATCAAAGCATAGACCTTTGGTTGTTGTGCCTTTTTCAGTGGACAGTCTCTAACCAAATGCCCAGGCTGATGACAGTTATAACATGAAAATTTCTGGGGAATAGCATCACTTGTTCCCTTTGGTTTTTGTTGAGGTTGCTCCGGCTGCTGAGTTTGCTGTGGCTTTTCTTCTGTTGGCTTCGTACAAAACCTACCAATGTGCCCCTTCTCCTTACATTTATGGAATTGCGTATCCTTATAACGCTCTTTGGCTTTCTCTCCCATCTTTGGTATTCCCTTGTTGTTCCAGTTCGGATTAAATTTCCTTTTGTTGGAATTCTTGCCACTGGTTTCTCCTATCTGCTGTTTTGGAATTGGCTTCTTTCCCTCTAGTGCCTCATAATGAACTGCCATATCCACCAGATCAACAAATGGAATTTTGAGATGCCCAATCATTTGAACTTGCAGGCCATCCTTCAATCCTGCTATAAACATTTCTTTCTTCTTGAGTGGGGTATTGATCAGTTTTGGCTCGAAACAAGAAAGTGAATTGAACTTGTTCTCATATTCGGATACTTTCATGTTCCCTTGCTTGAGATCGATGAAATCCCGATACATTCTAGTCTTCCCTACAGTAGGTAGAAATTGTGCTTCGAAAGCTTCCTTGAATTTTTCCCAAGTGAAATCTTCCTTAGGAACATTCGTGGTCTGAGCATCCCACCAAATAGCAGCTTCTTCTTGAAGTTGCCACGAAGCTAAGAGACGTTTCTGCTCATCATTCAATTTCAGTCCTTTGAAAATCCTCTCACAGGACCTCAACCATGCTTGGACTTCAATGAAAGATTCTGTCCCTCTGAAAACTTTTCCTCCCAGAGTCGTATATTCCTTACAAATGGTTGCAAAGCTCTTATCCTGTTGGACTGGTGCAACTTCCTCCACTGTTTCTCCTTGATCCTGGGATCCAGTATTACAACCAGTAGCAGTGGATGACCCTCTAGCTCGACCTCTTCGTCCTCAGTTACTCATCTTAATCACCTGAGTATAACAAGTCGTCAATCCCGACTTGATTGGATATAACTAACTTAGGTATACCATCTAAGTTGATTTAAATTTATTTTAAATTTTATTATAAAAATACGCTCTCTCACACTCACCCAAAGCCTAGGTAATCAGTAAACTAAGCTCTGATACCAACTGTAATGACCCAACTTTCGAACACATCGGAAGTCGTGCCATTAACAAGAATAAGGATGGATAGAAGATAAAATCACAAAAAAACATCAGAATCTCACAGCGGAATTTTTCACAAAAGATAATATGTAACACCCCGTGTGTTGAATAACTTGTTATAATATAAAACAGGGCAGAATTAAATTTTAAAATCTGAATCAGGGGAAACGGGCTATGCCATTGCGTTCGTCTCGGAAAAATACGCGAAATAGAGTCCGAGTTTTCGAAAATCGGAGTCCGTATGACCCAGTTAAGGCCCCGAAGAAGTTTTCAGAAAATTCAAAACAGATTTAAATATAAAAATTTCAAGTTTCAGAAGAGGCGGGAAAATTCCCGCCAGGCTGAGGGAGTCGACCCAGGGGTCGACATGGGTGTCGACCCCCTCCCTAGGGGTCGACCCAGGGGTCGACCCCCCCTGTCGGTCTGTGTGACCTGGGTGCAACCTGAAGGGGTTTGGGCTAGGGTTGGTGGCTAGTGACGAAATCTGACGGCTCTAATCTGATTTAGGGTTAATCTAATGGCCTAAAACACCTAACTAATCTATAAATACACCCTAAGACTACCCTAATTCATACTAAAAATAGATACAACGTCGTCATGCCGTCAAAATGCAACTTGAAGGAGCCTCATCAAATTAAAGAGGAAGATAGCTTCTCAAATCAACTTCTAATCAACTCTAGCAACTTAAACTTCTTCTTAGGAGTGCTAATCAACAAGTTGTGAGTTTCTATAGCCTTAATGACCAATTGTTGAAATGATTATGATAGGATATAATGAGGTTATGGCTATGAATGTGGATCAATGCAAGTTATGTTATCATATGCTTTATGTTCATGATGCTATGCAAGTTATGCAAGTCATATGCTATGTGATTATGATGTTATGCAAGTTATGCAAGTCATATGCTATGTGATTATGATGTTATGCAAGTTATGCAAGTTATATGCTATGTGTTCATGATGCTATGCAAGTTATGCAAGTCATATGCTATGTGATTATGATGTTATGCAAGTTATGCAAGTCATATGCTATGTGTTATGCAAGTTATGCAAGTCATATGCTATGTGATTATGATGTTATGCAAGTTATATGCTAAGTGTTCATGATGTTATGCAAGTTATGCAAGTCATATGCTATGTGATCATGATGTTATGCAAGGTATGCAAGTCATATGCTATGAGTTCATGATGCTAGTTATGCAAATCACTATGATAAACATTGATCCATTATGACACCATGGTTATGCAAGTTTGGTGTATGATTATATGCAAGTTCATATATAATAAGTTATGCAAGTTTGGTGTATGATTATATGCAAGTTCATATATGACATGTTATGCAAGTTTGGTGTTTGGTTATATGCAAGTAACATGTGCAAGTTTACACCTTAGTATGATATGCATACATATGCAAGTTAACCCCTTTGTATGTCATACATACATATGCAAGTTTACCCCTTTTGTATGACATAAGTATCTTATGCAAGTTACCCTCCTTACGACATATGTGATTCATGCAAGTTTGGGTTGATTATTTATGCTAGTTGGGTTTGATGCTATATGCATGTTGACACCTTTAAAACCCATGTTGATGCTAATGTTATGCAAGTTGAACCCATTGTATGTGTGATGAATCTTCCCTTTTTAAGTATGTCATGTTAGCGAATTACGTGGGGAACGATGGGGTTAATATTCATGTTAATGAAATGGTGTGAAGTTGGTATGATTATGCATACCATAAAGTGGATGGACATAATTGAGTCAATTATGTACATCGTTAAATTTGTAATTAATTAGGGATAATTAATACAAATTATGGGGGTGATTAATTAGGTGTAATTAATCGACTAAGACACGAGGTTGGACCCTTTTGTAGCATAAGACTGCCCGGAACCGACCGACAAATCCAGCGGCTACAAATGATTGGCCCAATGTGAGAGGTCTTAGGCACAAACTTAATACGTGACAAGTGTAAAGACGCGAGGTTAGGCTCGGTTATGGCGTAAGGCTGCCCGGACCCGACCGGCAAATCCAGCTGCCATAAAAGATAGTCTAATGTGAGAGGTCTTTACAACAGTTACGTTCTTAATCAATTAAGAAACACTTAACCAGATAAGCATGTAGTAGGGCATGAGGGGTTAAGTGGGTGCCTTGGGTGGCATGTGGAAATCAAGTAAGTGCCTGGGTGGCATGTGGAAATCTAGTGGGTTGCCTTGGGTGGCAATAGAAAATACGATTAGAATACTTAACCAAGTGGAAACATGTAATTAAACATGATTAAAGGGTTAAGTGGGATGCACTAGATAAAGTGACAAGCTTAGGTGGGTAGCTTGTGGGGGCCCATTTCAACCAGTAACCCATATGTATCTTATTGGGCTCGACCCATGTCGAGGACGGGACATGCGTACTGGGCTTGACTATAAGAGGCCAAAACGGGTTAGCGGTGGCAACGCAAGTCCAACGGGTTTCATAAGCGTGTGTGGACCCGGGCTGGTAGGTAAGACGTTGTTGCATCATGTAGGTATAAGCCGTGCGCCATTGGTTGTATTGGGTTGCCACTTTGGGGAGTGATACACCCCACTGTGGGGCCAGCACGGGTATCTACGGTAGGGAGCCGATCGCTTGGGAGTAGTGGGTACACCTAGTGGAGATAGGGGCAGACGACACCTATGTAGTCAGCTAGGGGTACACGAAACTACTGGGTAAATTTTCTAAGTCCTTGGGAGGGATCAACCTTTAAGTAGGAATGACTGGTGTGGTGCAGTTAGTAATTACCATTGGGTGGGTAGATGCGTCTTTACCGTTATCTTAGTTCATCCTATGTCTAGTAGGCTTCTTAGTGTAGTCATTTATCCCCAGTCATCACCGTACGAAGTTTATATCATACCCTAATTACTTTAATGATTGTGTTGTTAAAGTTATAGGGCTCACTCAGACTTATGTCTGACCCCGTTGTTTTTATCTTTTTCCCCCTCAGGTCCTCAGGTTGGGCCTAGCACTAGTGGGCTTTGATCAGATTTCTTTATCTATCTTTTGGAGCTTGGACCGTGATGTAAAGCCCAGCTTATCTTTTCTATTATGGCTATTAGTTTATGTAGTGGGATTATGTACTTATGTTTATCAGGATGGATATTTGGTACTTGACTCTTTTTATGGTGTTGTAACTAAACATGTTTACCTTCTGCTGCAATGAAATGATGTTTTAGATTTTTCAAGTATTACTTATATCTGTCTTGATGTAAATTTTCTGTTCTATATTCACTTAAAATGCTCCACCGAAGTTAAGGCATTCCCTTAGTGAGTGACCTTAGCGGGTGTGGGATGTTACACGTGGTATCAGAGCTGAAGGTTACCGGAACAGATAAAATTTTTAGAAAACTATTTTTCTAAAAACATTTTTGGAAGAAGTATTTTCAAAAACATGTCTTTTAAGAGAAAAGTTTTTGAAAGAAAAGCATAATCCCCAATAGCCATATCTTTATCTTTCGATTTCTCCGTTTTGAATCTTTCCTTTTTCGTTTCAGCATGGCTGAAGATCTTAACTTTCCGGAGGGTGTAGCAATACCAGTATGGTATAGGAGATTGATGGAGGCTAGGGCCGCCACTGCGGGTCCAGCAAATGTTCCTCCACCAACAGTAGCACCCGATCTTCCTCCTCCTCCTCGCACGGATACTTTTGCTAAGACTTGCAAGGAATTTAAGGCTATGGGAGGGAAACCTTTTCAAGGATCAGAAACTTTTGTGGAAGCTAAAGATTGGCTTAAGGAGGTGGAAGAGTTGATAGATATCTTTGAGATGGAAGAAGGAAAGAAATTCAAGTTAGCTGCTTGGTTGATGAAGGGAGAGGCCTCATTCTGGTGGGAGGTCACTAATGGAGAACGCCCTGTTGACTCTTGGGCGGATTTCAGGCAAAGGTTTGTGGCAAAGTTTCTCTCAAGGGCGGAGGAAAACTTGTATATGGAAAGGTTCTTGACTCTAAAGCAAGAAAACCTGTCAGTGAAGGAATATGTCAACAAGTTTAATCAATTGGCAAGGTTTGGCATAGACATGGTGAATATACCGGAGAAGAAGGCTTTGAGGTTCGTTAAGGACTTGAATAAACCGATGCATGGATTGGCTATGACTCACATCCCTATGGGGGCCACCATTGAGAAGCTAGTAGACATGGCACTCATGCATGAGGAAGAGAAGGGTCCAAATGCTAATAAGGCACCCGAGAAGAAAGGAGATCAGAAGAGACCTCAACAGCAACAGTAAAACAAGGGTGGGAAAGGCAACGGTGGCAAGGGAAAGAAGAAGTGCTTCAATTGTGGGACACCAGGCCACCTAAGCAAAGATTGTCGGAAGAAGAAGAAGACGGCCTGCTTCCACTGTGGCGAAGCAGGACATCTAGTGAAGGACTGCCCTAAGAAGGGGCAAAGGACGGGATCTACCTCAGGAGCACAGGTGCAAGCTCTTATGGCACCAGGTCAGGCAAGGGGGCAAGTTCAGGCTCTCGCGGTTCCATCGATTCAGGAAAGAGGTAGAACTATTTCCGTTGAAAGTCTGGTTTTTCTGTTTGATCATCCTGTCCGTACTTTGTTTGACTCTGGCGCATCGCATTCGTTTATCTCATTATCATTAGTTGTGTCACTGCACTTAGACACCAGTCTAGTAGATGATCCCTTGGTTGTCTCAAACCCAATTGGGGGCTCCACTTATTTGTCCATGATATGTTTGGGTTTGAAGATTTCTATACTTAGCGTTGAGTTTAGATGTGATGCTTTTGTTTTGGGCTTCACGGGCTATGGGTTGATTTTGGGCATGGACTGGTTATCCAGTAATGGTGCCATTCTTGATTGCGAAAGGAGAGTTGTTAGGCTCATGACCCGCTTGGGTAACACTCTCGAGATCTCTTGTAATCCCATGGATTCTGTTATGCTAAGTTATCTTGATTCGCTTGACGCTTCGGTCGAGAGTTTGCGATCAGTTAGAGTGGTCCGGGAATACTCGGATGTGTTTGAGGAGGTGAAGGGCTTACCTCCGAAGCGGGAGATAGACTTCCGAATATATCTGGTGGACAATGCTAAGCCAGTATCTTTACCAGTGCGCCACATGACTCCTCGTGAGAGGAGGGAACTCCATAAGCAAGTAGGGGAGTTGCTTGAGAAGGGGTTCATAAGACGAAGTATATCGGAGTGGGGTGCTCTAGTAGTTTTTGCCACGAAGGCGGATGTGTCCCTCAGACTTTGTGTAGACTATAGAGAACTCAACAAGCTCACAAAGAAGAATAGACACCCATTGCCGAGGATTGATGATCTCTTTGATCAGTTGGTTGGCGCCTCAGTGTTTTCGCAGTTGGACTTGGCCACGGGGTTTCATCAGTTGAGAGTGGCTGAGGATAGCATAGACAAGACTGCCTTTAGGACTCCGGATGGTTTCTATGAGTTGCTGGTGATGCCATTTGGTTTGACGAACGCCCCTGCATACTTTGTTGATTTGATGAGTAGGGTGTTCAGGGAGTACCTTAATAAGTTCGTGGTGGTCTTTGTGGATGACATCTTAGTATTTTCTAAGAGTGAAGAAGAGCATGCCCTACATCTTAGGGAAGTGTTGGAGACTCTTCGAGCACATAGCCTTAAGGCTAAATTCTCTAAATGTCACTTCTGGAGGAACGAAGTGCGGTTCTTAGGGCACGTGGTCTCTAAGGAAAGGATAGCTGTGGATCCCGCGAAGGTAGTATCCATCCAAGATTGGAAGGTTCCGAAGAATGCTACCGAGGTGAGGAGTTTCTTGGGATTGGCTGGCTACTATAGGAAGTTTATCAAGGACTTCGCGAAGATATCATCCCCATTAACTCGCTTGACAAAGAAGAATCTGGTCTTCGCATGGGACGTAGATTGTGATGATGCGTTCCGACGGTTAAAGAGAGCTTTAACCACAGCTCCAGTCTTAGTGTTGCCAGATGGGAGTAAGCCATTTGTTGTTTATACCGATGCTTGTGGGACAGGACTGGGCGCAGTCTTAATGCAAGAGGGAAGGGTAATAGCCTATGGGGGAAGGCAGTTGAGAAAGCATGAGAAAAATTACCCTACCCATGATTTAGAGTTGGCCGCTATTGTTTTTGCGCTTAAGACTTGGCGTCATTATCTTCTTGGAGAGAGGTTCGAATTGTTCACTGACCAAAAATCATTGAAGTACTTATCAGAAGGATTTGAACTTGAGACAGCAAAGGTGGATGGAATTCTTAGCATCCTATGATTTCGAGATAGCGTATACCCCTGGCAAGGGTAACGTGGTGGCGGACGCCTTAAGCAGAAAAAGGTTGTCCTTGAGTCCATTGTTCGTGGAACGACGAAGCTTGGAATTTATCTCGATGTTTGATTTCAGACCTTCCGTTGACTTTGTACCCGGTTTGCTAGCATCTTTAGAGGTCAGGCCTACTCTTTTGGGACGGATTGGCGAGGCACAGCGGGACGACCCACAGTTGGTCGAGTTGGTAGAGAGGCTCATAAGGGGGGAGTCGTCCAGCAATTTGAGTAGGTATACCCTAGACGATAGGGGTGCTTGCGTAGAGACGGTAGATTTTGTGTACCGCAAGACGAGGGTTTGAGGAAGGCTATTCTTGATGATGCGCATCGTTCAAAGATGACCATTCATCTCGGTGGGGACAAGATGTGCCAAGACATGAAGCGAGTTTTCTTTTGGGCCGGTATGAAGAAAGATGTGGCCAAGTATGTCGCTAGATGCTTGGTGTGCCAACAAGTGAAAGCGGAGCAAAAGAAACCTGGTGGGTTGCTTCACCCATTGGAAGTTCCGCAATGGAAGTGGGATAGCATCTTTATGGATTTTATTGATGGGTTACCGAGATCGAGGAAGGGTAATACGGGAATTTGGGTTGTGGTAGATAGACTTACTAAGAGTGCCCATTTCATACCCGTGAAGAGTAAGAGGACTGCTCCATGGCTAGCTTCAGTTTACCTTCAAGAGATAGTTCGGTTGCATGGTGTACCTTCGAGCATAGTGAGCGATCGAGATCCTATCTTCACTAGCGAGTTTTGGAAAAGTTTGCAAGAGGCGGTAGGGACTCAGTTGTGTCTGAGCACCGCATATCATCCTCAGACGGACGGCCAGACCGAGAGGGTGAAACGTGTTCTGGAAAACCTTTTGAGGCTTTGTATCTTAGATTTTGGAGGTACATGGGAAGAGCATCTTCCATTGGTAGAGTTCGCGTATAATAACAGCTTTCAGTCCAGTATTGGTATGGCTCCTTTTGAAGCTCTTTATGGAAGGCCTTGTCGATCACCTACATGTTGGTGGGAATCTACGGATAAGATCTTGCTTGGGCCTGATATGGTTAGAGAGACTTCGGAAAAGATTGATTTGATTCGAAGAAGGATGAAAGCGGCACAAGACAGACAGAAATCTTACGCGGATAAGAGGAGGACGGATCTTGAGTTTGATGTTGGGGACATGGTCTTTGTCAAAGTATCTCCATTACGGAATGTTGTTCGCTTTGGGTCCGTTAGGAAGTTAGCTCCAAGATTTGTAGGACCGTTTCCTATTAAGGAAAGGATTGGACGGATGGCATATAGAGTGGATTTATCCGAGAGACTTAGTGGGGTACATGACGTATTCCATGTGTCACATTTGAGGAAGTGCCTACATGAGACCGCAGAGGTGGTAGAGCCGAGCTTGCTTAGAGAAGTGGAGGTAGAGCGTGATGCGACTATTCGACGAGCTCCTACCCGCATCCTTGGGTCAGAGATTAGGAAGTTGAGAAACAGAGAGGTTCGACTAGTCAAAGTGCAATGGGGAGAGGATGAGAGCAATGCTACTTGGGAGACAGAAGCGAAGATGCGTTCATTGTACCCATTCCTTTTTTAGGGTATGTCTTTTAACTTCTCCTTTATCGTTTGTCTAGTACTTATCTTATCTTTAGTATGTCCCCTCATTAGTACCTTTGACCTTTAGATAGGGTAAACCTATGGTTGAAACATGTGTTTGAGACATGTTATGATTGATGGATGCGTGTGGATGCAAGTGGTTGCTAGTGGTTGCTTGTGGATGCATATACACACACTTTAGGCACTAGATCGGCTCAGTCACTTCATATTGCATATTGCATATAACTGTGTGTAGGTAGCTATATTAATGGATGTATAATGGTTGTGCTATCATATGGATGATGAATTTTGGTGAATGATTGTGCACTCATGTAGAAATAGTATGTGTTGATAGGGTTATTTCGCATACATATTGGATGCATAGCACTATCATGGTTTGCATTAAGGAGGTCGATTGAATCAGTAGACCGCCTAATTTTGCAGTAGTATACGGACATATACACACACTCTTTGCATATGTTCATACAACATTAGAAACTTTAAGGACAATGGATGCTAGTGTTTGATGGTTTGAGTAGATGGTTGTTTGGTTGGTAGGATACGTTCTTCTTGACTTAGAGATTTCGGGGACGAAATCCTTTAAGTAGGGGAGAATGTAACACCCCGTGTGTTGAATAACTTGTTATAATATAAAACAGGGCAGAATTAAATTTTAAAATCTGAATCAGGGGAAACGGGCTATGCCATTGCGTTCGTCTCGGAAAAATACGCGAAATAGAGTCCGAGTTTTCGAAAATCGGAGTCCGTATGACCCAGTTAAGGCCCGAAGAAGTTTTCAGAAAATTCAAAACAGATTTAAATATAAAAATTTCAAGTTTCAGTAGAGGCGGGAAAATTCCCGCCATGCTGAGGGAGTCGACCCAGGGGTCGACATGGGTGTTGACCCCCTCCCTAGGGGTCGACCCAGGGGTCGACCCCCCCTGTCGATCTGTGTGACCTGGGTGCAACCTGAAGGGGTTTGGGCTAGGGTTGGTGGCTAGTGACGAAATCTGACGGCTCTAATCTGATTTAGGGTTAATCTAATGGCCTAAAACACCTAACTAATCTATAAATACACCCTAAGACTACCCTAATTCATACTAAAAATAGATACAACGTCGTCATGCTGTTAAAATGCAACTTGAAGGAGCCTCCATCAAATTAAAGAGGAAGATAGCTTCTCAAATCAACTTCTAATCAACTCTAGCAACTTAAACTTCTTCTTAGGACTGCTAATCAACAAGTTGTGAGTTTCTATAGCCTTAATGACCAATTGTTGAAATGATTATGATAGGATATAATGAGGTTATGGCTATGAATGTGGATCAATGCAAGTTATGTTATCATATGCTATATGTTCATGATGCTATGCAAGTTATGCAAGTCATATGCTATGTGATTATGATGTTATGCAAGTTATGCAAGTCATATGCTATGTGATTATGATGTTATGCAAGTTATGCAAGTTATATGCTATGTGTTCATGATGCTATGCAAGTTATGCAAGTCATATGCTATGTGATTATGATGTTATGCAAGTTATGCAAGTCATATGCTATGTGTTATGCAAGTTATGCAAGTCATATGCTATGTGATTATGATGTTATGCAAGTTATGCAAGTTATATGCTAAGTGTTCATGATGTTATGCAAGTTATGCAAGTCATATGCTATATGATCATGATGTTATGCAAGGTATGCAAGTCATATGCTATGAGTTCATGATGCTAGTTATGCAAATCACTATGATAAACATTGATCCATTATGACACCATGGTTATGCAAGTTTGGTGTATGATTATATGCAAGTTCATATATAATATGTTATGCAAGTTTGGTGTATGATTATATGCAAGTTCATATATGACATGTTATGCAAGTTTGGTGTTTGGTTATATGCAAGTAACATGTGCAAGTTTACACCTTAGTATGATATGCATACATATGCAAGTTAACCCCTTTGTATGTCATACATACATATGCAAGTTTACCCCTTTTGTATGACATAAGTATCTTATGCAAGTTACCCTCCTTATGACATATGTGATTCGTGCAAGTTTGGGTTGATTATTTATGCTAGTTGGGTTTGATGCTATATGCATGTTGACACCTTTAAAACCCATGTTGATGCTAATGTTATGCAAGTTGAACCCATTGTATGTGTGATGAATCTTCCCTTTTTAAGTATGTCATGTTAGCGAATTACGTGGGGAACGATGGGGTTAATATTCATGTTAATGAAATGGTGTGAAGTTGGTATGATTATGCATACCATAAAGTGGATGGACATAATTGAGTCAATTATGTACATCGTTAAATTTGTAATTAATTAGGGATAATTAATACAAATTATGGGGGTGATTAATTAGGTGTAATTAATCGACTAAGACACGAGGTTGGACCCTTTTGTAGCATAAGACTGCCCTGAACCGACCGGCAAATCCAGCGGCTACAAATGATTGGCCCAATGTGAGAGGTCTTAGGCACAAACTTAATACGTGACAAGTGTAAAGACACGAGGTTAGACTCGGTTATGGCGTAAGGCTGCCCGGACCCGACCGGCAAATCCAACTGCCATAAAAGATAGTCTAATGTGAGAGGTCTTTACAACGGTTACGTTCTTAATCAATTAAGAAACACTTAACCCGATAAGCATGTAGTAGGGCATGAGGGGTTAAGTGGGTGCCTTGGGTGGCATGTGGAAATCAAGTAAGTGCCTTGGGTGGCATGTGGAAATCAAGTGCCTTGGGTGGCATGTGGAAATCTAGTGGGTTGCCTTGGGTGGCAATAGAAAATACGATTAGAATACTTAACCAAGTGGAAACATGTAATTAAACATGATTAAAGGGTTAAGTGGGATGCACTAGATAAAGTGACAAGCTTAGGTGGGTAGCTTGTGGGGGCCCATTTCAACCAGTAACCCATATGTATCTTATTGGGCTCGACCCATGTCGAGGACGGGACACGCGTACTGGGCTTGACTATAAGAGGCCAAAACGGATTAGCGGTGGCAACACAAGTCCAACGGGTTTCATATGCGTGTGTGGACCCGGGCTGGTAGGTAAGACGTTGTTGCATCGTGTAGGTATAAGCCGTGCACCATTGGTTGTATCAGGTTGCCACTTTGGGGAGTGATACACCCCACTGTGGGGCCAGCACGGGTATCTACGGTAGGGAGCCGATCGCTTGGGAGTAGTGGGTACACTTAGTGGAGATAGGGGCAGACGGCACCTATGTAGTCAGCTAGGGGTACACGAAACTACTGGGTAAATTTTCTAAGTCATTGGGAGGGATCAACCTTTAAGTAGGAATGACTGGTGTGGTGTAGTTAGTAATTACCATTGGGTGGGTAGATGCGTCTTTACCGTTATCTTAGTTCATCCTATGTCTAGTTGGCTACTTAGTGTAGTCATTTATCCCCAGTCATCACCGTACCAAGTTTATATCATACCCTAATTACTTTAATGATTGTGTTGTTAAAGTTATAGGGCTCACTCAGACTTATGTCTAACCCCGTTGTTTTTATCTTTTTCCCCCTCAGGTCCTCAGGTTAGGCCTAGCACTAGTGGGCTTTGATCAGATTTCTTTATCTATCTTTTGGAGCTTGGACCGTGATGTAAAGCCCAGCTTATCTTTTCTATTATGGCTATTAGTTTATGTAGTGGGATTATGTACTTATGTTTATCAGGATGGATATTTGGTACTTGACTCTTTTTATGGTGTTGTAACTAAACATGTTTACCTTCTGCTGCAATGAAATGATGTTTTAGTTTTTTCAAGTATTATTTATATCTGTCTTGATGTAATTTTTCTGTTCTATATTCACTTAAAATGCTCCACCGAAGTTAAGGCATTCCCTTAGTGAGTGACCTTAGCGGGTGTGGGGTGTTACATAATACTTCATAAAATACACAACAGTACATATTACATCAGAGCATCATAGGTCTAATTATACAAGCCATTTATGGTACATTTTTAATTATACATAACACTGATGCCTAACTTGCAGATCTAATTATACAGTAGATAGGATAGGTAGACCAGAACACAGGAAATCTCCATCCAGCTTCATAAGTTTATCCGATCCTGATTCACTTGTCTATTCATAACGAGTGTTATGAATACCGAAGAGTTTAAGGGAAACACAGAAAAATAAACTCCGGGTCAGTCAGGGGACTGGTATCAGTAAACGATTATAAAATAAATAAAAATATCTCGTAAGACCACGCCGTAAGTACGGAATGGGTTTTTACCTTATGAGATCAAAACACTTTGTATACTTGAAATCAGTTATTATCATAGTGTCTAGGTGTTTCACAAATAATTTAGAATCTAGAAGAATGCTTGCATCTCACATTCTCCTATATAGTATACAAATAAAAACCGCTTGGCGCTTACGGAAATTAGGTTTCCAACTATGACAAGGTATGGGACCACCTTCCAATGAGGTATCTCTAGAGGCAAATACACCTGGGTTCAACAAGAACGTCTTGCAACCCGGCCCACACATGACTGACCACTCATTTCTCTTGAGTGTATCGAGTGTATATCACCAATGGTTGTGTACGACAAACCATTCCCGAATGGGCAGAATCGATAGATTAAGAAACAAAAGAAATTTCTCTAGATAGGTGATGCTACACCCGAATGGGAGCGACCCACATAGTCATGCTGCCTGCCCGATTTTTGTCATTTCCTGGGTGTGAGGCTTGAGGCTAGACTTACCTTTTCATCATCATTGTTTAATTTCTTTGAATGCCACATCGTCAAATCCATCGGAAATCACTAATTGATTTCCACAAAAATACTCTAGTTGTCAGGCTAAAGAAGTTTCCCTTCTGTGCCAGCAACTGGTATGTTTGAAGAAACAACGTACGTGATTCCTTTGAAAATACTTTGTCAGACATTCGTCCATACAAGTTGTCCTGGGACTGGACAAACTGAAGGTACTACTTAAGAATAGCCCTTGTATATCGCCATCTTCAATTTAAAAATCTCTGACGTGCGGCGTATAATCAAATTAAAGTGAAATATTTATTTCGGTCTCTTTGAAATGATTAGCGAACAAATTTTCTTTTCAAATCATTAATCTAACATGATTATAAACTAATTTACATATGTAATTACCATCAAACTAAACATCATATGATTATCTGGCTTAAATCTGGTATTTTGATCATGTCTTAAAAATGAACAATTTCAGTGTGTGCGTCGCACACGGTTTTTCTTCCCATTTTGTTCGTCACCTTTAAAATGAAAACTTACCTAAATTTACCTTAGAAAAATATTTCTCATCATTATTACTTAATCTGATTATCCATAAATAACTTAAATTATGATTTAATCATTTATTTACAATTTTTACACTTGGTATTTTTCTCGTTAAATTTTCCCTTTGATCCTTCATTCTTGATTTACTTATCCTTCTTTCTATACTGATAAAGTTCCTCCTTTTTATTTATTAGTTTACGCCCAATTAAAAACATTATTCATAGTTCTTGTACCAAATATTTTAGATTTCAGATTAAAACTGACAAATTCTAGCGTATGTGTTACATATGGTTTCTCTACCTTGTTTTGTTTAAAATTTTAAATATTATAAAATAAATTTATAATTTAACTGGAATTACAGTGTCTGTGCTAATTTCTCGACTTTTGTTAAAACAATACTCGATCTTCTATACTGGATCGACTTCTTTTGTTGACTTTTGAATATTTCATTAGAAAAATCATTTTTACTCTAATTATAAATAAAATTTATAATTTTACTTAAATTACAGTTTTTAAATTTCAGTTTTTGACGAAAACTGCATTTTTATCCTGATTCACTTATTTTCTTTTCTTATGTTAATTTAAATAAAAATTCTATTTTATTTAAATATTTATTTTTCCTATTTTATTAAACCATTATTTCATTTAAAAACTAGTTTAAACTAAAATATATTTAAAAATCCTCTTTTTAAAGTCAAAATAGCAAAGTACCAATTTGGTAAAGTACCAGGCTTCGAAATCCTATGTCGCACACACGCAAATCACCTCAGTTACCATGGTTTTTGCTTGCCCGATCACCTGATTACTTTGCCAAAGTACCAGGTTCAAAAACCCCTTGTTTTACTTGCCCGATCCACCCAAACCTCGTGCGCCAGCCTTGCCCGATCACCTTCTTCTCCTTCTTCACCACCCAGTACACATCTGTGCACCTGTACACATGAACAAGCACCCGGACCACCTTACACCGATGATCATCCCCGCAGGTCAGCCACCACTTCCTAAACCTATCCTCACCTTCACCTCCAGCTCCGATCATCCAGGCCATGATCGGGTATTCAAACCGAACACCTAGAAACAGTCCTCCACCAAAATGCCTTGCCATGTCATCCCTCAGCACTGATCATCTCCCGACTTCACCAGCTTGAAGCCGACGCCATGGCCGACCTTCAACCCAAAAATGGCGACACTCGATCCCTTCAGCACCGAGCAGTTCAGAGGCAAAACCCGAACCCAAAAACCCCAAGTTAAACCCTATTTTTTTTCTTTATTCTAAAAATCTATTTGTTTAAAAATTAAACTTCTATTTTTCCTGTAATCTCTGGCTCTCCCTACTCCTTCTAGCCGAACGCCACCTTCCCTAGTCGAGTATTTTGTCGGAAATCGATCGAAATGCCTTTTCTGATCATCCTCTTATTTCTCTCTCAATATGTTGTTAAAAATCATGAAACAACTTTTAAAAATTACGATTTGGCATCAGGATTTCATTTATATAACTGAAACAAGTTTTTACGGTATTTGAATTTTTGATCAAACAGAGAGCTAATTTAACAGTCTGTGTTTTCCTGTTCAAGTACCAGTGTATTGTTTAAGGTAATTTACCTCCTTTCTCCCCTTTAAATGGTTTTAGTGATGTTGTATAGATTTAAATCTGACCTGAAATCATGTTACAATCATCTGTCTTAAGTTATTGATCAACGATTGCCTCTATGGTTTGGCAAACAACAGGTTTTGTTAACTTGTTAATAGAAGTTTTTCTTCTAAACCAAAAGTTAATTAATTAAAATACCTATCCTTAGTTCCTTGATTAGGAAAAAGGTTTGTTCAACCCAGTTGGCATTCAACAATCAAAAACAAAACAACCTACATACAGATCAACAGCCAAAACAGAAAATACAGGAAGAAAGTTTGAAGATTTTACTCATTTGTAAATGCCTACAACCCTTAGCTTATTCCTCCTATACTTGATCTACTTCAGGAGTGTGTGTTGTGTGAGGAGAAGAGTGTGTGCTTAGGTCTATTTATAGTGGAAAAAGCATTAAAAATGGTGCAAAAGAAAATCAGTTTTAGATTTTGTTAGTGAAAATTGATGGACAATTCACAAAAAGAAAAATCTTTTTCTCATCAAATCAAAACAGCAACACCCCCCTATTCACATGGCTTAGATCAGTCATCATCACCCCAAAAACCCTCTTGCACATGGCCTCTTTTTCCCTATAGGTTTCTATGATATATCATCTTAAATGCAAATGTACCACACATGATCTTCGCTATATCTTGCATTGTTTTACACCAATTTTAGTATCATATAGGTTCAGTTTTCCCTTGGGTTTTCAAACCATGACAACACGATTTAACAACAAAACCAATAAAATCAATACTTTCCTTCCAGGGAAATGCAAAGTCTGGAAATTTTGTACAACAAAAATCAATGTCATGTGATGAAAATACATAGAGAAATCCTTAGAAAAATCCAGGGTTTAGAAATTAACTAATGTAGGCAAGATTCATGCTATCTATGCATGATTTTTTAGATCTTTGATGCACATGTTCTTTGACAAAGTAGTCGTGTTTTTGGACAATGAAAAGGAATTTTATTTTCAGAAAATCTTATGGAAGAAAAGAAATAGATTTCAAACTGAAAATGCTTTTATTTAGAATGGTTTTGTCATGTGCCAATATCTCCTTAAAGATCCTACTTGCTATCAAATCTATGGTGTAGATGTTTCACAGATGAGATCATGATTTCGCAAGAGGATTTGACAATACTTGGTTTTGATTTAATGCATAAATACAAATATTTTCTTGCATTTTGTTCATGAACATGCTTGCATTTGAAAATGGTATTATCATGTTTTGATAATGTAAATGTAACCTTAAACTTGCTTTTGAACTTGCATTAATAACAAAATGGGTTTTGACATGTTTACATTTCAAGTGATAAAAGTTTTTAAATCAAGGATTTACAAAAACTCAATTTCTAAACCTTTTGAAAAAAATAAACAAAACATGAATAATAAAATGGCATTAAAACTTGCTATTAAAAAGTGTTATCATCATACATGTATAAAATAAAATTAAACAAACGCTATCAAAAATATGCTATCATACATGAATATCTAAATTTTTTTTAGCAAGTGTTGTGATATATGCATATGTAAATGCTGTTATTCATAAATTAACATGTTTTCAAATCTCAAAGTCTGGATTTTAAATCGTATTTGTAAATACGTACCCACGATCAATTGTTATCTATGTCAGTGATATGTGTAAAACCTGGGTCATTACAATCTACCTCCCTTATAAAAATTTCGTCCTCGAAATTTGTAAACAGTAGATTAGAGTTATCGACTTATATATGAATAATTAACACACATCAGAGATATCCTATTCATAACCAAAAATAACTGTCCAAACTCCCTTTCTAGTTCATCGGTCAATTTACTTAACTCCGTTAAGTATTACTCAAAATCTTCATTCACTTAGTTAATGATCTCCATTTCGGGACTCACAGATATGATTTTATTAACCAGTTCACTTCCCTCAGTTCATATCCAATTAATACTTAAGTCCAGCCTTCAATGATTTATTTTGGCAATTTTAATGAATTTTGAATATTTAAAATGATTTATTTTAAATAATAACGACAAGAAATTTATTTTGAATAGAATTAGAACGTATATATTTATTTGAATCGACGTTATAATATAAATATTTATTTTTAATTATAAAAGGAATTGGAAATGACGCGGTAGTTCGAAAATTCGATTTCAAATTTCAAATGACTGTATAGGATTCAAAATAAACCGGATTTTAGCGAAACCAAAAATATTAGAATCTATTTGAAAATATCTTTCCAACGAATCCGAAAAATCAAAATTTCATAGCGGGAATAAAAAGTTATGTCCAGTTGAAAATCCAAAATAGTCGCTATGGAAAATATAGCCCTTAAAAATGGAAGTTTTGCAAACGACCTCCATTTTCGAAGAAACCACTTTTGTTGGATCCAGGATGTCAAGTTATTTCTAGATTCCAAAATTCTTAATTTTTGAAGTCAATATGTGACGACCCCAAAACCCCGTACGACGGTGTCAAGGGTAATCTTTGGAATATAACATATAAATAGATAATAGCAGAACAAAATTAAATAAATACACCAGATAATGTACAATAGAATACACTGGATAAACGTAATCATCAGAGTTACACAGTATACAGGATCATACTTAGTACAAATACAGTTCAGCTATACATAAATGTCTACAGTGGAAAACAAACATAATATGTACAATAGAAGCTGAATAGCATAAAAAGAGATAATTGATAGAATCCATCTTCAGCTCCAGCTATCCAGAAAGAGCCTGCTAAAACCAGAATACAAGGCTGCCCGTGTAGAAAAAGGGGCACCCGAGTTTGCAAGTGAAACAAACTACGAGTCAGTCATGAGACTGGTATGAGAAATCTACTTAACACATTTTATAATATGGCTAATCACAGGACCACGCCACTTTCGCGGAACGGGTTTACTCCATTGGATTGCCAGTGCTTTTGTAACGACCCGTATTTTCTGCCAATTTAATTGGATTATTTTAAATATTTTAATTATTTAAAATATTGGTTTGAGGTTCAATAATCGAATTTAACAATTATATTGTGAATATATTATCTGAAATAAATAATAAATATTATTTTAATTTCCAGAATATGGGAAATTGTCGAATTTGAAATATATTGTGATGGGACAGTTTAAAGTGGTCAAATATTGTTTATACTGGAATTTTAGTGACAATTCGTTTTGAAAACGACGACGAATATATATGGTTTATAATTTAATTAATTAACGAGCTGCAGCGGCGCGGTAGTTCGCGATTTGGCGTTTTGAACTTCAACTGGTCGTACCGGGTTCAAAATAAGTCGGATTTTCTCGAAACAAGAAACGTCGGGACCGGTTTGACGATATCTTTCCAATGGCAGAGAAAAATCCAGTTTTCATCGTGTAGATTTTATTTTATGTCCAAATCAAATTCTCAGAAAAACAGCGCCAGGAATTCCTTTATATATATAGCGCTGCAATTATATAAAATAAATGGTTTTTAAATATTTTATATATCGATTTGGCTTGGAATTCAACCCGGGGGATTTTTCCATGCTAGTGTATCAAATTCTAGTCGGGTATGACCAACTGCGATATTCTGATAATATTATATTGAAGTACTTTAAAATTGGTTTATTTTATTCGAATTGGCCAGTTATAAAAGGGACATTTTTCAAACGACCTCTGTTTTCGCCGAAACAAATTTTGTTAGGACCGTAACAGTAAATTATTGCTAGATTTTCAGACGGCGCGTCAATCGGGGTTATTCTGTGAGCGTGGCAAAATAAAATGCAAAATAAAACGATCAAATTGGACGTGTACAAACGCTGTTTGGGCATACGAGCACGGAATTCGACGAAACAAAATTCGTTAGGACCGTATCATCAAAATATATTATGCCGTCCAGTTACGTCTCAAACGGGGTTCGTATGTGAGCGCAGCAACGAATAAACAGCGTTTAAAAACGCGATAGGTACGAAATAAAAATCGTTAGTCAACATCGGTCGTCAAATCAACTTAAAATATATTTTCTCTACATTATATAAACCCCTTCCTTCACCATTTTCCAGCCAAGCTTCATCTGCTTTCATGTAAATTTGCAGAAAAGTCCACTTTCACAAAACAATTTATATCTTTGAATCTAGCAAGAATCTGCTGGTGGAACCCAAAGCAATGTTGTAGATCCAGTCGAGATCTATCTCCACGAAAAAATCCAGCACCAACGGTCCCCTGAAGTGGCGGGAAAATACGATGAACAGCGAAGAACTGTCTTCGTTCCTAGCTGAAATTCGAGCGCCTGGGTTGATTTGAGGTGGTGAGACCTTGGGCTTTCGTAGAGGAGATAAAGACCTTTCATTTGACACTGGTCTCAAAGCTTCCGGAGGTCTGAGGAGAGAGAAATTGGTAGGTGATCGAAGAGGCTTATTTTTTTAGTTCGGTTTTGAGGTGGCGAAGGGTTTTGGACCATTTCCGGCGCCGTTGCTTGGCGAGGCTGGCGATGGTCTAACGTCGATGGAGCGGGGATGCGTGGGGGCCAGAATGGTGGTGGTCTCGTGACCTGGTAGCACCAGTGGAGGTTGCAATTCGACGATGAACGGGAAAGGGTGAAACAGAAAATTTCGGCGGTGGAATAGCCATTGATGGTCGGCGTCAGGGGCGAGGCATCTGCTCGCACTGGCGGTTCTGATGGAGGATTCGGGTGGTTGCCAGGAAGCCGGTGGTGGCCGCGGCGAGACAAGGAGGAGGTATGACTTTGGGTTCAACGGAATGTCGGGCTTTTGAAAGAGGGAGGAAGGAAAACGTGTGAACGATGTTTTGGAAGCTGACGTGTACCTGGTAACGGTTAGTTAAGGTAATTATTGGGTAATCATTTGTTAATTATTTAATTAATTAATAATTTAGTTGTTTTATATAATCGTATATACGTTCAATCTTTAAACGAGCGTAACTTGCTCATACATGAATGAAAACTGACGAAACTGGATCCGTTGGGATCGCAGGGACGAGACCTATCCGATGGCACCGACTAGGAGTCAATCCGACACTGTTGAAAATTCAGCTAAATTTGGACGGTCGTCTCAAATTAAAAGCAACAAACGCGTCAACCGTCGACCAGAACAAACTCTGGTGAGTTAATTCTCACACCTTCTGGAATCCTGTGATGTGGTACATTCACAGAAAAGTATATTTTATAGTTAATAGTCTAAATTGGTTGATTGGATGCGATGGATGCAAATTGGTTGATATTGTTGATTGATTGCAGTTATTTATAATCCATTAATTATTTAATTCATATATTTTTATCGAATGACATCTGTGATGCAGAGAAGGACAGGTTGGAGGGATCCAACCGGATTCCTCAAATTAACTGTATTTTTATTTGTTATGCATAGACATGAATTGTTCACCTCGACCGACGCCAAAACTTGTCTGTATGTTGATGGTTGAATAGATATGCACCTGCGTTGTGTTTAAAATCAACCGACAGTGTTGATTGGAAAATTGGCAGTGAATGGCCAAATTGTGTTGTGCCAGACGTCAGTTGACCTTTCGGTGAATTGACGTAGTTTTAATTTTTTTAATTATTTTAAACTGGGTTTATGTTTAAATTAGATTATATGGGAATTTATAAATATATATATTTTAATCGGGTCTAAAGGGATTATTTAAAAGGATTATACCAGTTTGAAAGCAGAGGAAAAACCCAAGGATTTACCTACGGGTTGGTAAATTTAAATAATTGGTTTAAACAATTAAATAGCGATTTAAACCAATTAAGTTATTTAAACTAATTTAAAAGGGGAAATGACAAATGTAATTCAGTTAACTGTTGACGGACATGTACAGTTGGCAGAATCAACCGTTGTTAGTTAAATTGAGTAGTTTGATAAATTGGATTGGATATTCATTTAGTTTAATGAATAGTGGAAAAAATAGATAATCTTTGATCAACTATAAATGTAAGGGGATTATTGAATAGTTGGGGTTAGTGAAGTAAATTTTTAGTTACGAAGATTTTAAAACGATGGTTATACTATACTTAGGCAATGCCAAAAGTCAACTATCTTGAGTATAGTAAATTTTACCTTTTGGTTATAATTAAAATGATGACCTTAGTTAGAATTCAACTAAGGGAAGATTAAGTAGCGATAAAGTAAAATAGAAAGGCGATGAGAGTTTTGTGAGAGATTTGATTTTAAATCAAAATGTACAAGCGAAATGCTGATTTAAGTTAAAGATGGTTTTAGTGGGTGTTTACTTAATAAAAGGAGTTAAGTAAGATGATTTGGAGCAAGGATTTCAAATGTAAGAAACGATTGTGTAAACTCAGATTTTGAAATCAAGATTTGTGAACGAGATTTGAATATCGGTGGTTAAGTGACGAACTGATATTATTATGAGATAAGAACGTTGTCGATCAAGGTCTGAGAGGTAACTAAAATACCCCAACTTGGTTGGCTTCACTATTATCGAGGAACGGTATTAGTTTGACGTGAGGGTGATGAATTGGTTTATCTGATATAAGAAATATCAAACTCTGATGCAAAATTTGTAAATTTAATAATATTGCAATTATCAGTTTCAAAAGAAGTAAGAATAGTGATTTCAATTATATTAAACATTTGTTATTCAATTAGATTTGATCGAATATAGTTAGAGTTAGTCAAACATAACATTCAGGAAAAGTTTCCATTGAGTACGACTGCTAGCGTAATTCGCAGGGCTGCAGATAGACTACGGCAGTTGGATGTTTCCTGAGGGAATCAGGCGTAACCATTGTGATCGCTGCGATCTAGAGTCAAGCGAATGGAGTTAAGTCGAGTATTAGTTAATAGGAGTAATCAAGTCCAGTGTGTCGAGTTAAATAAGTCGAGTTAGTCAAGTTAAAGTTAATCAATCAAAGTAAATCAGTTAAAGTTAGTCAAAAGGGAATCTGGTTAAATATATTTTAAAAGAGGTCGAGTTGTGCCAAGTACTGAATCAGAAAACTCATTATGTTCACACTATTGTTATTTGATAGTTAAAACACCGACTATCAAACCAGACCAATACGCTTGTTGGTATGGAAAGTCCGGGATCGAATTATATTCGAATACCATTCTGACCAACAATACGTGAAGATGTAATTGAAGATGGAGCAATCGAAGACCATGGATCTTCGTAAGCGGAGGAACTACTTGTCAAATCTCTCTGGCTTGCAACCAGAGTTATTTTGATTTGTGATTCTGTCGTGGTTGAAATTCACGGGTTGCAAGGACTTCTCGCTACTGATCCATGGGGTGATTCCTAAATGAGATGCAGTAGGAGAGTACCTTCGGTTCATCCTGTTCCTGGATGACTTGTATGGACGGATGTCTGACAGAGTATTTCCAAAGGAATTACATGAGTTGATTTCTCCAAACATATGATAGTTGACGGCGGAGAAATGGTTATTCTCTAGCTAAATAAACTAGAGTATTTTTGTGGACGTCAATCAAGTGTGATCTGGCGGATCTGATGATGTGGCATTCAAAGTGAATGATGACCAAATGTTCTAGAGATAAAGTTCTAGCCTCAAGCCTCATCAACCGGGAAATGACAAAAATCGGGCAGGCAGCATGGCTATGTGGGTCGGTCCCATTAGGATGTATGATCACCTATCTAGAGAAATTCCTTTTTCTTCTTTAATCTATGTTCGATGCTGTCCCTTTACGGGCAGGCGGTTGCTGATCCCAACCGTCGGTGATATACATTCGATACACTCAAGCGAAATGAGTGGTCGGTCATGTGAGGGCCGGGTTGCAAGACGTTCTTGTTGAACCCAGTGTATTCGCCTCTAGAGATACACGTGGCGGAAGGTGGTCCCATACCTCGTCAAGTTGGAATCCAATATCCAATAAGCGCCCGCGGTTTTTCGATTGTATACTATATATGGGGAGCGTGAGATGCAAGCGTTCCTCTAGATTGATATTTAGTTGTATTTAGACATTATGATAATATCAAAGAAAGTTATTGATTTCAAAGATGGTTTGGGTTATAGTAAGGTAAAAACCGTCCGTGTTTATGTGTGGACTGGTCTTACTATTATCCTTTGATTTCATAAAGGATTTTCCAAAGTTAAACAAGTTGTGTGTGCTGTGAATTTATCACGGATAGTATTCCAGACTGACCCGGTGTATTTTGTTTTAAATCAAATGTGCTCGGGTCAGACCAAGCATATTTAGAGGTTAGGTTCGCTTGGAATTTCAAGAGCTGGAAGCAGGAGGCTTCACCGCTAGTTTTTATAAAGTTAATTCCGCTGTGCAGTATATGCTAAACTCTGATGATTGGTATGTTATACAATCCTTTTGTTTAAAGATATTTGATATTATATTTTATCTGTTCCGCTGTGAGATTCTGATGTGTTCTTCTTCTTTCTTCTATTCTAATACTTCTTTCTTTCTATCCTCACCCTCTAAATTCTTTCTCATAACAATCCAGTGTTTTTCGATGCTTGAATAGTCGACATGGTGATTTGATGTCGATTTTCGGGGCCGAAATTCTACTGGGTCGTTACAGTGGTATCAGAGCTATTGGTTTAATGATTAACCTTGGCTCTGTGGTGTGACTCAATAGAGATGGGGTTAGTAACACCCTAGATTGAGTTCATATAGATATATGAGAGCGCGTATTTGTATTTTGATATAAAATTATTTTTGAAATTATTTTTGCCCGATTAATTTTATAATAAATAAAAGTAAAAGTTATTATAGTATGGGCAATCATCTTGATTGGGTAATGTTGGTTGTATGATATGTTTGTGGTGTATGGTTGATTGCTTGAATATAAACCTGAGGATGTATGGAATTGGTTAAAACAAATCTAAAATGAATTATTCGAATAAGACCATCCAGTTAAATAAATTTGAATAGATAATTATAAGAGATAAATGGATTGTAATAGTTTGGTTATAAATCCCGTGTGGATTAAATTGTGCGTGGTATGGATGATATATAGGATATGGATGTTTGATCCTTATTGCTTTTGTTTTATGGACTAATGAAACCCATTTGAGTGGAGGATAGGTGCAGAAGTGCCAGTTCAGCTTTAAAATCTATTCAAAAGAGAGAAATCCTGAAGTTAATCCAGTCCAGTTTGAATAGAGTTGCAAAATTGATTAAGCAAGCTCGAGTATAATATATCGCTTATCGCATAATAACGCTCGCAAAGAGGTACGCCTACGCAAATATGAAAATTTGGATTTTGTTTGGATTTTGGGTTTGAATTTTTGATTTTCCGACCATGAAAGTCGATGTGTATATATTTCTTGAACCTGCGATATTGCAGACGGTCCTCCGTACAGGGGAGACTCTGCCGAAATTTTTCCAGAATTTAAGGAGTTAGAAAATTTTTGGAAAATTTTGGGAAATTATTTTATTTGAAATAAATTGGTCTTAAATCCAATGGGGTCAGTTTGAAAATTTATTCGAGTAAAAAAAAAATTATTCTTTTTGCAAAGATAATAGTAGACGGCATTTCTTCTACCTTAGCAATTTCGAGGACGAAATTATTTTAAGGGGGAAGGAATGTAACGACCCGTATTTTCTGCCAATTTAATTGGATTATTTTAAATGTTTTAATTATTTAAAATATTGGTTTCAGGTTCAATAATCGAATTTAACGATTATATTGTGAATATATTATTTGAAATAAATAATAAATATTATTTTAATTTCCAAAATATGGGAAATTGTCGAATTTGAAATATATTGTGATGGGACAATTTAAAGTGGTCAAATATTGTTTATACTGGAATTTTAGTGACAATTCATTTTGAAAACGACGACGAATATATATGGTTTATAATTTAATTAATTAACGAGCTGTAGCGGCGCGGTACTTCGCGATTTGGCGTTTTGAACTTCAACTGGTCGTACCGGGTTCAAAATAAGTTGGATTTTCTCAAAACAAGAAACGTCGGGACCGGTTTGACGATATCTTTCCAATGGCAGAGAAAAATCCAGTTTTCATCGTGTAGATTTTATTTTATGTCCAAATCAAATTCTCAGAAAAACAGCGCCAGGAATTCCTTTATATATATAGCGCTGCAATTATATAAAATAAATGGTTTTTAAATATTTTATATATCGATTTGGCTTGGAATTCAACCCGGGGGATTTTTCCATGCTAGTGTATCAAATTCTGGTCGGGTATGACCAACTGCGATATTCTGATAATATTATATTGAAGTACTTTAAAATTGGTTTATTTTATTCGAATTGGCCAGTTATAAAAGGGACATTTTTCAAATGACCTCTGTTTTCGACGAAACAAATTTTGTTAGGACCGTAACAGTAAATTATTGCTAGATTTTCAGACGACGCGTCAATCGGGGTTATTCTGTGAGCGTGGCAAAATAAAATGCAAAATAAAACGATCAAATTGGACGTGTACAAATGCTGTTTGGGCATACGAGCACGGAATTCGACGAAACAAGATTCGTTAGGACCGTATCGTCAAAATATATTATGCCGTCCAGTTACGTCTCAAACGGGGTTCGTATGTGAGTGCAGCAACGAATAAACAGCGTTTAAAAACGCGATAGGTACGAAATAAAAATCGTTAGTCAACATCGGTCGTCAAATCAACTTAAAATATATTTTCTCTACACTATATAAACCCCTTCCTTCACCATTTTCCAGTCAAGCTTCATCTTCTTTCATGTAAATTTGTAGAAAAGTCCACTTTCACAAAACAATTTATATCTTTGAATCTAGCAAGAATCTGCTGGTGGAAACCAAAGCAATGTTGTAGATCCAGTCGAGATCTATCTCCACGAAAAAATCCAGCACCAACGGTCCCTTGAAGTGGCGGGAAAATGCGATGAACAGCGAAGAACTGTCTTCGTTCCTGGCTGAAATTCGAGCGCCTGGGTTGATTTGAGGTGGTGAGACCTTGGGGCTTTCGTAGAGGAGAGAAAGACCTTTCATTTGACACTGGTCTCAAAGCTTCCGGAGGTCTGAGGAGAGAGAAATTGGTAGGTGATCGAAGAGGCTTATTTTTTTAGTTCGGTTTTGAGGTGACGAAGGGTTTTGGACCATTTCCGGCGCCGTTGCTTGGCGAGGCTGGCGATGGTCTGACGTCGATGGAGCGGGGATGCGTGGGGGCCAGAATGGTGGTGGTCTCGTGACCTGGAAGCGCCGGTAGAGGTTGCAATTCGACGATGAACGGGAAAGGGGGAAACAGAAAATTTCGGCGGTGGAGTAGCCATTGATGGTCGGCGTCAGGGGCGAGGCATCTGCTCGCACTGGCGGTTCTGATGGAGGATTCGGGTGGTTGCCAGGAAGCCGGTGGTGGCCGCGGCGAGACAAGGAGGAGGTATGACTTTGGGTTCAACGGAATGTCGGGCTTTTGAAAGAGGGAGGAAGGAAAACGCGTGAACGATGTTTTGGAAGCTGACGTGTACCTGGTAACGGTTAATTAAGGTAATTATTGGGTAATCATTTGTTAATTATTTAATTAATTAATAATTTAGTTGTTTTATATAATCGTATATACGTTCAATCTTTAAACGAGCGTAACTTGCTCATACGTGAATGAAAACTGACGAAACTGGATCCGTTGGGATCGCAGGGACGAGACCTATCCGATGGCACTGACTAGGATTCAATCTGACACTGTTGAAAATTCAGCTAAATTTGGACGGTCATCTCAAATTAAAAGCAACAAACGCGTCAACCGTCGACCAGAACAAACTCTGGTGAGTTAATTCTCACACCTTCTGGAATCCTGTGATGTGGTACATTCACAGAAAAGTATATTTTATAGGTAATAGTCTAAATTGGTTGATTGGATGCGATGGATGCAAATTGGTTGATATTGTTGATTGATTGCAGTTATTTATAATCCATCAATTATTTAATTCATATATTTTTATCGAATGACATCTGTGATGCAGAGAAGGACAGGTTGGAGGGATCCAACCGGATTCCTCAAGTTAACTGTATTTTTATTTGTTATGCATAGACATGAATTGTTCACCTCGACCGACGCCAAAACCTGTCTGTATGTTGATGGTTGAATAGATATGCACCTGCGTTGTGTTTAAAATCAACTGACAGTGTTGATTGGAAAATTGGCAGTGAATGGCCAAATTGTGTTGTGCCAGACGTCAGTTGACCTTTCGGTGAATTGACGTAGTTTTAAATTTTTTAATTATTTTAAACTGGGTTTATGTTTAAATTAGATTATATGGGAATTTATAAATATATATATTTTAATCGGGTCTAAAGGAATTATTTAAAAGGATTATACCAGTTTGAAAGCAGAGGAAAAACCCAAGGATTTACCTACGGGTTGGTAAATTTAAATAATTGGTTTAAATAATTAAATAGCGATTTAAACCAATTAAGTTATTTAAACTAATTTAAAAGGGGAAATGACAAATGTAATTCAGTTAACTGTTGACGGACATGTACAGTTGGCAGAATCAACCGTTGTTAGTTAAATTGAGTAGTTTGATAAATTGGATTGGATATTCATTTAGTTTAATGAATAGTGGAAAAAATAGATAATCTTTGATCAACTATAAATGTAAGGGGATTATTGAATAGTTGGGGTTAGTGAAGTAAATTTTTAGTTACGAAGATTTTAAAACGATGGTTATACTATACTTAGGCAATGCCAAAAGTCAACTATCTTGAGTATAGTAAATTTTACCTTTTGGTTATAATTAAAATGATGACCTTAGTTAGAATTCAACTAAGGGAAGATTAAGTAGCGATAAAGTAAAATAGAAAGGCGATGAGAGTTTTGTGAGAGATTTGATTTTAAATCAAAATGTACAAGCGAAATGCTGATTTAAGTTAAAGATGGTTTTAGTGGGTGTTTACTTAATAAAAGGAGTTAAGTAAGATGATTTTGAGCAAGGATTTCAAATGTAAGAAACGATTGTGTAAACTCAGATTTTGAAATCAAGATTTGTGAACGAGATTCGAATATCGGTGGTTAAGTGACGAACTGATATTATTCTGAGATAAGAACGTTGTCGATCAAGGTCTGAGAGGTAACTAAAATATCCCAACTTGGTTGGCTTCACTATTATCGAGGAACGGTATTAGTTTGACGTGAGGGTGATGAATTGATTTATCTGATATAAGAAATATCAAACTCTAATGCAAAATTTGTAAATTTAATAATATTGCAATTATCAGTTTCAAAAGAAGTAAGAATAGTGATTTCAATTATATTAAACATTTGTTATTCAATTAGATTTGATCGAATATAGTTAGAGTTAGTCAAACATAACATTCAGGAAAAGTTTCCATTGAGTACGACTGCTAGCGTAATTCGCAGGGCTGCAGATAGCCTACGGCGGTCGGATGTTTCCTGAGGGAATCAGGCGTAACCATTGTGATCGCTGCGATCTAGAGTCAAGCGAATGGAGTTAAGTCGAGTATTAGTTAATAGGAGTAATCAAGTCCAGTGTGTCGAGTTAAATAAGTCGAGTTAGTCAAGTTAGAGTTAATCAATCAAAGTAAATCAGTTAAAGTTAGTCAAAAGGGAATTTGGTTAAATATATTTTAAAAGAGGTCGAGTTGTGCCACATACTGAATCAGAAAACTCATTATGTTCACACTATTGTTATTTGATAGTTAAAACACCGACTATCAAACCAGACCAATACGCTTGTTGGTATGGAAAGTCCGGGATCGAATTATATTCGAATACCATTCTGACCAACAATACGTGAAGATGTAATTGAAGATGGAGCAATCGAAGACCGTGGATCTTCGTAAGCGGAGGAACTACTTGTCAAATCTCTCTAGCTTGCAACCAGACTTATTTTGATTTGTGATTCTGTCGTGGTTGAAATCCACGGGTTGCAAGGATTTCTCGCTACTGATCCATGGGGTGATTCCTATATGAGATGCAGTAGGAGAGTACCTTCGGTTCATCCTGTTACTGGATGACTTGTATGGACGGATGTCTGACAGAGTATTTCCGAAGGAATTACATGAGTTGATTTCTCCAAACATATGATAGTTAACGGCGGATAAATGGTTATTCTCTAGCTAAATAAACTAGAGTATTTTTGTGGACGTCAATCAAGTGTTTCTGATGATGTGGCATTCAAAGTGAATGATGACCAAATGTTCTAGAGATAAAGTTCTAGCCTCAAGCCTCATCAACCGGGAAATGACAAAAATCGGGCAGGCAGCATGGCTATGTGGGTCGCTCCCATTAGGATGTATGATCACCTATCTAGAGAAATTCCTTTTGCTTCTTTAATCTATGTTCGATGCTGTCCCTTTCCGGGCAGGCGGTTGCTGATCCCAACCGTCGGTGATATACATGCGATACACTCAAGCGAAATGAGTGGTCGGTCATGTGAGGGCCGGGTTGCAAGACGTTCTTGTTGAACCCAGTGTATTCGCCTCTAGAGATACACGTGGCGGAAGGTGGTCCCATACCTCGTCAAGTTGGAATCCAATATCCAATAAGCGCCCGCGGTTTTTCGATCGTATACTATATATGGGGAGCGTGAGATGCAAGCGTTCCTCTAGATTGATATTTATTTGTATTTAGACATTATGATAATATCAGAGAAAGATATTGATTTCAAAGATGGTTTGGGTTATAGTAAGGTAAAAACCGTCCGTGTTTATGTGTGGACTGGTCTTACTATTATCCTTTGATTTCATAAAGGATTTTCCAAAGTTAAACAAGTTGTGTGTGCTGTGAATTTATCACGGATAGTATTCCAGACTGACCCGGTGTATTTTGTTTTAAATCAAATGTGCTCGGGTCGGACCAAGCATATTTAGAGGTTAGGTTCGCTTGGAATTTCAAGAGCTGGAAGCAGGTGGCTTCACCGCTAGTTTTTATAAAGTTAATTCCGCTGTGCAGTATATGTTAAACTCTGATGATTGGTATGTTATACAATCCTTTTGTATAAAGATATTTGATATTATATTTTATCTGTTCCGCTGTGAGATTCTGATGTGTTCTTCTTCTTTCTTCTATTCTAATACTTCTTTCTTTCTATCCTCACCCTCTAAATTCTTTCTCATAACAATCCAGTGTTTTTCGATGCTTGAATAGTCGACATGGTGATTTGATGTCGATTTTCGGGGCCGAAATTCTACTGGGTCGTTACAGCTTTAAAACAAGTAAATCTTTTAAACATCGCAATGCTTTTTATAAAAATGAAGCCATTATAAGACTCAGATCCCATCACACAATGCAATGCAAACCGGAGGATAGAGTTTTACCTTATAATGGCCAAAATATGCTTGATACGAATAAAACAAAAGAATTTGATATTATTACTAGTGTTTATATGTTTCGAAAACAATTTCAATCATAACTATCAATCATAGACGACATGGGTACCATATATCATGTCGCCATATATATATATACAATCAAAACCGCACGGTGTCGTATTTGGAAATTGGATTTCCGTCATGAACCAAGGCAAAAGATAGTCCTTACCGAATTCGAGACTCTCTAGCCCGAGCCTCAGGAACAGCCGCAACTGCACCTTGGATCGTCAAGGCCGGTCCACACGGAGTGGATTATAATGCCTGAACAATGCGTTTCCCCGCCCTATGGGGCGTAAATGAGCCAACGAATGACTCCATCTGTAACACCCCACCTCCGTTAAGGTCACTCACAAAGGGAATGCCTTAACTTTGGTGGAGCATTTTAGTAAACAGAACAGAAACTTACAAGACAGATAAAACAGTACTTGAAAATTTTTAACTTTATTACAGCGGAAACAGAAATTAATATGGTTACATCCTTTCAATTTCAGAATTCAAGTACAAAATATCAGTCTTGTACAAAAGCCTTCAAAATGCATAGTTTAAAATCATGATCCCCATGGAACGGAAGCTATACAGAGCCAAGCCATACTTTAAGCACTTCAAGCAAAGAGAAATCCGGATCAAGCTAAAGTATTTCCCTCCTTGGATAACCTTGGGGGGGGGGGGAACGGAAGAAAGGAGGCGAAACAACAAGGGCCAGACAAAAAGTCTGGCAAGTCCAGTGACTTTCAGCATATGAACAGATAATAATAATATGATATGAACATAAAACTGGATGTGAGATAACTATAACAGATGTAGCAGATATAACAGAAAAACAGAATGATATAAACTATTGTTTTACACTGCTCTGCACTAATACTAGTATAGCAAAATTAGGTGTCACCCTAATGTCTAAATTGAAGCAGGAACGGGTACAGAATACTTTAACAGAAACATAACGCTAATAATGGGCCTTTACTACCCGATCAGAAACAGACAGAAGCAGAAACAGATTTATCCCTACGGAAACAGAATGTAGAATTAGGTGTACACTAGTAATGGGCCTTTACCACCCGAACAGACGGTACCACACAGAAACAGACAGGTGTTACCACCCAACAGAAACAGACGGTACCAACAGAAACAGACAGAACTAAGCGTACCCTAAAAACCTACCCCAAGCGATCGGCTCCCTAATACATAAATATCCTGTGTCGGCCCCACAGTAGGGTGTATCACTCCCTAAAGTGACAACCAATTGGCACAGACCTATTTACAGATGTCACGGCGTCTTACATCCTCAGAGGCAGACCGGGATCCATGCACGCACATGACCCGGTTGGAACGCACCATCAACACCCCTCGCCATTATCAGAATGAACCATTTATAATTAGTTCAGTAAGCGTGCCTGGACCCTACCTACTGTTGGGTCAAAGTTTTGATACCAGAAAGGGTTACTGACTAATATGGGTCCCAAACAACAGATGACACAAGTAATTCCCCTCCTAACCTTGTGTC
The DNA here is from genome assembly GCA_030737875.1 of Allium sativum. Classification (NCBI taxonomy): domain Eukaryota; kingdom Viridiplantae; phylum Streptophyta; class Magnoliopsida; order Asparagales; family Amaryllidaceae; genus Allium; species Allium sativum. The sequence goes on along the minus strand of CM060912.1, from coordinate 400,942,744 downwards.
CCAGACTAACAGATCTCAGATTAACTTGTTTACAAGTTCAGACATACAGAATTCAGATTTACTAGTTCACAGATTAAGTTAACAAGTTTTCAGATCAGATGTACAGATTTTTCAGATTTGTCTAACTTTGTATTGGGCCTACAGATTCATGGACGGGTTTACTACACCTATTAATCCAGTTGGTTTAACCCTATTTTCCCCCAATACGTTTTAGACGTCATTCTTATCTTAGATTTGCATTAATTAATTATTAATACCCAGACCTCTCACATTAGGTCGCTAGCTTGTGGCCGCTGGATGGGCCGGGCGGTTCCGGGCAGACTTCTGCCACAAGCCAGACCTAACCTCGTGTCTTAAGCAGGTTATGACTAACTTCTCACATTAGAACCTATTGTTTGCGGCCACTGGATGTGCCGGGCGGTTCCGGGCAGAATTACGCCGCAAACTCATTCTAACCTCGAGTTAGCCATGTTTATCTTTGCGGCCAATTAATTAATAATTTACCGTTTATGCGCACGCCCAATATATATATATGCCAATTCAGATTATATCAATAACAGGATGATTATATCAACACAGCAGATAACAGATTTTAGCAGATAGCAGATTTTTCCAGATTATATGACTTAACGGATTTAATAGACTTAGCAACTTAGCAGATTTTGGCATATAACAGGTTAGGCATCTCAACAGACAAATTTAACAAATTTGGCATTTCAATCTAATTAGCAGTCTATGCAATATAACAGAATTAGCAGTTTTAGGCAACTTAGCAAATTAGCAGATTTAGCAAATTTAATATTTCTAAAGGTTCTATTTACATGCCTTGCCTAATCATAAATTAGGCCTAAATTCATATGCCTACATAATTGTCATGATTCACAATATGAACATATATTCCATGTTTGCATAAATTTACATAGCGCAGAATATGGACATAATTTACCGTATAACATATGTTCCAATTTTTGTTAAACTAGCATTTTACAGCAGATTCACATGTAAATTATACCAAATATAATCATTAATTACAATGCATGCCATATATCCAAAAATTCCTATTTAGGTGTAATCACAATAATAGATATCCTAATTAATGTAAATCTAACTTTCCATATCCTTCTTCTTTTCAAGTCATGAATCATAATGCAAAATATACCCAATAATCTAAATCTTTAAATTATATCTTCTAAAAATCAGATCTTGACTTTTATATGCATTTTGTCCAAAGTCTCCAAATCAAATGTAATCATACAATGGTTCCTCTTTTCCCTTATCACAGAATATGCATAGATCTAAATTTAGTTTACAACATATTCTCATTTTTCTAATTAATTACAAATCTAAATTACAACATAACTATGCATACAACATGCATAAATTATATGTTCATAGTCAAATTTATGCATCCAATCCCAAGTCACATGTCCAATATATTTTATGCCTCAGACCTAAAGTCATACATTCAATTTAGTCTTGTCAAATTTCGCATCATTCATCCCAAAATTTGCGGTCATACGTTCATCTCTTATGAGATTAGGCACAGGCTCATGGTAGCCTGGCTATAGAAACAGAAAAGAAGAAAAGGGATACAGAACAGTCACAGAAAACAGATCCAACAGAAGAGAATATATATATACAACCTCAAACTCAATTTTAAATGCATATCAAAATTATAATTAACGTTTATAGCGGAGAATAACTGTACTTGCCTTGGTTGGATTAAAGAAAGAACTTTGGTTATTGCAGAATTGTTGCAGAAGCTTTAATCTCTAATTTGAATTTAGGATGATGTTGATTGACTTCTAGCTTTGATTCTAGCAGAGTAGCGACGCCATTTTTATTTTTAATTAGAAGAAGAGAGCAATGGAGGCTAGAGAATTGTGTTAGAGACTTAGGTTAGGCAGAGTCTAGGGTCATTTTTTTAGAGTTTATGAACTGATTAGGACAATCGATGTTGCTTGGATTGATCGTAGCCATTCATTCGAAAGAGAGACCAATTAGAGCCTGCCACCTAGCCCTAATGACAGAGCAAGCTTCTGAAAATCGACCAAACCCAGACCTGGCCAGCCAGGGCTAGACCAGACCTGGCCAGCAGGTCATTTTTGACCTGGGCGCACTTGGCAGGTGCGCCAGGTCAAAAATGTGCTGGCGCACTTCACAGGTGCGCCAGTTCATTTTTGTTCTGGCGCACTTCCCAAGTGTGCCAGTGCATTCTGACCCTTCTCCGGTTTTTCGCCCAACTTCGTTCGTCCATAACTTCTTCATACGATATCCGTTTTTCGAAAACTCGGACTCTATTTCGCGTATTTTTCCGAGACGAACGCAATGGCGTATCCCGTTTCCCTTAGTTCTTTGATTTGAAATTAATTATACTTTAATTTGTGAATTTCACAGTTATAGAATTCACGGGGTGTTACACCATCGGTCCCGGATCGACCGATATATCCGAGGCGCTTCGCAACAGCAACAACCACACAGGTGAAAATAGTATAAATGTCAGCCAGTTTAAGCACTGACACCACCTCTAGCTAGAAAGAAACGCACGTCCCCCCTGAGGTCCTCTCTTGTTTCTGGTTCATACCGGGGTGTGAGGCTCGCGAATCAACGTTATACACAAAGCTATGCCACACAGGCCGTGCTTTGATCATCAACCACAAGACTTTGCTTTTCAACAGAAGCCTTGATCATTTGCCACTTAGGCGTGCCACACAGGAACCTCACTCCATGCGACTGATTTCTATCGATATATAACCTCTGAGCTCATACGTCTTAGAGAAGGGCGTTAAGCAAGAGAATAAATTCTCCACCGCCAAACAGATATATATTTAATAGAGATCAATCAGCATAGAACAAAATACAATGTTAGACACACAGTCCATTTACAAGTTCGTTCTGGGTCTGAACGAAACCGGAGGCACTATATACCTCGCATATCCATCGATCTCCACGTACGTCTGGACGATCACCACTTATTATCTATATTTCGGGATGCCACCCAATCAAGACATCAGTTACCATCCAACCGAGGTGAAGATCTCCGGTCTTCAACCACCGTCTTCATCATCGATTTCTTATCGTCGATTCAGTTATTCAGAATGGGATAAACCCGGTCTTTCTGAGCAACTCGCGTATATACTAAACAAGTGCTACACAAACACAACATACGCCTTATTCCAATTCATTAGTCACTAACCGTAAATTAGTAAGAGAACGATTTCCCAAATATTAACCCCGAAGGCCGAAACCAACATTAGATTAAAACCCAGGAAACCATTCGACTTAGCTAACCTTCAGTTAGTATCTAAATTTCACATTCCATATCGTTTATAATATTTTATAACAATTTACCGCTATTTTTATTTATTTAAAAATAGCCAATTTATTCAAATGACGCTTCAGGCCATAACGCAGCCGTGGCGTTGTTTTTCTTCAGATTTGATTTACATATATCTATAAATCTAACCGTTGGATCTTCACAAAATTTATATCATTAGAAAGATCTTATCAAAAAGGATCCAACGGTTCCAGTTTCGGGAAAATCCGATGGTCGGATCTCCCAGTACACTCGTTTGAAGTTTCGATTTCAAAATACGAACTGCAGCATCGTTATTCGATTTATTTTAATTAATTATATATATATATATATATATATATATATAATCTATTCTGGCGCTGTTTTTCTTCAGATTTGAATTAAACATTCCAGACAATCCAACCATTGGATCTTTACAAAGTGGGTGTCGTTGGAAAGATATTTCCAAAGCGAACCCAACGGTTTCAGTTTTGGGAAAATCCGATGGTCGGATCTCCCGCACCAATCGTTTGAAATCACGGTTTCAAAACACGAACTGCAGCTTCGTTATTCAGTTTATTTTAATTATATATATATATATAAATATAATCTATTCTTCGATTTCAAAACCATATTCTTTTCATACATTTGCTAAAAATGATATTATTATCCAACAGACATTTATTTCAACACTTCACTATTTTTAACAATTCATGTATATAATAAAAATGTGATTTTTAATGTAAAACAATTTATTTCAAAACACGACTATTTTATATAGTTTATATAGATGATAAAAATATGATTTTTATTATAAAACAATTTATTTCAAACACGAATACCATTCAACACATGAATTTCTATTCAACGAATGATTTCTATTCAACACATGAATGTTTTCTATAGTTCGTATATATAAAATAAAAATGTAGTTTTTTTTATTGTTAAAACAATTTATTTAAAACACGAATACCATTCAACACATGAATTTCTATTCAACGAATGAATTTCTATTCAACACATGAATGTTTTCTATAGTTCGTATATATAAAATAAAAATGTGATTTTTATTGTTAAAAACAATTTATTTAAAACACGAATACCATTCAACACATGAATTTCTATTCAACGCACGAATATGGTTTCAACACATGAAAATAATTCTAACACATGAATATTATTGAAAATTTCGGCAGCATAACGGCAGGGTAGTTAAAACCGGGGCCGTCCCTAGTACGGCTCCTCGCTCTACCTTAAAGCCTCGCAGCTATTGACAATGGGGATTTCATGCATCTAGTTCGCACGCAGGCGGCATGTTTATTTTCCTTTCCACAAACTAATCCTATGTGGTTTCAACCAAATAATTCTCAACCACAAACAATTCAAATCAACCATTCGCTATCAACCAATTTTCACACCAATCACAACCAATAAATATCGTCCATGGTTTATGGACGAGGGGCATATATATATATATTTATATAAGTAAATTTCATTTCTATTTCAACACATGAATTTTTACAATGCATATATAACTTATACGTCAAACGTACAACTTATACAACGCTTATACATTAGGTGTACAATGCTTATATAACTCATACATCGACTATATAATTTATACATCGTCATTTTCCATATTGTTTATAATTCGGAAATCTCACATTGGGTTCCACTCCACCAAAAATAGCAGAAGGCTCAAAAAAAATATCCGGTCTCTTCTAGAATGTAGAAGACGTCCGCATGAGTCCACTGTCTCTTGTTTCACTGAATTTCGTCAAGAAACGAAAAAGCTATGATTTTTATAGTGAAATCAAAAACCGTAGCGCTTTAAAGTGCTATAGAATAGTTTAAATAATTATCAGCTGTACCTCTCTAACCCTGTTCAAAACTAGGTTTTGATTTTACACCTAAACCATCGTACGATAGGACAATCGGCCTCTTCCACGTCGTAGAGCTTGGAGAGGCACCTCCAGAGGGACCCACCGCTCTGAACTCGGTGGTCAGAATTCTCCCCGGCGACGGTCGAAAACAACCAACTTCCCGAGCTCGATTCGAGCTCTACAGGTAACGAAAAAATCCAAACTTCATATGGATGCGAAGATCGTGTGGAGTACTACAGAATTCTCTAAAGGGCCATGGGTTTTTATTGAGTGGATTTGAAGAAAAAGAGGAGAGAAGGTTTGAATGCAATCCGCCGTCGCCTAGAGCAATAGTCGGGGAAAGAGAATATGCGTTGACCAATAGGATTTATTTATTTATATATTTTTAAAAATCCAAAAATACCCTCTTTCACACACGAACCCCAATCCATACCCAACAACTGTCGTCCCTAGCCAAATACCCCCATTCCGAACACAATGGGATATGTTTCGTAGGCCCATTCGACCGTTTCAGTCAGTTTTCCTTCAAATTAATATATAAAACATTCAATATTCGATTTGAGCGTACATTTCAATTTGCCGGGGCCACATACTGATTCTAAAAATTCCCGAAAAATAAATCTAGCTATATTTTGACGATACTATCCCAACAAAACTAGTTTCATCGAATTCTAAGGCCGTTTGAAAAGTGACCCTTTTCTGGTCGATCCAATTTAATAGAAATCGACTAAACACATTTTCCTCTGCCACGCTCACATACTAGCTTCAAAAATTATGAAATTTGAAAACTTAGCAATAATTTGACATCTCGGATCCAACAAAAGTGGTTTCGTTGAATTCTGAGGTCGTTTGCAAAATGGCCATTTTCACGGGCTATATAAACTCTATAGCGACCTTTTTGACAATTCATTTGGCCATAACTTTCGCTTCCCGCTACGAAACTTCGATTTTTCAGATTCGTTAGAAAGATATTCACTAACAGATTTAAATATTTTTGGTTTCACTAAAATCCGTTTTATTTTGCACCCGGTACAGTCAGTCAAAGTTTGAATTCAAATTTTGAAACTACCGCGCCATTTCAGACCTTGTTTATAATTAGAATTAATTATATTTATTTTCAAACGTCGATTCAAACACACTTTTCGTTGTTATCATTTAAAATATTTGTTTTAAATATTTTAAATTCACTAAAATAGCCAAATTAAAATTTTCAAACTGGTTCAGATTTTCCGGGTTGTTACAATCTCCTCCACTTATAACTTTTCATCCCCGAAAAGGAACAAAGTCAAAAGTGGTTTGATTAATCAACTCTACTTTCAATCTGGCTTCCATTCTTCAACTTTTCAGTTTCTAAGAATTTTCAAATTCTTCAAAAATTTGGCTAACACCCTAAATTTTCGAAAAATTTCGCCATAACCTCCTTTGTACGGGGAGGGGTTTGGAAATTTATTGGGCCGTATTAGGTACCCAATAAATCCTAATAAGCATGCACATATTTATAGTGATATATTTTGGTGTCCACAGGGGAGTGTGTATAGATCATAACTCCAGAGAATAAATTCTCATCACCCTATAAATGGTTTTTGAGCCTTAATGACCAGAGAGACGTGTTTATTGTCATCTCCAGACCCGTGTGGGGTTTTTATTAATCTGGCAATTTACCGTTACATTTTATATTGTCCATATCAGTCATCAGTTCAACCTGTAAAATATAGTCATTACCATACAAGCCTCTCGCTCGTATGGTAAATCTTCAACCTCGTCACACAAGCTCCAAATGCTTATGTGGTGTATGATGAAGTATGCCTATCTTCAAGAAGTATGCCATGTAGATTAGTTCAAAATTAATTGTTACTATCCTATGGCGACATTTATTATTACACACAGAACAACCAGCACTCCGCATCCAATGACATTCACAGGAGTTGATATAATAATATTTCACATCCAACTCATTAAGGTTTACCTATTTGTCGAGCACGCAAATAAATTCTTTACTTAACAACTAATCCTTTTACCTGTTCAAACATATATAATGCACATGTATATATTGCTATCTATTTTTAAATCAGTTCAATACTTGATTTAATTAACTATCATTCTAATAATTTAATTAATCAAATCTACTACCACACAACACAAGCAATAGTCAATTTGTTTTTAACTTTTCAAAAAATTTACTAATCGATTCATATACTCTTTTAAAATAATCAGACTATAGAATTAAAAGTTTACATCCATGAAAAGAAAATAACAACAAAGTAGAGAACAAAATGGTAATGCAAAGTATGGTAAATGTACCTTGCACCAGAGTCAATCAGAGATATCCACCCTGCACTTAGGATAGGCTTTCTTAATGCTTTCCTCTGTTTCCCAAGTACAATCTCGCAGATCTCCACTCCATTGCACTTTGACTAAGTGAACCTTCTTGTTCCTCAGTTCTTTGGTTTCTTTGCCGATAATCTTTAGCGGCTCTCTTCTCACAGCCAATTCTGGAGTAATTTCAATGTCCTGTTGTGCGGCCTCCTCCACAACCAAGTCTGGGTCATGAACATGCTTTCGAAGTTGAGATACGTGAAATACATCATGCACTCCAGGCAACCAATCAGGCAATTGAATTCTATAAGAGAGAGTTCCAATCCGTTCAAGAATAGGGAATGGACCAATAAATCTGGGCGCCAACTTCCCAGTTTTGCCAAATCGAATCACTCCTCTCATCGGAGAAACCCTTATATACACATAATCACCAACAGAAAAACCAAATCTCTTCTTCTCGAATCAGCATAGCTCTTCTGTCGGCTTTGAGCGGCGAGTAATCGTTTCTTAACGAAATCGACTTTGTCCGCAGCATCAAGGATCATATCAGGTCCTATGTACAAGCCTATTGCCAGGTTCGACCTAACAAGCAAGAGATCGGCACGGTCTACCATACAATGCTTCGAATGGTGACATTGTCAGGCTTGCTTGGTAGCTATTATTGTATGAGAACTCAGCCAAATGTAAATGGTCTTCCCATGATCCACCAAAATCTAAAACACAAGCCCGCAATAAATCTTCTAGTATACGATTCACCCTCTCACTTTGAACATCTGTCTGAGGATGATAAGCGGTGCTCAAGTTCAGCTTCGTTCCCAGTTCTACTTGAAATGCCTCCCAGAATTTGCTAGTAAATATTGGATTTCTATCACTAACTATACTGATCGGCACTCCGTGTAGCCTAACAATTTCCTTGAAATAAATCGGCGCCAGACTCTGAGCAGTTCTGTTCGATCTGACAGGTATGAAATGGGCGGTCTTCGTGAAGCGATCTACGATCACCCAAATACTGTCATTTCCTTTCCTGGTTCTGGGCAAACCATCTATAAAGTCCATGGAAATATGTTCCCATTTCCAACCTGGAATGTCCAGCGGTTGCAACAATCCAGCCAGTTTTTGTTGGTCGCTCTTGACTAGTTGGCAAGTAGGGCACCTTCTAACATATAAAGAAATGTCTCTCTTCATCGACCTCCACTAGAAAGTGCGTTTGATGTCATTATACATTTTGCTCACTCTGGGATGGATACTAAGTTTTGACTTATGGCACTCATCCAGCACTTCCTTTCGGAGCTCATAAATGTTAGGAACACAAATTCGACCCTTTAGCCTTAGAATCCCATCATTATCAACTTGAAAACTCGAGGGCTCGCCTTTCTGAATTATCTCTCTGATCTTCTGAATGAAGTGATCATCCTTCTGAAGAGCAGAATTTTATCAAGCAATGAAGTTGTAATAATAAAACTGGCGATCATTACATTCTTTCGACTTAGCGCATCGGCTACGACGTTGGCTTTCCCTGGAGTGTACAGAATCTCAAAATCGTATGCTGCAAGGAACTCTAGCCAACGTTGTTTCCTCAGATTCAAGTCTTTCTAGGTGAACAGATACTTTAGCGACTGATGATCTGTAAACAGTTCGAATTTCTCACCCAAAAGATAGTGCCTCCAGATTTTTAAAGCAAATACAATGGCTAACAACTCAAGATCATGAGTAACATAGTTTTTCTCATGTGGCTTCAGCTGTCGGCTAGCATAAGCAACAACTTGACCTCTTTGCATTAAGATTGCACCAAGGCCTTCTCTAGAGGCATTTGTCCAGACTTTCAACTCTTGATTTCCATCTATAATGGTTAACACTGGAGCCGTTGTTAATCTTAACTTTAGCTTCCCAAAAGCCTCCTCACATTCTGGAGTCCACTTGAATTTTGCGTGCTTCTTTGTGAGCTTCGTTAAGTGACTAGATATCGTCGTAAAATCTTTAACGAACTTCTGGTAATAACTAGCCAATCCAAGAAAACTTCGGACTTCTGTGGGAGTACTAGGCTTCTTCCAATTTTGAATAGCTGTGATTTTACTGGGATCGACAGTAATTCCCTCTTTTGATACGACGTGGCCAAGAAACTTTACTTCATCTTTCCAGAATATACATTTGGACAGTTTGGCTTGCAATACATTCCTTCTCAGAATTTCTAGAATTTGCTCCAAAAGTTTTTCATGTTCGGCCTTTGACTTAGAGAAGATTAGAATATCATCAATAAAAACCAGAACAAACTTATTCAAGACTCCTCTGAACACTCGATTAAACAAATCGACGAAGTATGCTGGAGCGTTACATAAGCCACATTACTAACCACTCATAGAATAAATCAGGACCTCTGATTGTTGTCATAGGAACACACTCTTCGGCAATACGAAGCTGATGGAAACCTGTAGCTAGGTCCATCCTTGAAAATACTTGTGCTCCATTCAAACGATCCAATAAATCATCGATTCGCGGCAATGGATATTTATTCTTTATTGTCTGCTTATTCAAGTCACGATAATCCACACATAGTCGCAAAGTACCGTCAGACTTTAGGACAAATACCACTGCTGCTCCCCAATCAGAGAAACTAGGCCTGATCAGACCCTTCCATACAAGTTGTCGAGTTTGGTTGTCTAGTTCTTCTTTCTCCTTTAGAGTCATTATCCGAATAGCATGCACTACTGGCCTTGCATTCGGAATTAAAAGCGATCTTGAAATCTATTTCTCTCTGCGGAGGTAAGCTAACAACTTCTTCGAACACATCTGCATAATTCTTTACGACAGGAATATCTTTGATGAGGTCCGGAATATTCTATGTGACTACAGGGATATTTTCTATTTGAGCAGGAGAAACATCCAAAGCTGCCCAGAAGTCTTTTCTATTAGAATTATGACCTTCACAGGGAATGGTTATATAATCACCTGATTTAATCTTCGCCTTAACAACTCTGTCGGCGCATTTAACCTTAGCTTCATATTTAGTCAACCAGTATAACCCCAAGATAATATCAAATTCTGTAAAATTCATGACGACCGCGATGGTAGGGAACCGATAACGAGAAAAAGAAACCGGCACCCCACAAACCCAACTGAGATCGAGGGAACCCCCAACCGGATTATGGACAGTCATTAGTTCTTTGAGCTTCTTCAAATTCAAATCCAGTTTCTTAACCGCATTCTTTGCAACAAAGCTTCGCGACGCGCCAGTGTCAAATAGTACTTTAACTGGAATATCTTTGACAGTAAGCGTGCCTTCCAAAACATCTGGCCTTTCCTGACTAGCCGAGGGCTCAGAAGTTTCTGCCACTTCATTTACCTGAGCCACTTTGACGCTTTTAAAAGCCGACAGTCTTGCTTTACATGGACAAACCGATGGCATTGATTGCATCTTCTATTCTCTCAAAACTTCTCATGTTTCTTTAAAGCTCTGCAACTTATCGAGAAATGCCCTTGCTTATTGCAGTTAGAGCATACAGCAGTCGTTACTGGTTCTTTCTCATATCTGGCCCTTTTCCGATTGACCTTGGGCTTCTTACTCACCTCAAACATCGTACTGGCCTCAGGACGATCAGTTTCAGACTCACCTTTATTACCAGAACTGACTTCCTCTTCGTAGCGCAACATACCTTTCTTGTCGAGATCCTCATACTGGTAAGCCATGTATATCATTTCAGAAAAGGGAAGTTTCACATTCCTCATTACACTATTTTGGTATTTTCTTTGAAGCCCGTTAATAAATATCAGATTCTTCCTCTTCGGATTTTGAATCAGATGCGGGGCAAAGTGAGAAAGTTCATTGAATCTCTTATGATATTCTGGAATGGTCATATCTCCTTGTATCAGATAAGAGAATTCATCACATAACCGCTCAGTTGCTTCAGGAGGAGTAAATCTTTCTAGGAAAATCACTTTAAATCTATCCCAGGTAATATTACCTTCTGTATTATCCTCAATAATAGAATCCCACCAGAACAAAGCTTCGTCTTTGAGTGCCCAGGATGCCAGTAATCTTTTCTGGTCATCTCTCAGCTTTAAACCATCAAAGATTTTCTCAGCAGAACGAATCCAAGCTTGTGTTTTCATAATAGATTCTTCGCCCGAGAATGGTATTCCACCCATATTTCGATATTTAATTAATAGAGCCTCAATATCTGGTTCTGCATTCCTTCTGTTTCTGACACTCATTTTCTAGTACTTCTGCAAATAGCAGATCAAGTGTCAGGTCAACAGAAAAGATATTTTAAAGCATAGAGACATATACTTGAATGTAAATGCATCTATCAAGGTGTTATTTCATTCTGCTGTACTCATACTAGGATATTACTGATCCTATCTGTATAAGTTATTCGTCCTAGAACACTACTGGTTCTATTTCTGACGAGTTTGTTAATATGTTATATTCCAGCACTAAGCTTAACCAAAGCTCTGATACCACATTGTGACGACCCCAAAACCACGTACGACGGTGTCAAAGGTAATCTTTGGAATATAACATATAAACAGATAATAGCAGAACAGAATTAAATAAATACACCAGATAATGTACAATAGAATACACTGGATAAACGTAATCATCAGAGTTACACAGTATACATGATCATACTTAGTACAAATATAGTTCAGCTATACATAAATGTCTACAGCGGAAAACAAACATAATATGTACAATAGGAGCTGAACAACATAAAAAGAGATAAATGATAGAATCCATCTTCAGCTCCAGCTATCCAGAAAGAGCCTGCTAAAACCTGAATACAAGGCTGCCCATGTAGAAAAAGGGGCACCCGAGTTTGCAAGTGAAACAAACTACGAGTCAGTCATGGGACTGGTATGAGAAATCTACTTAACACATTTTATAATATGGCTAATCACAAGACCACGCCACTTTCACGGAACGGGTTTACTCCATTGGATTGCCAGTGCTTTAAAACAAGTAAATCATTTAAACACCGCAATGCTTTTTATAAAAATGAAGCCATTATAAGACTCAGTTCCCATCACACAATGCAACGCAAACCGGAGGATAGAGTTTTACCTTATAATGGCCAAAATATGCTTGATACGAATAAAACAAAAGAATTTGATATTATTACTAGTTATATGTTTCGAAAGCAATTTCAATCATAACTATCAATCATAGATGGCATGGGTACCATATATCATGTCGCCACATATATATACAATCAAAACCGCACGGTGTCGTATTTGGAAATTGGATTTCGGACATGAACCAAGGCAAAAGATAGTCCTTACCGAATTCGAGACTCTCTAGCCTGAGCCTTAGGAACAGCCGCAACTGCACCTTGGATCGTCAGGGCTGGTCCACATGGAGTGGATTATAATGCCTGAACAATGCGTTTCCCCGCCCTATGGGGGCGTAAATGAGCCAACGAATGACTTCATCGGTCCCGGATCGACCGATATATCCGAGGCGCCTCGCAACAGCAACAACCACACAGGTGAAAATAGTATAAATGTCAGCCAGTTTAAGCATTAACACCACCTCTAGCTGGAAAGAAACGCACGTCCCCCCTGATGTCCTCTCCTGTTTCTGGTTTATACCGGGGTGTGAGGCTCGCGAATCAACGTTATACACAAAGCTATGCCACACAGGCCGTGCTTTGATCATCAACCACAGGACTTTGCTTTTCAACAGAAGCCTTGATCATTTGCCACTTAGGCGTGCCACACAGGCAGCTCACTCCATGCGACTGATTTCTATTGATATATAACCTTTGAGCTCGTACGTCTCAGAGAAGGGCGTTAAGCAAGAGAATAAATTCTCCGCCGCCAAACAGATATATATTTAATAGAGATCAATCAGCACAGAACAAAATCCAATGTCAGACACACAGTCCATTTACAAGTTCATTCTGGGTCTGAACGAAACCGGAGGCACTATATACCTCGCATATCCATCGATCTCCACGTACGTCTGGACGATCACCACTTATTATCTATATTTCGGGATGCCTCCCAATCAAGACATCAGTTACCATCAACCGAGGTGAAGATCTTCGGTCTTCAACCACCGTCTTCATCATTGATTTCTTATCGTCGATTCAGTTATTCAGAATGGGATAAACCCGGTCTTTCTGAGCAACTCGCGTATATAATAAACAAGTGCTACACAAACACAGCATACGCCTTATTCTAATTCATTAGTCACTAACCATAAATTAGTAAGAGAACGATTTCCCAAATATTAACCCCGAAGGCCGAAAACAACATCAGATTAAAACCCAGGAAACCATTCGACTTAGCTAACCTTCAGTTAGTTTCTAAATTTCACATTCCATATCGTTTATAATATTTTATAACGATTTATCGCTATTTTTATTTATTTAAAAATAGCCAATTTATTCAAACGACGCTTCAGGCCATAACGCGGCCGTGGCGCTGTTTTTCTTTAGCTTTTATTTACACATATCTGAAAATCTATCCGTTTGATCTTCACAAAATTTATATCATTAGAAAGATCTTTTCAAAACGAATCCAACGGTTCCAGTTTTGGGAAAATCCGACGGTCGGATCTCCCGGTACACTCGTTTGAAGTTTCGATTTCAAAATACGAACTGCAGCGTCGTTATTTGATTTATTTTAATTATATATATATATATATATATATATATATAATCTATTCTGGCGCTGTTTTTCTTCAGATTTGAATTAAACATTCCAGACAGTCCAACCGTTGGATCTTTACAAAGAGAGTGTCGTTGGAAAGATATTTCCAAAGCGAACCCAACGGTTTCGATTTCGGGAAAATCCGATGGTCGGATCTCCCGCACTAATCGTTTGAAATCACGGTTTCAAAACACGAACTGCAGCTTTGTTATTCAGTTTATTTTAATTATATATATATATATAAGTATAATCTATTCTTCGATTTCAAAACCATATTCTTTTCATACATTTGCTAAAAATGATATTATTATCCAACAGACATTTATTTCAACACTTCACTATTTTTAACAATTCATGTATATAATAAAAATGTGATTTTTAATGTAAAACAATTTATTTCAAAACACGACTATTTTATATAGTTTATATAGATGATAAAAATATGATTTTTATTATAAAACAATTTATTTCAAACACGAATACCATTCAACACATGAATTTCTATTCAACACATGAATGTTTTCTATAGTTCGTATATATAAAATAAAAATGTGGTTTTTTTTATTGTTAAAACAATTTATTTAAAACATGAATACCATTCAACACATGAATTTCTATTCAACGAATGAATTTCTATTCAACACATGAATGTTTTCTGTAGTTCGTATATATAAAATAAAAATGTGATTTTTATTGTTAAAAACAATTTATTTAAAACATGAATACCATTCAACACATGAATTTCTATTCAACGCACGAATATGGTTTCAACACATGAAAATAATTCTAACACATGAATATTATTGAAAATTTCGGCAGCATAACGACAGGGTAGTTAAAACCGGGGCCGTCCCTAGTACGGCTCCTCGCTCTACCTTAAAGCTTCGCAGCTATTGACAATGGGGATTTCATGCATCTAGTTCGCACGCAGGCGGCATGTTTATTTTCCTTTCCACAAACTAATCCTATGTGGTTTCAACCAAATAATTCTCAACCACAAACAATTCAAATCAACCATTCGCTATCAACCAATTTTCACACCAATCACAACCAATAAATATCGTCCATGGTTTGTGGACGAGGGGCATATATATATATATATATATATATATATATATATAAGTAAATTTCACTTCTATTTCAGCACATGAATTTTTACAACGCGTATATAACTTATACATCAAACGTACAACTTATACAACGCTTATACATGAGGTGTACAATGCTTATATAACTCATACATCGACAATATAATTTTTGCATCGTCGTTTTCCATATCGTTTATAATTCAGAAATCTCACATTGGGTTCCACTCCACCAAAAATAGCAGAAGGCTCAAAAAAATATCCGGTCTCTTCTAGAATGTAGAAGACGTCCGCACGAGTCCACTGTCTCTTGTTTTACTCAATTTCGTCAAGAAACGAAAAATATATGATTTTTACAGTGAAATCAAATACTGTAGCGCTTTAAAGTGCTATAGAATAGTTTAAATAATTATCAGCCGTACCTCTCTAACCCTGTTCAAAACTAGGTTTTGATCTTACACCTAAACCGTTGCACGATAGGACAATCGGCCTCTTCCACGTCGTAGAGCTTGGAGAGGCGCCTCCAGAGTGAACCACCTCTCTGAACTCGGTGGTCAAAATTCTCCCCGGCGGCGGTCGAAAACCACCAACTTCCCGAGCTTGATTCGAGCTCTACAGGTCACGAAAAAAATCGAAACTTCATATGGATGCGAAGATCGTGTGGAGTACTACAGAATTCTCCAAGGGCCATGGGTTTTTGTTGAGTGGATTTGAAGAAAAAGAGGAGAGAAGGTTTGAATGCAATCCGCCGTCGCCTGGAGCAATAGTCGGGGAGAGATAATATGCGTTGACCGATAGGATTTTTTTATTTTTTATATATTTTAAAAATCCAAAAATACCCTCTTTCACACACGAACCCCAATCCAGAACCAACAACTGTCGTCCCCAGCCAAATACCCCCATTTTGAACACAATGGGATATGTTTCGTAGGCCCATTCGACTGTTTCAGTCAGTTTTCCTTCAAATTAAAATATAAAACATTCAATATTCGATTTGAATGTACATTTCAATTTGCCGGGGCCATATATTGATTCTAAAAATTCCCGAAAAATAAATCTAGCTATATTTTGACGATACGGTCCCAACAAAACTAGTTTCGTCGAATTCTCAGGCCGTTTGAAAAATGGCCCTTTTCTGGTCGATCCAATTTAAAAGAAATCGACCAAACACATTTTCCTCTGCCATGCTCACATACTAGCTTCAAAAATTATGCAATTTGACACCTAGCAATAATTTGACATCCTGGATCCAACAAAAGTGGTTTCGTCGAATTCTGAGGTCGTTTGCAAAATGGCCATTTTCACGGGCTATATAAACTCTATAGCGACCTTTTTGAAAATTCATTTGGCCATAACTTTCGCTTCCCGCTACGAAACTTCGATTTTTCAGATTCGTTAGAAAGATATTCACTAACAGATTTAAATATTTTTGATTTCACTAAAATCTATTTTATTTTGCACCCGGTACAGTCAGTCAAAGTTTGAATTCAAATTTTGAAACTACCGCGCCATTTCAGGCCTTGTTTATAATTAGAATTAATTATATTTATTTTCAAACATCGATTCAAACATACTTTTCGTCGTTATCATTTAAAATATTTGTTTTAAATATTTTAAATTCACTAAAATAGCCAAATTAAAATTTTCAAACTGGTTCAGATTTTCCGGGATGTTACACATAATGTGAGCATGGCACAAGAAAACGTGTTTTTGTCAATTTTAGTCAATTTGGATCGACCAGAAAATGACCATTTTTCAAACGGTGTCCAAATTTGATGAAATTAGTTTTGTTAGGACCGTATTGTCAATACAAAGGTAGAAATAATTTTTCTGTAATTTTTAGAGTCGGTACGTGGCCCTGGTAAATTGAAATGTACATTTAAAATTGAATATATTGATTTAAACTTTAATTTAAATGGAAACTGATCGAAACAGTCAAATCAGCTTGTGGGACATATCCCATTGTGTTCGGAATGGAGGTAATTAGCAAGGGGTGACAGTTGTTGGGTCTCGTTTGGAGGTCAAATGGAAAGTGACTTTATGGAAAATTAAATTAATTAAATATATATTTATATGTCCTTACTCCTCTCTCTCTCTCCCTCACTTCGTTCGATTTGGAGAAAATAGAAAAAAAACAAAATTCGTTCAGCCCTAGCCCGTCGCGCCACCCTCCGAAGACGCCGCCCCATCTGGCGATCGCCACCCTCCCCGTTTCCGCCCTCCTCCGCCCAGTCTCCATCGAGGAGCACACCCGAATCCGCCAATCGTGGAATCCTAAGTCGCACCACCAACTCAGGCCACCGCGGACCCCTAGCTCCGCCTAACCGCCGCCAGGACCCTGCTCTGCCAGCGCAGGCGCGCGCCTCCCCCTACGACCACCCACAGCCCGACTCCGACGATGAAAACCCCCCCTCTCCTTCAAAATCAATGTAAGTTTTTAAATTTGAGTTTTATTTGTTTTCTTCGATTTAAAAACTGATTTTATATGAGTAGAGAATTAAAAACTGATTTTATATGTGAATAGAGGAAAGGAATGATTTTTAGATCTATAAAGATTAGACTTTTAAATAAATAAAGTTTCGATGTTTAATATGATGACATAATTTTTATGAGGTTAAAGATTAGATTTTTATCAATATGAAGTTTAGATCTTTGTTCATATGAAGTTAAGATTTTTAATACTAGAAAGGTTTGATTTTTAAAATAGAAAATGTTTGATTTTTATGAACATAAAGTTGTGATTTTTATATATATGTAGCGAAATAAAAATATAATCTTTTCTATATATATAGCGTTATCAAAATATGATTTTTCAATATAAATAACAAAATAAAAATGAGATTTTTATTTATATAGTAGCGCTATGAAAATGCGATTTTTATTTATCTGAATAGCGCGTAAAAATGTGATTTTCACTATGAACAGAGTGTGTTGGAATTTCGGGCACATCCCAACTGTTCGGAAATTCAGAAATAAAAATGGCGGAGTGGATCCCAAAGGTGAGAGCTTCTCTCTTTGAATTTTATTTTCTAGTTAAAATATATACTAGGATGCAGACGGTGCTTAGCAGCACCCGACACCCGTCGTCCACAGACCGTGGACGACTTGTTTGTTTGTTTGATTATGTTGCGGAAGTTGATTGTGTGATGTGGAATGGAATAAAATATTTTATAGTTAAAAGTACAATTTTTGACGTGTATATGAATAAAATAAAAATCCATAAACAAATCAGACGATTTGTTTATGTACACACATTTGACTGATATTGATTGGGACGATAAATTTTACACATCGCCCAACTGCACAAATAAAATCTGTGTTTGATTGATTGAAACCCCACACGGGTATTGGGATGATATAAGACATACACTAGTCCCGATAATTAGTTGTATGTTGATTGATTGATTTACAAGTTGTTATAAGCGTTGAATATTTATATTTGACGCTTATGCAATGTAGAATGCACTCTGGATGATGGATGATTATTTATCACTATTGTTGTATGTATGTACTGTATGAAATCCATATAAATCACATTATATGGTAATTGACTGTGTCTGATTCTAGTTCAGACAGAATGAATATTTTAAAATAATGATTATTTTTAAAATAATGAATATTTTCAAATAATATTCAGAAAAGAATCAAAATATGATTTTGATGTCCGATTTGGGATGGACACGAATATATTTAAAAATATAAAGCTGTGTGGATTAGATTGACGCCATTTTGATGTGAACGATATTTATATCGATTTTATTGATTTTTATAATGAATATTGAAAAGGAATTGATTTCGAAATATAATGTTTTGAAAATATTATCATTTATATATCGATGATATGGAATATTCAATTTTGATTTGAAATTGAATATGAAGTTGAAATCGTTTTGAAAAAGAACTTAAAATGATTTATAAAATACGTTTTAAATGGAAATCGACGAAATATATATTATATATATAATATAATGGCCGGAATAGAACGCGCCGCGCTGCGGCAGTTCACGAATTTCGACCATTGACTTCAAACGGACATTATGGGAGATTCGACCGTCGGATTCTCCTAAAACTAGAATCGTTGGGTTCGTATCGATAAGAGCTTTCTAAAAATACTAGAGATTTGAAATCTAATGGTTGGATTTGGAATTATGTCCAAATCAAATTTGGAAAAGGTCGTTGTAAGTGCAGTTCGATGGCCGTTTATGGAAATCGACTGTATTGGCCTTGATAAAATTATTAAAAATATCAATAATTAGTGTAAATTCATAAGAAGTGATTTGGAAAGAATTGGAATTTTTTTTCCATATTTGAAAAGATAAAAATAGATTTTTATCGAAATGAACTAGTTTTGAATTGGAATAATAAATCCAATATTTTTAAAATAAATAAATTGGATTTGAAATGGTTTTAAAAATAACCAGAATTTCCAATATATGAATTGGAATGGATTTGAATCAAAATTATTATCGGAATATTTCGATGTGGGATTCGGGATTATACGGATATTGTTATGGAAATTTGGAAGATATATTTTATATCGTTGTTTCCAAAATAATATTTGTTGGTTTCAGAATTTGATATTGAATATAAGCCAATATATTTTCTGCTCAGAGCCTTGTAATTAATATCAAATTGGATTTTGGGTTTGTCGTGAATGGTATCTTTAATAATACTGTTCTTAAACCCAATGGAGTTAAGGAAATTAGAATCTGACTGGAGATTAGTTAAGTTAAATGGTTTACTGGGTGTTGATCTGATGTTGGTTTCGGCCTTCGGGGTTAATACTTAGGGATTTGTTCTCTTACTAATTTACGGTTAGAAACTGATGGGATTTTGGGTTCGTCGTGAACTGTGTTTTAAATGGCACTGTTCTTAAACCCAGGGTGAAAAGAATAAATCTTTTAATTAAGATTTGAAGAAGAATTAACAATTAATTAACATTTAATTAGAACTGAAAATAGAAGGTGAATTGGGTTTATTGTGAACTGTGTTTTAAACGACATTTGTTCTTTAACCCGATTTACGGTAAAATGCGATTTGGAATTTATAAGTCTTTTTATTAAGATTTAACGGGAATTTTCCAAAGTAACGGTTTTCCAATTTAATATATTAAATTGGAATTGAATGGAATTCAATTGGTAATAATCGAAGTGAACTTCTGTGGAGGAAGACTGTTAATACATATGAAATTTAGAAGGCTTTGCCGTTATCCCATTTATATTATTGGTCGGATACGGAAATTGATATTGATTATATATCGATTTGTTTTCCATGAAGATTTAATTGTTAATGGAATGTGATTTTGGGTTGTCGTGAATAGTATCTTTAATAATACTGTTCTTAAACCCAATGGAGTTAAGAAAATCAGAAACTAACTGGGGATTAGTTAAGTTGAATGGTTTCCTGGGTATTGATCTGATGTTGGTTTCAGCCTTCGTGGTTAATACATAGGGAATTGTTCACTTGCTAATTTACAGTTAAAGACTGATAAAATGAAATGTTATTTTAGGTTTATCGTGAACCGTGTTTTAAATGACACTGGTTCTTTAACCCTGTTAAAGACAGGATATGATTTCCCAAGTTAAACAATTGCTAATATTGATTTTTGGGAAGATTAAAACCAAGTGGAGTTTTAATGCATCTTTAATTAGATTGAAATGATATCTAAAGGAAGATTAAAGAATAAATTTAAAGAATTTATGTAACATCCCATATATTCTGTATATTTTAAATTTCGATTTAAAATAAATAAATTGAAATAATATTTGATAAAATCAATTTTTGTTGATAATAATAATGCTGATTGTAGAAGTAAGTATAAATATATTTTAAGATTGAGTTATAGTTAAAAATGTTGTAATGTGAAGTTTAATGTTTTATAACAAATTTAATTTGAGCGGGTTAATTTAAAAGTAGAATTCAAATTTAAATTGGAAATGGTTTAATTTTAAGTTGTTGAATTTTAATTGAAATTCAAATCAAAATTCAAATAATCAATTTTAGATTTAAAAATGTGTGAGATTTACTCATAGAATTTATTTAAGTTATAATTTGATTAAATTTGAATTTAATGAATATTTAATTTGAATTAAAACAGTTAATCGAATAATTGAATATTTTATTTATTTAATTAACTGTGAAATTTAACGGTTTTGCCAACTGCCTCAGAATTCAGCGAAACCAGTGTCATCAGAACCAGAACGGTGAATTATGGTAGGATCTCAATCTGCGTTACTATCCGACTTGTAATTTGATCGTACAAGTGAAAATGTGATAGAAGTCAGTATAAGATGATAATTAGTTGTTTCTAATGTTTGGGCCTTAGAATTTTATATATAAATAAAATCCACCTTTACCCTACCAGCTCATTATCACATCCACGTTGTTTTCCTGTTATCTATTCTTTCTCTAATGGCTGAAATCAGTTTCAAACCCTAAAGCAAAACAAAATACAAGCTGAAAATTCAAATCTCCCCAAACCTTAGCGTATTATATGTCAAACTGAAGCTCTCGATGATACGATGCTATGGCTATGGTTTGTTTCGACATGCGGTGTTAAGATTGGCCAGAATCTGGTGGTCAAACTTCAGTTTTTCGGAACCTTAATGCAAAAGTTGGGTATTTTCAATTTTGGCCTTAATTGCAGAAATTGAGATATGGGTATTGTCGAGGATGGACATACGAGCTAAATAGTGGTGACGGCATCATCTAAAAGTTAATGAAGAGATCGGAATTTGGATTCTAGGGTTCAAAAACCCTTGGTTTCTTGGGTTCGCCGGCGGTCAAGGGCACGACCGGAGGGGGTCACGTGGATATGGGTAGATGCGGTTTGCAACGCTGATCATTTTGGTGATGGTCGCATGTTCTGGAACGGCCGAAGCTAGGAGGGTTTGGTGGTCAAAGTCTGGACTGATGGGTTCAGTTTGTGCGGCTACTACTGTAGTGGAAGGGAAGGTGAGCGGGAGAAGCTTGGTGACGTGGCAGGATTTGTATTGGTGAGAAATTATTATTTAATTATTTATATATTTAAAATCCAAATAGAAAAACGATGATAACTTTCTTGTTATAACTCGGTTTTATGCACAGTTTGTTGCATTGGGATAGCGGCGAGAGTGCGGACGTTTTGGCACTGGTCTGGCTGCGTTTGAAGACTGTCAAAATTTTGGCCTTACTTGGGCGTTCGATCAACTAAGGACACAAATGTGAGTGATTTTCTCACTTACGAAATACTGAATTATTCCCATATTTATTGAATTGAATTATGAAATAAGTTGGTTGCATGGTTGTGTTTGATTATTGATGTGTTGTTAAAAATTTGACATGCAAGTGTATAACAGGAAATGGAATCAATAGCTAGTTATTTAGATTCAATTAAATTTCTAATTAGAAGACACCGACACTTGTTAACTAGTGACATAGCTGATACTTACCATGGGAAATAATGGTTGTGATGGATGCCTTGGTTGATGTGATTACTAAATGATTATTGTTGAAATGTTAGTTACTTCAGTATATGGACGTTCATGTGTTCATTATTGACGATGAATCCCAAATTTTCACCTTGATGTTACGGGCATCCAATAAACCCGGGATTCATCGATGGAAAATAAATTAAGAACGCAGAGTGAAATGATAAATCTCTGTGACCCTGATTTGGATTGAAATGATAAATCCATCCCTGAAATATCGAGAAATTAAGTATAATATCACTTGGCCATTGGATAGGTAATTATATACAGACATCGATTGGTTAAATGATTTTCAAATAATTGGAGATTTTTATTTGATAGAAATGTCATTTAAAGAAAATGAGTCGATACTCGATAAACTTGTTTCTTTGAAAGTTCTGGATCGCGAATGTTATTTGAAATGTTTAAGAATTTTTTCCAAAAGAAGTGGGAATTCTTAAAGTAGAATTTGAATATAATTTGAAATTTCCGAATTAAAGGTTGGATATGAATATAAAAAATTCGATTGAACGTAATTTGGGGGAAAAGAGGATCGAGAATGCTTGGGTTGTTTTAAACTAAAATGAATATGGTTCAAATTTCCCTATATTTAAAGATTGGGTTGAATGGCATTTGAAATAAGGTATTAAACTATGTTAACTTCATTTGAGACTGGAGTACAAATCCAAGTGTTTGAAGTTTGGAAGAAAAGAACGATTATAGTTAAAGGATTTTATTATATTTATTTTTCACTGTTTGATTTCAAATAACTATTTCCTTCTAAAATTTATTTATTTAAAACTTTTCCTGTAAAACTATTTTGTTATAATTAAATTTTCCTCATATTTTATTACTTAAACTAATTAGTAAAACTTTTAAATTATGTATATACATAGTGTTTTAAAATTTTTTTTATTTTATTTTAGATCCTATATAGGTATTTTATATAAAGATTTCTGTTTATTTATAAACATCTATTTTCAAGTCATATTAAATGATTGGAAATTCTTTCGAATGGAAAGTGTTGGGGTTTAAACCGTGGTTCAAACGGAGTTGAGATAAGTTACATCCTCTTTAACTATGAAGTGATTTCTAAACCAATTTAATATGGAATGTAATTTTATTCTACTCGAACATAAATTTATCTCCTGAGGGATTGAAATGAGTTGTGGTGAAATATATATTCTATAGGAATATAAATGGATTTCGAACATATATCGATTTGGAATAACTGGAGCTTTGATATGAAATATTTTTTTTCTTGAATATATAAATCGATTGTTTGAAATATTATATGATTTAAATGAATGGATATGGATATATATTCTAGTTTAGAATATAATCGGTTTGGGAATGATTATGATATGTTGATATGAAATTACATTCTTTTTTTGAATATAAAACTTGGTTCGAAACAAAATATGATATTTTAATATGAAAGCGAACCTTTATGAAATATAAAACAACCAACCGATGTGAAAGATGAAAGCGTTGGTTGTTAAGGAGACCGGAGTCGACATAAGGCATACTCTCTGTCAGTGTTGATACCACTTTGACAACTTTGGACGTTATGACGTATCCAGAATGAGTATGATGACTTGGAAGAAAATATTGAATCGAAGGAGATGATCGATGATGAAATAGCCCCGACCTTCGGGTCAGAATTGAAATGACTAAAACAGGAGCTATACCGTGACTAACTGAGGTAGCACCTTTGATCGGACACACTTCTTCAATACTATTAATATGACTATGATGACGATTTGGGCCCATTTATGATTTTTGGGAGTGTGATCCGAGGTGGGCGGTAGTGGCTGCTATGCGTTACCACCGGTCCGGGAGTGCAATTGGTAGAATCCTACCCTGGGCATTGCCTCGAGTGCCTTTTCATATTGATCCATATCGAGCCCCATACGATTTTGATTTAGCATTGCCTTTTATGGAGTGCCCACTGATAACACCAGTACGGTGAATTTACGGTACTGTATAGACTGTTGATGCCTATAAACGGCGTAAGGGTAATATGGTAATCACGCTTATGCTATTTTTATGATATTTACTTTAATGGATAGACATTATCATAATAGTGTATTATACTATGTATACATTAGTTTAACGAATCCTTAAGAGATGGAAAAATCCCGTAACATCTCTTGAGTTACTGCACCTATGACACTGATGTTAATTCGTATTTTGATTTGACTAATATGAGAATGATTTAGTGCTGATCCGAGTGTTTGTTGTGTTTTCTTTTTATGCAATTCGCTCGGGTTGGCAGATGTTTGCAGTTATCGAAGATGACTGTGCCTTGGAGATCGAAGACGAAGATTGGTATATACCTATTAGATTATATATATATATGTATTTCCACTGCATTTTTTATTTCCGCTGTCATGTTATGTATATCTGCTTATGGGTAACTCTGATTTATTATTTGTACGTTATAGTCAAATATATATTCCAATTGTTTTAGCTGCTATTTGTTATTATATGTTGTCCTTCCGCTGTGAGATTCTGTGATTTGGTTTTTCTCTTTTTCCTTCCTTTTCTTCTTTTCCCCTATAACTACCCGTATTTGTGATTTGTTTAGGTCGACATGTGTGAATTATTGTCGATTCGAACGGTCAAAAAAAATATATGGGTCGTTACATTTGGTATCAGAGCGAGTTTAGCGATAACCTTGGCTCTGTTTGGGAATTAACTCATTAGAGATGGGGTTAGAAACGCCCTAGAATGGGTTTGGGTGATATGAGAGAGCGTACTTGTATTTTGATATAAATTGGTTTTATATTGTGTTGATTTGTTTTGTTGAATATTTATGGATTCTGGTCGATATATGGGATGCCATAGAATCGATAGGAATTTCTAAATAATCGAACAGAATGATCGACATAATATGGTTTTCGATTATATTTTAAAATATATCAAATATATTATTGGTTCAAGTATATATGTATTCGTTTTAGTAGGTGGTAATATAAGTTATTACCTATTATGGTTGATTAGATAATAAATCTAATAAGGAAAAATTTAATGAACCTAGAAAATATTTGAAACGAAGTGGTACCTTTAAGTATAATTGATGGCAAAACAGTTTGTGATTTAAAATAGAAATGAACTGGAGGACTTGATTCGGGTGCCTTTGAAAAATTGATTTCCAAGATTATTGTAGAAAATATAGTATTATAAGTATGTTTGAAAAGAGAATGGTTTTAAAAGCTTTTAAACAAAATAATTGGGAAACCTCTACTTAGACCTTAGAAATGACTTCGGTAATGAGTGCACGCATTATCGATGTTTATTTTGAAGAGTTTATGAAACGACCCGAACTTCCCCAGTCTCCGAAGAGATGAGAAAGAACGAATTACTGCGAGGACAAGACAAAATAGAACGCAGATGGAAGAACATTTCATTGCTATTACAACAATTCCATCAGATACAAGAATATACAGAGTATATATGAATACTATACATTCGATAAATATCAGAGATTACAATAAATTACATAGCAGCGGAAATTAATACAAAACACAACTGAAAGTAATACAGGGATACAGAGCTTTCTGGATATCATTCCAGCTGTAAACCAGGATCCTGTGAATATAAATCTGCAAAACCAAAACTACTAGCTGCCCGTGCGGAAAATAGGGGCACCTAGAGTTTAGGTTAAAACAATAAACTCCAGGTCAGTCATGTGACTGGTGTGAGAACTAAAACAGTTATTTAAAACTTTACTTTAAAAGAGAGTAATTCAAGGGACCACGCCGTATAACACGGAACAGGTTTTCTCCCAAGAATACTAGTGCATAGAATAAACAGCGCAATGCTTTTTCGAAAAATGAAGCTATTATAAGACCCAGGTCCCATCACACAATGCAATGCAAGCCGGAGGATAGGGTTTTCCCTTATAATAGCCAAACATGCTTGGTACGTTTAAAACAAATCATTTGATACTGTAATAAGTGTATAGTGTCAAAACAATTTCAATCATAAATATAAATCATAGACGGCATAAGTGCCCCATACCACTATGTCGCCATACTAGGCTCTACAAATAAAACCGAAATGCACGTATTGGAAATTGGATTTCCGTCATGAGTCGAGGCAAGGGGCAAGCTCCTCTCCGCTTTCGAGACACTCTAGCAAATGTCCCAGGGCTACGCACTCTAGGCAACCCCTGGATCTTCAGGGCCGGTCCTCACTTACATTAGAGGATTATTTATTCCTGAACACACGTTTCCCGGTCCTTACAGACCTATAATCGAGGCGCCTCGTCCAACAACCACAAAGGTGAAAAGTAAATAAATGTCAGGGCTGGTAAGTCACTGACACCACCATAGCTAGAAAGAAACGTCGTGCTCTCCCTGCAGTCTGTATCCCCTTTTTGACTCATACCGAGGTGTGAGGCTCGCGAATTCACGTTATACACAAAGCTACGCCACAAAGGCCGTGCTTTGATCATCAACCACAAGACTTTGCTTTTCAACAGAAGCCTTGATCCATGCAGCTCAGCTTGCCACACAGGCAATTCACGCCATGTGATTGATATCTATCAATATATAACCTCTAAGCTCGTACGTCTCAGAGAAGGGCCTTAAGCAAGAGAATAAATTCTCCACCGCCAAACAGATATATATTTAACAGAAATCAATCAACATAGAATGAAATCCAATGTCAGACACACAATCCATTTACAAGTTCGTTCTGGGTCTGAACGAAACCGGAGGCACTTTCCTCGCATATCCGTCCATCTCCAAGTACGTCTGGACGACAACCAACTGATTCCCTCATCTTGGGTGTACAGCCCAATCAAGATCATCAGTAATCACCCAAACGATGTGAAGACTTCCGGTCTTCAACCACCGTCTTCATCTTCGACATATCGTCGAATCGGTTATTCAGAATGGGTATAAACCCGGCCTTTCCGAACAACCCGCGTATATTAAAAACAAATGTTACACAAACACAACATACGCCTCATTCCAATTCATTAGTCACTAACCGTAAGTTTCATATTCTTAGGGAAAGGTTCCCATTAATTTTATCCAAGATAAATTCTTCAAAATTTATCCTTTAATCTTCCTTTGGATGTCATTTCAAACCAAATTATGGTTTTCCAAACTAGTCGAGATTAGCTAACCACACCGAAGTAATTATTTATTTTATTTCCCAATCCCAACCTATTCATCCCATGAAGCAAAACTGGTAATACTCCATATCTAACACCACGGTGTTATCGGTAAAATTAATTACCATTTCACGTTCAAATATAATTAAAGATTTAACTTTCGCTTTGGAGCAAAACTGGTGATACTCCATTTTCGCTTATTTTTCAAATTTGATAATTTATATTATCAATTCACATTTCAATCTAATTACAGATTCATTAAAACTCCTTTTACTGGGTTAAAGAACTAATGTTGTTTAAAACACAATTCACGATAAACCCAAATCACATTCTATTTATTATCGGGTTAAAGAACAAGTGTTATTTAAAACACCCTTCAAGATAAACCCACAAATTAATTCTATTTAAAACCCATTTCAAATCCAATTTATTTATTTAAAAATAAATGGGTTTTAATTTTAGTTCAAAACTAGTTCATTGCTATAAAACTCTATTTTTATCTTTTCAAATATGGAGTTTTTCACCCCAATTCTTCCCAAATCATTTCTTATGATTTTACACAAATTATTACTATTTTTAATAATTTTATCAAGGCCCATACAGTCGATTTCCATCAACGGCCATCGAACTGCACTTACAACGACCTTTTCCAAATTTGATTTGGACGTATCTCCAAATCCAACCGTTAGATTTCAAATTTCAAATATTCGTTAGAATGCTCTTTTCGATATGAACCCAACGGTTCCAGTTTTAGGAGAATCCGACGGTCGGATCTCCCGTAATGTCCGTTCGAAGTTAATGGTCGAAATTCACGAACTGCCGTGGCGCATTCTATTCAGGCCATTATATAATATATATAATATATATTTCGTCGATTTCTATTTAAAACTAATTATATAAATAGTTTTAAATTCGTTTCAAAAACAATTTCAACTTCCATTTCAATTCAAATCAAAATTGAATTTTTTTTTCTTATAAATTCGTTTTAAAATTCATTTCTATTCAATTCAAATTTCAATTCATTTTGAATTCACTTCAATTCGTTTTCAATTCAACTCGAATTCGTTTTAAATTCAATTTCGTTTTATATTCAATTTCGTTTTATATTCAATTCGAATTGGTTTTCTATTCGATTCAATTCAAATTGTGTAATACCCCACCTCCACCAGGGTGGCTCTTGCAAGCACTCTGACTTTGGAGGGGCGTTTGAATCAGGTAAACATGCATAATGATATATCAAGGCAGAACAAGAACATATGTATATATGTAAACAGAGTAAATAACATAGATAAAACAGCGGAAGATTTCAAAACATTTCAAAACAAGTCTGGTACAACATAGCTTTCCAAATAAACAAGTCTAGATAAAACAACATCAACTGAAAAACTGAAATAAATAAGTGCTATCCCCAATTAAGTGGTAACCATAGCTAGCTTCATGTCGAAACCGTACATGAGATGAAATCCCACTAGCAAGCAATCCGAAATCCAAGCTAAGCTCCAGTATTCCCTCCCTGAGAACCTGGGGGGGGGGGGGGGGGAACGGAAGAAAAGAGGCGAAAGAAAACAGGTCAGTCAAAAAGACTGAGTAAGCCCTACTACAATCAATGTAAACTGATAAAGTTAACTGGCATGAGCAGCAGGGATGAACATAAGGATAACAATATACTAGCATGATGATTAACTAACAAGGTAGATAAAGGTGTCATCGCATAATCAGGATTAAGGTTTTGCACCACAGGTGTACTAGCAAACTAACATGACTTGAATAAACAAGTATTGATCCCTTGGCCCAAGCTTTGGCCCAATAACATGAAATGACCCTAATACAAGGTCCAACCAAACGGTCTAGTCGATCGGCTCCCTAAGCCTAACTCGTCACGTGTTGGTGTCAATACGGCCCAATCATAATTGTAGTCGAACTGTGCCGGGTCCACCCTTCGGGTGTATCAAGCCCTAGGGTGTCAACCCCTGGACACCATGAACATGAGTGCACAGTCCCAATCTACTGGTACCCGTGCATGTTTTCTCCGGCTACGGACTATGTGCACGACCAGAGTCCGCCCGGAACTACACCGGCGTACCCTCTGCCGTCGCTTTTGGTCACTTACCTCCAGTCCAGTAATCGTGCCCCCACCCTAGCCTAGTCCCTAGGGTCATGATGATACTAACTTAGGATTACTGCTGGAGTGGGCCCCCATTGCTAGGATTTTTCTAGTGGGTTAAGTACGGTTTAACCCTCTTGCTAATCCTGGATTAACTTGGTTAAGTTTAACGATGAGTTCACGACTTAACCCCGATTAATCTACCAAGCCCAAATTGGTTAAGTATTAAGTGGACCATGACTTAACCCTAATCACGAGGCATTAATTAATTTAATGCGCCTTAACCTATCACATTAGACCTTGTTGTGGTTACTAGTTAAGCCGGGCGGGTCCGGGTAGCTTTACACCACAACTTGGTCTAACCTCGGGTTCAAGGCACAACATGACCAACTTCTCACATTGGGTCCTATTGTTTGTAGCAACTAGTTAAGCCGGTCGGTTCCGGGTAGGTTTACGCTACAAACTCAACCCAACCTCGAGTTGGCCACACTTATCTTTTCTAAGTGTCATGTCCATCATGTTTCCAAAACATGTTACAAGTTTTCAAGCAATGGGGTAGAACTAACTTAATAGGTAAATTCCCAATGGGTAGACCTAACTTAATAGGTAAATTCCCAAGCTTATGTTTTATGTCTTTTAAGTTTACCCAACCCCAAACGCAATCCCATCGCTTACATATCGCAATAGCGCATAAAGGATAGAAAGAGGGAACTTGGCATAATCATGACATAAAGGTATTGAAGCCACAAGCTTAACATGGTGGCATATGAAATGTTCATATGTTCATACACTTGCATATTACATTTTTAGGCCTCAAAAGCATGCATAAAACCAAACTTAGCATATTGGTGATACATGGTGCTAAATGACATGTAGAGATGGCCATAAGTTCGCATTTAGCCTCACATGCAAGTTATCATAAGAGATATGATAACTTACATGTTGCTAAAATGCAACCTTTGGCATAAAGCTTAAAGCTTTATGTTCATAAACCAAAAATAAGCTTGCATAACATGATAGCATGAACAAAATGTTCAACCCAAACTTGCATAACATAACTTGGCATACTTGCATATAAACTTGCATATCACAACATGATAAACTTGCATATAAACTTGCATATCACAACATGATAAACTTGCATATAAACTTGCATATCACAACATGATAAACTTGCATATAAACTTGCATATCATACATTTAACTTTAGAGTTTAAGTATGAAAATAGAATAGGGCTTACAATGCTTAAGAAGTCACAAAAATATGACAAAGCCCTTATGAAATCAATTAAACCCAAAATGCAAGCAAAACCCTTGAGCCAAAATGATCAAGACTCTTTCTTTATGATGCAAATATATAAACTTGACTTGAATGCAAGCTAATGATGCTCATACAAGTTTGAAAACACTTGTATGCATGGAAAATCACTTAGGAATTTATTTAGGAATTTTATGAAGAGAGTGGAGGCCATGAGAGGATTGATTTTGCCATAGTTTAGTTGTATGAATGAATAATGATGATTTAGGGTAGGTTAGGGTCTTATTTATAGATTAGGCAAGTGTTTTAGGCCATAGGATTAAACCTAGATTCAATCCAAGCCATCAAAGCATGTCTTGGGGAAGAAGTCAAGTGTAGGAACCATCTAGGGCCTTTAGATTAAAGATGAACCATGAGAACCATTCAAATGCAAAATCTGCATTTGAGCGAATCGGCCCACGGGTTGATAGCCAAACACCCTGGATTAACCCCTAGTCGACCCAGCGGGCTTGGGTCGACCTCAAAAATCGGCCGGTTCGGTTATTCCCCTCTCCCAATTCGCTGTTTGAACATTTTTGCATATTTATTTATTTAATTTTCAATTTTTATATATATATATATATCTATATATATATATATTTCTCTGCGCAACCCATTTCACTTAATTAAGTATACTTTAATTTGGGAATTTTTTGTGAAACTTCGCGAGGCCATATCTTGGTCATACGGACTCCGATTTTCGAAAATTCGGACTCTATTTCACGTATTTTTCCGAGAAGAACGCAATGGCATAGCCCGTTTCCCTTGATTCAGATTTTACAGTTTAATTCTGCCTCCATTTATGTTATAACATGTTATTCAAAAATACGGGTTGTTACAAATTGGTTTTCTATTCGATTCAATTCAAATTGGTTTTCTTTTCGATTCAATTCAAATTGGTTTTCTATTCGATTCAATTCAAATTGGTTTTCTGTTCGATTCAATTCAAATTGGTTTTCTATTCGATTCAATTCAAATTGGTTCAAATCTCATTTCAAAATATTCGATTTCGAAGTCACTTTTCAATATTCATTTTAAAATGAATAAAATCAATATAAATATCGTTCACGTCAAAATGGCGTCAATCTAATCAACACGGCTTCATATATTTCTATTTCCAAATATTCTATTTCAAATATTTCTTATTATCAAAATATTTCGTTCAACACATGACTAATCTCAACGGATGAGTACTGTTAACACATGAACCTTTATTTTATATTGATAAAGATGTAAATTTTATTATTAAAATATTTCGTTCAACACATGACTAATCTCAACGGATGAGTACTGTCAACACATGAACCTTTATTTTATATTGATAAAGATGTAAATTTTATTATTAAAATATTTCGTTCAACACATGACTAATCTCAACGGATGAGTACTGTCAACACATGAACCTTTATTTTATATTGATAAAGATGTAAATTTTATTATTAAAATATTTCGTTCAACACATGACTAATCTCAACGGATGAGTACTGTCAACACATGAACCTTTATTTTATATTATTCTTTATTTTCTAAATTGGAATGAGGCCCAATCAATTTCCATATAAAGTTAATTATATGGATTCCATACAACACATGTATACCATAGCATTGAAAAGTAATCAACCATCAACCAAAGTGCACTACACTGTATAAGCATCAAATATAGATATCTAACGCTTATAACAGCCTGTCAATCAATCGATCGACATATTTAATCAATCAGGATGAGTGGACTTCAAATTTCATCCCAACACCCGTGTGGGGTTTCAAACAATCAAACTCAGATTTTAGTTGTGCAGTTGGGCGATGTGTAAAATTTATCGTCCCAATCAATGTCCTTCAAATAGATGTACAAAAACAAACCGTCCGGTTTGTAAATGAATATTTATTTTATTCACTTTCACGTTAAAAATTATATTTTAACGATAAAATATTTTATTTCAACACATGAATCCCTATTCAGTTCATTTACACAATAAAAATGATATTTTTATTTTTCTAACATATTTTAGGAAATTTCGGCGGCATAACGGCACGATACTAGAAACGGGACGAGACCTAGCCTTATCCCCGGTCTAGTGAAGGCCCACGCCATTCACACATCAATCAAATCCATTCAATTCACCAAACAATTCTATTCAAACCAAATAATCTAACCAACTACACAACCAAACAAACAAGTCCATGGTCTGTGGATGATTGTGTCGGGTGCTACTAAGCATAGTCTGCATCCTAGTGTATATATATAACTAGAAAGGAAATCGAAGAGTGAGAAATTCTCACCGAAAGCTATCCAACTTCACGACGCTTCTTTTAGAGAAATCATCGCCATTCTCGCCTTTTTATCACCTTCGCTGCCCGTATTCTCTACATATGTAAAAATCGAATTTTTACTTTGCTATTCAATATATAAAAATCGAATTTTTACTTTGCTATTCAATATATAAAAATCGAATTTTTACTTTGCTATTCAATATATAAAAATCGAATTTTTACTTTGCTATTCAATATATAAAAATCGAATTTTTTCTATCTATACTATATAAAAAGACTTCGCCTTTTCACATATAAAGATTCAATTTTTATTTCACTACCTATATAAAGGTGATATTTTTTCTATCTTACCTATACAAAAATTATATTTTTATATTTCTACAATATAAAAGATTATATTTTTATATCGCTATTCTCTATATAAAAATTCCGCCTTTTCTATTATAAAAGATTTCACCTTTTCAAAAATATAGATTTCACCTTTTCAAAAATATCGTCTTTTCAATTTTAAAAATATCATCTTTTCACTTTTAAAAATATCGTCTTTTCACTTTTAAAAATATCGTCTTTTCACTTTTAAAAATATCGACTTTTCACTTTTAAAAATATCGTCTTTTCATTTTTAAAAATATCGACTTTTCACTTTTAAAAATATCGACCTTTCATTTTTAAAAATATCGACCTTTCATTCAATAAAAATCATACTTTTCAAATCAAAGAGTTCATCTTTTTTTTTATTTTTAAAACTGAAAATCGATTGCTAAATAAACTGAAAATAAATCATATATAAATAAAAGAAATAAATACTAAAAACTTACTTCATCGATCGGAAGGGGGCTTCACGTCGCACGGAGGGGGGTGTCGGCTTCGGTCGGCAGCAGGGTAGGGGGGGCTTCGATGCGTCGATCGAGGAAAGGGGGGTGCGAACAGGGGGAGGGGGTGCTGTCGCGAGGCAAATCGAGAGGGGGGGTTGTCGCGTCGCTAGGGCAGGGGGGTGGGGGTTCGGAGGTGGCGTGCCGCCACCTAGGGCACGGCGGTGGGCGGCGCTGCCCTGGGGGGGGGGGGCGCGATGCTCCTCTCCGCCTCTTTTTTTTTTGATAGTTCGATTTTTAACGGGGAGGGGGGGCAGAGTGATTTAAGGAGGAGGGAGAGAGAATTTTTAATTTTTAATTATTTAATTATTTTATTTACTAAAAGTTGACTTTTACATACGACCTCTAAATGAGGCCCAACGCCTGTCGTCTATAGCGTTTTACCCCCATTCCGAACACAATGGGATATGTATCGCAGGCTGATATATATTGAATTTGAACGCGCATTTCAATTTACCGGGGTCACATACTAACTTAAAAATTCCTGAAAAATATTTTCTTGCTTCGTATTGACGATACGGTCCTAACAAAACTAGTTTGTTCGAATTCTGAGACCGTTGGAAAAATGGCCAATTTCCAGTCGATTAAAATCAACTGAAACTGGTCAAACGCGTTTTCCTTTGCCACGCTCACATATTGATTCGAAAAATTATGAAATTTGGAATCTAGCAATAATTTGACATCACGGATCCAACAAAAGTGGTCTCGTCGAAATCCGAGGTCGTTTGCAAAATTCCCATTTTTAAGGGCCTGAATTCCATAGCGACTATTCAGAATTTTCAACTGGACATATCTTTTGATCCCCGCTATGAAATTTTGATTTGTCAGATTCGTTGGAAAGATATTCACAATTAGATTCAACTATTTTTGGTTTCACCAAAATCCGGATTGTTTTGCACCCGGTACGTTCACTTGAAGTTTGAAATCGAATTATCGAACTACCGCGCCATTTTCAATTCTATTTATAATTATATATAAATATTTATATTCTAACGACGACGCGTATATAATATATACGTTCGAATTATATTCAAAATAAACTTCTCGTCGATATTATTTAAAATAATCCATTTTAAATATTCAAAATTCACTAAAATTGCCAAAATAAAATTTTAAATTGGCCCAGATTTTCGGGTTATTACAATCTCCCCCACTTAAAACTTTTCATCCTCGAAAAGGAACAAAGTCGAAAGTGGTTTGATTAATCAACTCTACATTCGATCTGGCTTCCATTCTCCAACTTTTCAGTTTCTGAGAATTTCCAAATTCTTCAAAAATTTGGCTAACACCCGGAATTTTCGAAAAATTTCGCCATAACCTCCTTTGTACGGGGAGCACGGGAAAATCACGAAATTGCCATATAGGCCTTCTGATCTCAAAAAGAAAAAGAAAAAGCCAAGCGGCTAGCCAATCGGCTCATAAAATCATCATCACCCAAACAAAACAGTAAATTATGATAAATATGTAACTATTTGTCGGGCAAACAAATTTTATTCTCTGCTCTAGCCTCCTTGCTATGACCTGTTCAATGTAAGTATATGCATATGCAAGCAAATGCGACCAATTTTCAATACAGTTCAATATTTGATTCAAAATTTATCAAACAACTAAACATACAACACAAACATCAATCAATTAGTGGATTAATGTTTCAAATTCATAATTTTGATACTTATACAGAAAATCATGTTTTGATGCCAATTCACAACAATGTGCTCTAGCTATATTAGTTTTGGTTCTCACACCAGTCTAATGGAAATATATAGATATCACACCTTCGAAACACGAAAATAAATACTGGTGATGGTATACTTCATCATCAGGACCATGTCCGGGCGACTAGAGTGTGACTCTATATCTATCTAATATATTAAAACTTCGAATATACGTTCATGACGCGTATATGCAAAATCTTTATATATTCGATTGTCCAAATTCAATATAAATAAATAATCAAATACGTTTAAAACGATTTAAACTTTCAAAACAAAATTGTTTTCATTTGAAAAATATACTCTTTACACTCGTTCTAGGGTACTACTGATCCTATCTCTAACGAGTCATTCTAATTGGATATTACTAATCCAATATCTGATGAATTCTTTCGTATGGTTCTAATGTGTCTTGTTCTCGAGCTCTGTAAACCAAAGCTCTGATACCAAATGAAACGACCCGAACTTCCCCAGTCTCCGAAGAGATGAGAAAGAACGAATTACTGTGAGGACAAGACAAAATAGAACGTAGACGGAAGAACATTTCATTGCTATTACAACAATTCCATCAGATACAAGAATATACAGAGTATATATGAATACTATACATTCGATAAATATCAGAGATTACAATAAATTACATAGCAGCGGAAATTAATACAAAACACAACTGAAAGTAATACACGGATACAGAGCTTTCCGGATATCATTCCAGTTGTAAACCAGGATCCTGTGAATATAAATCTGCAAAACCAAAACTACTAGCTGCCCGTGCGGAAAATAGGGGCACCCAGAGTTTAGGTTAAAACAATAAACTCCAGGTCAGTCATGTGACTGGAGTGAGAACTAAAACAGTTATTTAAAACTTTACTTTAAAAGAGAGTAATTCAAGGGACCACGCCGTATAACACGGAACGGGTTTTCTCCCAAGAATACTAGTGCATAGAATAAACAGCGTAATGCTTTTTCGAAAAATGAAGCTATTATAAGACCCAGGTCCCATCACACAATGCAACGCAAGCCGGAGGATAGGGGTTTCCCTTATAATAGCCAACATGCTTGGTACGTTTAAAACAAATCATTTGATACTATAATAAGTGTATAGTGTCAAAACAATTTCAATCATAAATATAAATCATAGACGGCATAAGTGCCCCATACCACTATGTCGCCATACTAGGCTCCACAAATAAAACCGAAATGCACGTATTGGAAATTGGATTTCCGTCATGAGTCGAGGCAAGGGGCAAGCTCCTCTTCGCTTACGAGACCCTCTAGCAAATGTCCCAGGGCTACGCACTCTGGGCAACCCCTGGATCTTCAGGGCCGGTCCTCACTTATGTTAGAGGATTATTTATTCCTGAACACACGTTTCCCGGTCCTTACAGACCTATAATCGAGGCGCCTCATCCAACAACCACAAAGGTGAAAAGTATATAAATGTCAGGGCTGGTAAGTCACTGACACCACCATAGCTAGAAAGAAACGTCGTGCTCTCCCTGCAGTCCATATCCCGTTTTTGACTCATACCGAGGTGTGAGGCTCGCGAATTCACGTTATACACAAAGCTACGCCACAAAGGCCGTGCTTTGATCATCAACCACAAGACTTTGCTTTTCAACAGAAGCCTTGATCCATGCAGCTCAGCATGCCACACATGCAATTCATGCCATGTGATTGATATCTATCAATATATAACCTCTAAGCTCGTACGTCTCAGAGAAGGGCGTTAAGCAAGAGAATAAATTCTCCGCCGCCAAACAGATATATATTTAACAGAAATCAATCAACACAGAATAAAATCCAATGTCAGACACACAATCCATTTACAAGTTCGTTCTGGGTCTGAACGAAACCGGAGGCACTTTCCTCGCATATCCATCCATCTCCAAGTACGTCTGGACGACAACCAACTGATTCCCTCATCTTGGGTGTACAGCCCAATCAAGATCATCAGTAATCACCCAAACGATGTGAAGACTTCCGGTCTTCAACCACCGTCTTCATCTTCGACATATCGTCGAATCGGTTATTCAGAATGGGTATAAACCCGGCCTTTCCGAACAACCCGCGTATATTAAAAACAAATGTTACACAAACACAACATACGCCTCATTCCAATTCATTAGTCACTAACCGTAAGTTTCATATTCTTAGGGAAAGGTTCCCATTAATTTTATCCAAGATAAATTCTTTAAAATTTATCCATTAATCTTCCTTTGGATGTCATTTCAAACCAAATTATGGTTTTCCAAACTAGTCGAGATTAGCTAACCACACCGAAGTAATTATTTATTTTATTTCCCAATCTCAACCTATTCATCCCATGAAGCAAAACTGGTAATACTCCATATCTAACACCACGGTGTTATCGGTAAAATTAATTACCATTTCACGTTCAAATCTAATTAAAGATTTAACTATCGCTTTGGAGCAAAACTGGTGATACTCCATTCTCACTTATTTTTCAAATTTGATAATTTAGATTATCAATTCACATTTCAATCTAATTACAGATTCATTAAAACTCCTTTTACTGGGTTAAAGAACTAATGTTGTTTAAAATACAGTTCACGATAAACCCAAATCACATTCTATTTATTATCGGGTTAAAGAACAAGTGTTATTTAAAACACCCTTCACGATAAACCCACAAATTAATTCTATTTAAAACCCATTTCAAATCCAATTTATTTATTTAAAAATAAATGGGTTTTAATTTTAGTTCAAAACTATTTCATTCCGATAAAAATCTATTTTTATCTTTTCAAATATGGAGTTTTTCACCCCAATTCTTCCCAAATCATGTCTTATGATTTTACACAAATTATTACTATTTTTAATAATTTTATCAAGGCCCGTACAGTCGATTTCCATCAACGGCCATCGAGCTGCACTTACAACGACCTTTTCCAAATTTGATTTGGACGTATCTCCAAATCCAACCGTTAGATTTCAAAGTTCAAATATTCGTTAGAAAGCTCTTTTCGATATGAACCCAATGGTTCCGGTTTTAGGAGAATCCGACGGTCGGATCTCCCGTAATGTCCGTTCGAAGTTAATGGTCGAAATTCGCGAACTGCCGCGGCGCGGCGCGTTCTATTCAGGCCATTATATAATATATATAATATATATTTCATCGATTTCTATTTAAAACGAATTATATAAATAGTTTTAAATTCGTTTCAAAAACAATTTCAACTTCCATTTCAATTCAAATCAAAATTGATTTTTTTTCTTATAAATTTGTTTTAAAATTCATTTCTATTCAAATCAAATTTCAATTCATTTTGAATTCACTTCAATTCGTTTTCTATTCGAATTCGCTTTCAATTCAATTCAATTTTGTTTTATATTCAATTCGAATTGGTTTTCTATTCAATTCAATTCAAATTGGTTTTCTATTCGATTCAATTCAAATTGGTTTTCTATTCGATTCAATTCAAATTGGTTTTCTATTCGATTCAATTCAAATTGGTTTTCTATTCGATTCAATTCAAATTGGTTCAAATCTCATTTCAAAATATTCGATTTCGAAGTCACTTTTCAATATTCATTTTAAAATGAATAAAATCAGTATAAATATCGTTCACGTCAAAATGGCGTCAATCTAATCAACACGGCTTCATATATTTCTATTTCCAAATATTCTATTTCAAATATTTCTTATTATCAAAATATTTCGTTCAACACATGACTAATCTCAATGGATGAGTACTGTCAACACATGAACCTTTATTTTATATTGATAAAGATGTAAATTTTATAATTAAAATATTTCGTTCAACACATGACTAATCTCAACGGATGAGTACTGTCAACACATGAACCTTTATTTTATATTGATAAAGATGTAAATTTTATTATTAAAATATTTCGTTCAATACATGACTAATCTCAACGGATGAGTACTGTCAACACATGAACCTTTATTTTATATTGATAAAGATGTAAATTTTATTATTAAAATATTTCGTTCAACACATGACTAATCTCAACGGATGAGTACTGTCAACACATGAACCTTTATTTTATATTATTCTTTATTTTCTAAATTGGAATGAGGCCCAATCAATTACCATATAAAGTTAATTATATGGATTCCATACAACACATGTATACCATAGCATTGAAAAGTAATCAACAATCAACCAAAGTACACTACACTGTATAAGCATCAAATATAGATATCTAGCGCTTATAACAGCCTGTCAATCAATCGATCGACATATTTAATCAATCAGGATGAGTGGACTTCAAATTTCATCCCAACACCCGTGTGGGGTTTCAAACAATCAAACTCAGATTTTAGTTGTGCAGTTGGGCGATGTGTAAAATTTATCGTCCCAATCAATGTCCTTCAAATAGGTGTACATAAACAAACCGTCCGGTTTGTAAATGAATATTTATTTTATTCACTTTCACGTTAAAAATTATATTTTAACGATAAAATATTTTATTTCAACACATGATTCCCTATTTAGTTCGTTTACACAATAAAAATGATATTTTTATTTTTCTAACATATTTTAGGAAATTTCGGCGGCATAACGACACGATACTAGAAACGGGACGAGGCCTAGCCTTATCCCCGGTCTAGTGAAGGCCCACGCCATTCACACATTAATCAAATCCATTCAATTCACCAAACAATTCTATTCAAACCAAATAATCTAACCAACTACACAACCAAACAAACAAGTCCATGGTCTGTGGACGATTGTGTCGGGTGCTACTAAGCACCGTCTGCATCCTAGTATATATATATAACTAGAAAGGAAATCGAAGAGTGAGAAATTCTCACTGAAAGCTATCCAACTTCATGACGCTTCCTTTAGAGAAATCATCGCCATTCTCGCCTTTTTATCACCTTTGCTGCCCGTATTCTCTACATATGTAAAAATCGAATTTTTACTTTGCTATTCAATATATAAAAATCGAATTTTTACTTTGCTATTCAATATATAAAAATCGAATTTTTACTTTGCTATTCAATATATAAAAATCGAATTTTTACTTTGCTATTCAATGTATAAAAATCGAATTTTTACTTTGCTATTCAATATATAAAAATCGAATTTTTTCTATCTATACTATATAAAAAGACTTCGCCTTTTCACATATAAAGATTCAATTTTTATTTCACTACCTATATAAAGGTGATATTTTTACTATCTTACCTATACAAAAATTATATTTTTATATTTCTATAATATAAAAGATTATATTTTTATATCGCTATTCTCTATATAAAAATTGCGCCTTTTCTATTATAAAAGATTTCACCTTTTCAAAAATATCGTCTTTTCACTTTTAAAAATATTGTCTTTTCACTTTTAAAAATATCGTCTTTTCACTTTTAAAAATATCGTCTTTTCACTTTTAAAAATATCGACCTTTCATTTTTAAAAATATCGACCTTTCATTCAATAAAAATCATACTTTTCAAATCAAAGAGTTCATCTTTTTTTTTATTTTTAAAATTGAAAATCGATTGCTAAATAAACTGAAAATAAATCATATATAAATAAAGGAAATAAATACTAAAAACTTACTTCATCGATCAGAAGGAGGCTTCACGTCGCAGGGAGGGGGGTGTCGGCTTCGGTCGGCAGCAGGGTAAGGGGGCTTCGATGCGTCGATCGAGGAAAGGGGGGTGCGAATAGGGGGAGGGGGTGCTGTCGCGAGGCAAATCGAAGGGGGGTTTCGCGGTGGTCGAGGTAGTAGGGGGGTCTCCGGGGTTGCGCGGGGGGGGGGGGGGGGTTGTCACGTCGCGAGGGCAGGGGGTGGGGGTTCGGAGGTGGGCGGCGCTGCCCTGGGGGGGGGGCGCGATGCTCCTCTCCGCCTCTTCTTCTTTTTCTTTTTTCTGACAGTTCGATTTTTAACCGGGGGGAGGGGGGGGGGGGCAGAGTGATTTAAGGAGGAGGGAGAGAGAATTTTTAATTATTTAATTATTTTATTTACTAAAAGTTGACTTTTACATACGACCTCTAAACGAGGCCCACCGCCTGTCGTCTATAGCGTTTTACCCCAATTCCGAACACAATGGGATATGTATCGCAGGATGATTCGATCGTTACGATCAGTTTTCGTCAAAATCAACATATAACTCTATATATTGAATTTGAACGCGCATTTCAATTTACCGGGGTCACATACTAACTTGAAAAATTCCTAAAAATATTTTGTAGCTTCGTATTGACGATACGGTCCTAACAAAACTAGTTTCGTCGAATTCTGAGACCGTTGGAAAAATGGCCAATTTCCAGTCGATTAAAATCAACTAAAACTGGTCAAACGCGTTTTCCTTTGCCACGCTCACATTTAGATTCGAAAAATTATGAAATTTGGAATCTAGCAATAATTTGACATCACGGATCAAACAAAAGTGGTTTCGTCGAAATCCGAGGTCGTTTGCAAAATTCCCATTTTTAAGGGCCTGAATTCCATAGCGACTATTCAGAATTTTCAACTGGACATATCTTTTGATCCCCGCTATGAAATTTTGATTTGTCGGATTCGCTGGAAAGATATTCACAATTAGATTCAACTATTTTTGGTTTCCCCAAAATCTGGATTGTTTTGCACCCGGTACATTCAATTGAAGTTTGAAATCGAATTATCGAACTACCGCTCCATTTTCAATTCTATTTATAATTATATATAAATATTTATATTCTAACAACGACGCGTATATAATATATACGTTCGAATTATATTCAAAATAAACTTCTCGTCGATATTATTTAAAATAATCCATTTTAAATATTCAAAATTCACTAAAATTGCCAAAATAAAATTTTAAACTGGCCCAGATTTTCGGGTTATTACAGTTTAAGTGGGGGAGAGACCACTCAATGGTTATTATAACTTGTTTGACAAAGGATTTTGGATTTAATTCCATATGATATTAACTTTTATATAAATCCTAATATGATATGTTATTTAAAGTTGAAATTTAAATTAAACATACTTTAGAAAAAATTATGCGTTTTTGGTAATTAAAGATTTGGATTTAGATATTTATATGGTATGGTTTCTATAAAATAGTATAAGTATATATATTATTATTTTACTTAGTATTAAAACCAGAATCAAAGTTTTAAGTTTATCTTATCTAAGGATATGGATTGGGTACTAGGTAACTCGATGCATTGGAACTTTAGGTTATGAAGCCTGGAAATGAACTTAAGCATTGGGAGAAAGAGAAATGTCATTAAAATACTTAATCATGGGCGATAATAAAGTTCAAACATAATCCAAATTTTATCGATAGGAGTGGCAGAGGAAATCAAATTTGGTGTGAAACCAAATTTATTGAAGTTGACTAAAATAAATGGGGAGATTTGGTTGTGTTAATGAAAGCGGCAATCAACTCGTGGCT
Source organism: Allium sativum (assembly GCA_030737875.1). NCBI lineage: Eukaryota > Viridiplantae > Streptophyta > Magnoliopsida > Asparagales > Amaryllidaceae > Allium > Allium sativum. The sequence goes on along the minus strand of CM060912.1, from coordinate 400,899,298 downwards.
TGGAAAATAGATAAGTATATTAAGTTATTACGAGTAAGAGTTAAAAGGAGTTGAATTGAATAAAGGTTAACTTAAGAAAGTGAATAATTGTGGCTTGAGAACTAAATAGAAAATTTAAGCTATATAACCGTTCTTAACTCAATTTTTGATTTAGGGGTCGAATAAATCAATTTAATTAATAGAATAAACTTTAAAGTGAAGATGGAAATAGGAATATGGTATAGGAAATATAAAAACCAAAGTTCTAACTTATTAAATTAGAATATCGAAGGAATCTGGAACTAAGTAGAGGTAAATAAGTCAAATAAATTAGAATAAACGGAAGTAAACTCGAAAATATTTAAATTTTTCTAGCTAGAACCAGGTATAAATGAATGAAATGAAGTGAGGAAGAACTCGAACAATTAGTATATATTAACCGGAATCAATTCAAATGAATGAATAATCGAATAAGGAATGAAGATTCACCCAAAAGGTAATTGAGTTAAATGAATTCTAATTTAGAATTTGTAATACTGAAGAAAACTTGATTTGAGAAAACTGGCCGAATTAATTAAATTGAAATCAACTTAAGAAATTTAAATAAGTCGATTTATAGTTTATTTGGGTTGTTGGGTTGGGTAAGCATAAATTGATTCATACAAACAACTAACGGGTAAACCATGGTATTAATAAGTGATAACCAAATCGAGTGGTCGAGGTTTGCTAAGGTTTGGGATTCGAAGGTTGAAACCCCAACTCAAATGAATCAACATTTAAGGGAAATTTGGTTGAGCTATATAGACATGAAGGTGAATTTTCAAATCTCTTTTGGAAATGAAACCATGGGTAATGAAAATTGATGTAAATGAGTTTGGCAAATGGATTCATGTTAGGGAGTTAAAGGACTAGTGTAATCAAGTTCGTTGGAAATTTTAAAGTGAATTCAAGTTTTAATCGGAATTAACACTTGAAATGAAACCGGAAATTGAATAGAAAGAATATCGAAATAAAGTAAGCAATCGAAGGTGAATCCGCTTCTCGAACGATGAAGTGATAACAAATTTAAGTATTAGAGATTTGCAAAGTTTTGGGAGCAAAAAGTTTGAAACTCTAAATAAAATAAATTGGCGTTTATGCAAAAACCTAAAATATCCGACAAGCTGAGATAAAATGGCCATAACTTTTGATGCGATGATTGGAATTCAACGATTTTGAACTTTTCTGAAACCTCAGAAACTGGGCTAAAACTTTTGTTAATAAAGCCTTGCCTAATTTCCAAGATAATTATGTTGAAAACCAAGATTTAGTCATAATTGTATGCACAGAAAATAAAAATCTGAACTGAACACCAATGTTGTTTTGGTCATAACTTCCTAACGGAGCGTCGGATTTTAAGGTGCGAGTACAATTCGGAAAGCCCAGGATCTGAACTAAAACTTCCCCTTAATATGCTTTGTAAAGTTTTGAGATTTAAAGGGGTAAAACTGGGTTAAACAACTCAGATCTGCATTTTTCTGTGTTTGGGCTCAGGTGTTCGCCTTCACTAAAATAGTCATACCTTTTGAACGAATTGTCAGAATTTGTCAAATCAGAACAATTCGGAAAGCTTAAAATAAATGATACAACTTTTTCCTAGTGTCTTTTGGTCAAATTCCATCATCTAAAGGGTGATAACCCTCAATTTGTTTGCTAGCCTGTCGCTAACCTTTTGGTTTTGAAGTTGAAAAATTCAATATATGTTGTGTAAGTTGTATACCTTTGCTATGTATTGTATATATATTTAATCCTCATGCATATGTGTGTATGTAGCAGGTGTAGGGAAGTCGCGCTACGCTTCAGAGGTCGCTTGCGCTAAATGCTAAATGCTAAGCTAAATAAATTCGCAAATAAACGCTAAAGAAGGTAGGTATTTGTGTTATATGGTTTTGGGTTTATATATATGTTGTTTCCCCATTTTTTGGAATGCCTCATCGAATGATGAGATGTATATTTGGATTTATATATGTATTGTGATTTTCTAGACCTGTTCGTACAAAGGAGATGCTGCCGAAATTTTCTGTGATTTCGGGAGTTAGAAAATTTTGAGATTTCTCAACTATATAACATATTTTATGCATACTATTTATAAGTATGGATTTGAAAGTATGATTTGTTTAATACCTTATCTCGTTCACTTTTACAGGACGAAAAGATTTTAAGTGGGGGAGAATGTAACATCCCATATTTTCTGTATATTTTAAATTTCGATTTAAAATAAATAAATTGATATAATATTTGATAAAATCAATTTTTTTTGATAATAATAATGCTGATTGTTGAAGTGAGTATAAATATATTTTAAGATTGAGTTATAGTTAAAAATGTTGTAATGTGAAGTTCAATATTTTATAACAAATTTAATTTGAGTGGGTTAATTTGAAAGTAGAATTCAAATTTAAATTGGAAATGGTGGAATTTTAAGTTGTTGAATTATAATTGAAATTCAAATCAAAATTCGAATAATCAAATTTAGATTTAAAAATGTGTGAGATTTATTTATAGAATTTATTTAAGTTATAATTTGATTAAATTTGAATTTAATGAATATTTAATTTGAATTAAAATAGTTAATCGAATAATTGAATATTTTATTTATTTAATTAACTGTGAAATTTAATGGTTTTGACAACTGCCTCAGAATTCAGCGAAACCAGTGTCATCAGAACCGGAATGGTGAATTATGGTAGGATCTCAATCTGCGTTACTATCCGACTTGTAATTTGATCGTACGAGTGAAAATGTGATAGAAGTCAGTATAAGATGATAATTAGTTGTTTCTAATGTTTGGGCCTTAGAATTTTATATATAAATAAAACCCACCTTTACCCTACCAGCTCATTTTCACATCCACGTTGTTTTCCTGTTACCTATTCTTTCTCTAATGGCTGAAATTAGTTTCAAACCCTAGAGCAAAACAAAATACAAGCTGAAAATTCAAATCTCTCCAAACCCTAGCGTATTATATGTCAAACCGAAGCTCTCGACGATACGAAGATATGGGTATGGTTTGTTTCGACATGCGGTGTTCAGGTTGGCCAGAATCTGGTGGTCAAACTTCAGTTTTTCGGATCCCTAAAGCAAAATTTGGGTATTTTCGATTTTGGCCTTAATTGCAGAAATTGAGATATGGGTATTGTCGAGGATAGCCATACAAGCTAAATAGTGGTGACGGCATCTTCTAAAAGTTAATGAGAAGATCAAAATTTGGATTCTAGGGTTCGAAAACCTTTGGTTTCTTGGGTTCGCCGGCAGTCAAGGGCACAACCGGAGGGGGTCACGTGGATATGGGTAGATGCGGTTTGCAACGTTGATCATTTTGGTGGTGGTCGCATGTTCTGGAACGGCCGGAGCTAGGAGGATTTGGTGGTCAAAGTCTGGACTGATGGGTTCGGTTTGTGTGGCTGCTACTGTAGTGGAAGGGAAGGTGAGCGGGAGAAGCTCGGTGACGTAGCAGGATTTGTATTGGTGAGAAATTATTATTTATTTATATATATTTAAAATCCAAATAGAAAAACGCTGATAACTTTCTCATTTTAACTCGGTTTTACACATGGTTTGTTGCATTGGGATCGCGGCGAGATTACAGACGTTTTGGCACTGGTTTCGCTGCGTTTGAAGAATGTCAAAATGTTGGCCTTAGTTGGGCATTCGATCAACTAAGGACGCAAATGTGAGTGATTTTCTCACTTACGAAATACTGAATTATTCCCATATTTATTGAATTGAATTATGAAATAAGTTGGTTGCATGGTTGTGTTTGATTGTTGTTGTGTTGTTTAAAATTTGACATGCAAGTTTATAACAGGAAATGGAATCAATAACTAGTTATTTAGATTCAATTAAATTTCTAATTAGAAGACACCGACACTTGTTAACCAGTGACATAGCTGATACTTACCATGGGAAATAATGGTTGTGATGGATGCCTTGGTTGATGTGATTACTAAATGATTATTGTTGAAATGTTAGTTACTTCAGTATATGGACGTTCATGTGTTCATTATTGACGATGAATCCCAAATTTTCACCTTGATGTTACGGGCATCCAATAAACCCGGGATTCATCGATGGAAAATAAATTAAGAACGCAGAGTGAAATGATAAATCTCTGTGACCCTGATTTGGATTGAAATGATAAATCCATCCCTGAAATATCGAGAAATTAAGTATAATATCACTTGGCCATTGGATAGGTAATTATATACAGACATCGATTGGTTAAATGATTTTCAAATAATTGGAGATTTTTATTTGATAGAAATGTCATTTAAAGAAAATGAGTCGATACTCGATAAACTTGTTTCTGTGAAAGATCCGGATCGCGAATGTTAGTTGAAATGTTTAAGAATTTTTTCCAAAAGAAGTGGGAATTCTTAAAGTAGAATTGAATATAATTTGAAATTTTCGAATTAAAGGTTGGATCTGAATATAAAAAATTCGACTGAATGTAATTTGGGGCAAAGAGGATCGAGAATACTTGGGTTGTTTTAAACTAAAATGAATATGGTTTGAATTTCCCTATATTAAAAGATTGGGTTGAATGGCATTTGAAATAAGGTATTGAACTATGTTAACTTCATTTGAGACTGGAGTACAAATCCAAGTGTTTGAAGTTTGGAAGAAAAGAACGATTATAGTTAAAGGATTTTATTATATTTATTTTTCACTGTTTGATTTCAAATAACTATTTCCTTCTAAAATTTATTTATTTAAAACTTTTCCTGTAAAACTATTTTGTTATAATTAAATTTTCCTCATATTTTATTACTTAAACTAATTAGTAAAACTTTTAAATTATGTATATACATAGTGTTTTAAAAAATTTCTTATTTTATTTTAGCTATTATATCCTATATAGGTATTTTTTATAAAGATTTCTATTTATTTACAAACATCTATTTTCAAGTCATATTAAATGATCGGAAATTCTTCCGAATGGAAAGTGTTGGGGTTTAACCGTGGTTCAAACGGAGTTGAGATAAGTTACATCCTCTTTAACTATGAAGTGATTTCTAAACCAATTTAATATGGAATGTGAATTTTATTCTACTCGAACATAAATTTATCTCCTGAGGGGTTGAAATGAGTTGTTGTGAAATATATATTCAATTGGAATATAAATGGATTTCGAACATAAATCGATTTGGAATAACTGAAGCTTTGATATGAAATATTTTTTTTTTCCTTGAATATACAAATCGATTATTTGAAATATTTTATGATTTAAATGAATGGATATGGAAATATATTCTAGTTTAGAATATAATCGGTTTGGGAATGATTATGATATGTTGATATGAAATTATATTCTTTTTTTGAATATGAAACTTGGTTCGAAACAAAATATGATATTTTAATATGAAACCGAACCTTTATGAAATATAAAAGAACCAACCGATGTGAAAGATGTAAGCGTTGGTTGTTAAGGAGACCGGAGTCGACATAAGGCATACTCTCTGTCAGTGTCGATACCCCTTTGACAACTGTGGACGTTATGATGTATCCAGAATGAGTATGATGACTTGGAAGAAAATATTGAATCGAAGGAGATGATCGATGACGAAACAGCCCTGACCTTCGGGTCAGAATTGAAATGACTAAAACAGGAGCTATATCGTGACTAGCTGAGGTAGCACATTTGATCGGACACACTTCTTCGATACTATTAATATGACTATGATGATGATTTGGGCCCATTTATGATTTTTGGGAGTGTGATCCGAGGTGGGCGGTAGTGGCTGCTATGCGTTACCACTGGTCCGGGAGTGCAATTGGTAGAATCCTACCCTGGGCATTGCCTCGAGTGCCTTGCCATATTGATCCATATCGAGCCCCATACGATTTTGATTTAGCATTTCTTTCTATGGAGTGCCCTCTGATAACACTAGTACGGTGAATTTACGGTACTGTATAGACTGTTGATGCCTATAAATGGCGTAAGGGTAATATGGTAATCCCGCTTATGCTATTTTTATGATTTTTACTTTACTGGACAGACGTTATCATAATAGCATATTATACTATGTATATATTAATTTAACGGATCCTTAAGAGATGGAAAAATCCCGTAACATCTCTTGAGTTACTGCACCCATGACACTGATGTTAATTCGTGTGAAAACCCGTAACTTCCCCATAAAGGAAAGTGTCGGATAGTTTGAGAACAAGCCACAACAGAACGCATACAGAAGAACATTTCATTTCAATTCAAATCAAAATTGAATTCTTTTCAATTCATTTCGAAATCGTTATATATTCAATTCATTTCGAAATCGTTATATATTCAATTCATTTCGAAATCGTTATATATTCAATTCATTTCGAAATCGTTTTCAATTCAATTCATTTCGAAATCGTTATATATTCAATCCATTTCGAAATCGTTATATATTCAATTCATTTCGAAATCGTTTTCAATTCATTTCATTTCGAAATCGTTTTCAATTCAATTCATTTCGAAATCGTTTTCAATTCAATTCATTTCGAAATCGTTTTCAATTCAATTCACTTCAAAATGAATAAAATCGATATAAATATCGTTCACGTCAAAATGGCGTCAATCTAATCAACACGGCTTCATAAATTTCTATTTTCAAATATTCTATTTCAAATATTTCTTTTTCAAAATAGTTGTTATTATCAAAATATTTCGTTCAACACATGACCAATCTCAATGGATGAGTACTGTCAACACATGAACCTTTATTTTATATTGATAAAGATGTAAATTTTGTTACTAAAATATTTCGTTCAACACATGACCAATCTCAACGGATGAGTACTGTCAACACATGAACCTTTATTTTATATCGATAAAGATGTAAATTTTATTACTAAAATATTTCGTCCAACACATGACCAATCTCAATGGATGAGTACTGTCAACACATGAACCTTTATTTTATATCGATAAAGATGTAAATTTTATTACTAAAATATTTCGTTCAACACATGACCAATCTCAATGGATGAGTACTGTCAACACATGAACCTTTATTTTATAATGTTCTTTATTTTTCAAATTGGAATGAGGCCCAATCAATCACCATATAATGTTAATTATATGGATTTTCATACATTACACACATATAATAGCATTGAAAAATAGTCAACCATCAACCAAAGTGCACTACACTGCATGAGCATCAAATAAAGATCTCTAACGCTTATAACAGCCTGTTAATCGATCGATCGACATATTTAATCAATCAGGATGAGTGAACTTCAAATTTCATCCTAACACCCGTGTGGGGTTTCAAACAATCAAACACAGATTTTAGTTGTGCAGTTAGGCGATGTGTAAAATTTATCGACCCAATCAATGTCCTTCAAATAGGTGTACATAAACAAACCGTTCGGTTTGTAAATGAATATTTTATTTTATTCAGTTCACGTTAAAAATTATATTTTTTATTTCAACATATGAATTTCTATTCAGTTCATTTATTCAATAAAATGATATTTTTATTTATCTAACTTATTTTAAAAAAAATTCGGCGGCATAACGGCACGATACTAGAAACGGGACAAGGCCTAGCCTTATCCCCGGTCTAGTGAAGGCCCACGCCATTCACACATCAATCACATCAATTCATTTCACCACACAATTCAATTTCAATCAAATAATCTAACTAATTTTTTTGCAATCAAACAAACAAGTCCATGGTCTGTGGACGATTGTGTCGGGTGCTACTAAGCACCGTCTGCATCCTAGTATATATATAACTAGAAAAAGAAATTGAAGAGTGAGGAGTTCTCACCGATAGCTATCCAACCATCTCGACTCTTCTTTGATATAAATCTTCTTCATTCTCGCCTTTTTGTTACCTTCGTTGCCCGCTTCCTCTACATATGTAAAAATCGAATTTTTACTTTGCTTTTCAATATATAAAAATCGAATTTTTTCTTTGCTTTTCAATATATAAAAATCGAATTTTTACTTTGTCCTTCAACATATAAATTTTTACTTCGATGTTCAATATATAAAAATCACATTTTTACTTCGATGTTCAATATATAAAAATCACATTTTTACTTCGATGTTCAATATATAAAAATCACATTTTTACTTCGATGTTCAATATATAAAAATCACATTTTTACTTCGATGTTCAATATATAAAAATCACATTTTTACTTCACTACTCATCTCAAAATATCATCTTTTATATTTTAAAATATCGTCTTTTATATTTTAAAAATCACGTCTTTACTATTTTATTTGCATTCATGTAAATGAAAAATCAAATCTTTATACATAATAAAAATCAAAGTTTTTCCTTTATTGAAAATCTATATTTTCACATTCAAAGATTTCATATTTTCAAACAACCAAGATCATATTTTATTTGTAGACAAAGCGAAATTTATTTTTAAACACAATGCTTTTTATATTTTTAAAACGATGTATATTTTCATTTTCAACCACATTTTCATAACATTATATTTTTAAACAGTGTTATATATATATATATAATTTCAGACTTTAAAATCAATAATTTATATATACATTTCAGATTTTCTAAAACTATGCTATTTAATTAAAATATTTAACTAAAAATGAACTTACCGTTCCTCATTTTCGCTGAACCCATAGTCGGAGGGGAGAAACCACCCACCGTGCCACTTGTGAGCCACCAGGACCGAATCCGACCGTTCCCCATCAACCTCCGCCTCAAGCCGCCCCTTCGTCCTCGCCTGCGCAACTTCCGGTGGCCCTCAATCAATCCCGTCCGCTAGCCCTAGTCGAAACCCAAGCAGTCCAAAAGGGATTCGAACTTAACAGAACAAGCATCAAATTGAAGAGGAGCTTATGGCGATCCCAAATATAATTATTTGAAGATTTTTTGATTTTATTTTGATTTTCTTTCTGATTTTTATAAATCTCGTATTTCGTTGTGAAGAGGAAAGGGACTTTGGCGGCTGTGTCGAACGATTGGGGAAATAGGGTTTCCTAGTTTTTAAAGGGTTATATATATTATATAAATTAATCTTTAATTCAAAAATAAGTTGTTTATCGATTCGAACTCCCAACCAAACGCAACGACTGTCGCTCCTAGCCAATTACCCCTATCCCGGACACACTGGAATCTGTTTCGTAGGCCATTTCGGCTGTTACATTCAGTTATTCTTCAAATTAAAGTATAAAACATTCAATTTTCAAATTTGAACGTACATTCTAATTTGCCGGGGTCACAAACTGATTCGAAAAATTATGAAATTTACAACCTAGCAATAACTTTACATCCCGGACCCAACAAAACTGGTTTCGTCGAAATCCGAGGTCGTTTGCAAAATGTCTATTTTTAAGGGCTTGAATTCCATAGCGACTATTCAGAATTTTCAACTGGACATATCTTTTGATTCCCGCTATGAAATTTTGATTTTTCGGATTCGTTGGAAAGATATTCTCAAATAGATCCTATAGTTTTTGGTTTCACTAAAATCCGGATTGTTTTGCACCCGGTACATTCAATTGAAGTTTGTAATCGAATTATCGAACTACCGCGCCATTTTCAATTCTATTTATAATTATATATAAATATTTATATTCAAACAACGACGTATATAAATATATACGTTCGAATTCCATTCAAAAGAAATTTCTCGTCGATATTATTTAAAATAATTCATTTTAAATAATCAAAATTCGCTAAAATTGCCAAAATAAAAATTTTAAACTGGCCCAGATTTTCGGGTTGTTACAATCTCCCCCACTTAAAACTTTTCGTCCCCGAAAAGGAACAAAGTCGAAAGTGGTTTGATCATTCAACTCTACGTTCGATCTGACTTCCATTCTCCAACCTTTCAGTTTCTGAGAATTTTCAAAATTTCAAAAATTTGGCTAACACCCTAAATTTTCGAAAAATTTCGCCATATCCTCCCCTGCACCGGGAGCATCGGGGAATTTCAAATAGCTTCCCCGGTCCTTCAGATCTCAAAAAGAAAAAGAAAAAGCCAAGCGGCTAGCCAATAGGCTCATAAAATCATCATCACCCAAACAAAACAGTAAATTATGTAGTAAACATGTACCTATTTGTCGGGCAAACAAATTTTATTCTCTGGCTCTAGCCTCCTTGCTATAACCTGTTCAATGTAAGTACATATATATGCAAGCATATGCGACCTATTCTCAATATAAGTCAATATTTGATTCAATTAGGCGTAATGGTTCAAAATTTATCAAACAACTAAACAAGCAACACAAACATCAATCAATTAGTGAATTAGAGTTTCAAATTCATAATTTTGATACATATAAAGAAAATCATGTTTTGATGCCGAATCACAACAATGTATTCTAGCTATATTAGTTTTGGTTCTCACACCAGTCTAATGGAAATATATAGAAAATCACACCTTCGAAACTCGAGCATAAATGTTGATGATGCGATCGCTATCATCAATATCATCTTCGGGCGACTAGAGTGTGATGCTATATCTATCCAATATATTAAAATTTCAAATATACGTGGATCAGACGTATACGCAAAATCTTTATATACTGGACTGTCCAACTCAATATAAATAGATAATCAAATACGAATAATTGATTTAAATTTTCAAAACAAAAATTTGTTTTCACTTTAAAAATTTACTCTTTACACTCGTTCTAGGATACTACTGATTCTATCTCTAACGGGTCATCCCCATTGGATATTACTAATCCAATATCTGATGAATTCTTTCGTATGGTTCTAATGTGCCTTGTTCTCTGAGCTTTGTAAACCAAAGTTCTGATACCAACTGTGAAAACCTGTAACTTCCCCATAAAGGAAAGTGTCGGATAGTTTGAGAACAAGCCACAACAGAACGCATACAGAAGAACATTTCATTTCAATTCAAATCAAAATTGAATTCTTTTCAATTCATTTCGAAATCGTTATATATTTAATTCATTTCGAAATCGTTATATATTCAATTCATTTCGAAATCGTTATATATTCAATTCATTTCGAAATCGTTTTCAATTCAATTCATTTCGAAATCGTTATATATTCAATCCATTTCGAAATCGTTATATATTCAATTCATTTCGAAATCGTTTTCAATTCATTTCATTTCGAAATCGTTTTCAATTCAATTCATTTCGAAATCGTTTTCAATTCAATTCATTTCGAAATCGTTTTCAATTCAATTCACTTCAAAATGAATAAAATCGATATAAATATCGTTCACGTCAAAATGGCGTCAATCTAATCAACACGGCTTCATAAATTTCTATTTTCAAATATTCTATTTCAAATATTTCTTTTTCAAAATAGTTGTTATTATCAAAATATTTCGTTCAACACATGACCAATCTCAATGGATGAGTACTGTCAACACATGAACCTTTATTTTATATCGATAAAGATGTAAATTTTGTTACTAAAATATTTCGTTCAACGCATGACCAATCTCAATGGATGAGTACTGTCAACACATGAACCTTTATTTTATATCGATAAAGATGTAAATTTTATTACTAAAATATTTCGTTCAACGCATGACCAATCTCAATGGATGAGTACTGTCAACACATGAACCTTTATTTTATATCGATAAAGATGTAAATTTTATTACTAAAATATTTCGTTCAACACATGACCAATCTCAATGGATGAGTACTGTCAACACATGAACCTTTATTTTATAATGTTCTTTATTTTTCAAATTGGAATGAGGCCCAATCAATCACCATATAATGTTAATTATATGGATTTTCATACATTACACACATATAATAGCATTGAAAAATAATCTACCATCAACCAAAGTGCACTACACTGCATGAGCATCAAATATAGATCTCTAACGCTTATAACAGCCTGTCAATCGATCGATCGACATATTTAATCAATCAGGATGAGTGAACTTCAAATTTCATCCTAACACCCGTGTGGGGTTTCAAACAATCAAACACAGATTTTTGTTGTGCAGTTGGGCGATGTGTAAAATTTATCGACCCAATCAATGTCCTTCAAATAGGTGTACATAAACAAACCGTTCGGTTTGTAAATGAATATTTTATTTTATTCAGTTCAAGTTAAATATTATATTTTTTATTTCAACATATGAATTTCTATTCAGTTCATTTATTCAATAAAATGATATTTTTATTTATCTAACTTATTTTAGAAAATTTCGGCGGCATAACGGCACGATACTAGAAACGGGACAAGGCCTAGCCTTATCCCCGGTCTAGTGAAGGCCCACGCCATTCACACATCAATCACATCAATTCATTTCACCACACAATTCAATTTCAATCAAATAATCTAACTAATTTTTTTGCAATCAAACAAACAAGTCCATGGTCTGTGGACGATTGTGTCGGGTGCTACTAAGCACCGTCTGCATCCTAGTATATATATAACTAGAAAAAGAAATTGAAGAGTGAGGAGTTCTCACCGATAGCTATCCAACCATCTCGACTCTTCTTTGATATAAATCTTCTTCATTCTCGCCTTTTTGTTACCTTCGTTGCCCGCTTCCTCTACATATGTAAAAATCGAATTTTTACTTTGCTTTTCAATATATAAAAATCGAATTTTTTCTTTGCTTTTCAATATATAAAAATCGAATTTTTACTTTGTCCTTCAACATATAAATTTTTACTTCGATGTTCAATATATAAAAATCACATTTTTACTTCGATGTTCAATATATAAAAATCACAGTTTTACTTCGATGTTCAATATATAAAAATCACATTTTTACTTCGATGTTCAATATATAAAAATCACATTTTTACTTCGATGTTCAATATATAAAAATCACATTTTTACTTCGATGTTCAATATATAAAAATCACATTTTTACTTCACTACTCATCTCAAAATATCGTCTTTTATATTTTAAAATATCGTCTTTTATATTTTAAAAATCACGTCTTTACTATTTTATTTGCATTCATGTAAATGAAAAATCAAATCTTTATACATAATAAAAATCAAAGTTTTTCCTTTATTGAAAATCTATATTTTCACATTCAAAGATTTCATATTTTCAAACAACCAAGATCATATTTTATTTGTAGACAAAGCGAAATTTATTTTTAAACACAATGCTTTTTATATTTTTAAAACGATGTATATTTTCATTTTCAACCACATTTTCATAACATTATATTTTTAAACAGTGTTATATATATATATATATAATTTCAGACTTTAAAATCAATAATTTATATATACATTTCAGATTTTCTAAAACTATGCTATTTAATTAAAATATTTAACTAAAAATGAACTTACCGTTCCTCATTTTCGCTGAACCCATAGTCGGAGGGGAGAAACCACCCACCGTGCCACTTGTGAGCCACCAGGACCGAATCCGACCGTTCCCCATCAACCTCCGCCTCAAGCCGCCCCTTCGTCCTCGCCTGCGCAACTTCCGGTGGCCCTCAATCAATCCCGTCCGCTAGCCCTAGTCGAAACCCAAGCAGTCCAAAAGGGATTCGAACTTAACAGAACAAGCATCAAATTGAAGAGGAGCTTATGGCGATCCCAAATATAATTATTTGAAGATTTTTAGATTTTATTTTGATTTTCTTTCTGATTTTTATAAATCTCGTATTTCATTGTGAAGAGGAAAGGGACTTTGGCGGCCGTGTCGAACGATTGGGGAAATAGGGTTTCCTAGTTTTTAAAGGGTTATATATATTATATAAATTAATCTTTAATTCAAAAATAAGTTGTTTATCGATTCGAACTCCCAACCAAACGCAACGACTGTCGCTCCTAGCCAATTACCCCTATCCCGGACACACTGGAATATGTTTCGTAGGCCATTTCGGCTGTTACATTCAGTTATTCTTCAAATTAAAGTATAAAACATTCAATTTTCAAATTTGAACGTACATTCTAATTTGCCGGGGTCACAAACTGATTCGAAAAATTATGAAATTTACAACCTAGCAATAACTTTACATCCCGGACCCAACAAAACTGGTTTCGTCGAAATCCGAGGTCGTTTGCAAAATGTCTATTTTTAAGGGCTTGAATTCCATAGCGACTATTCAGAATTTTCAACTGGACATATCTTTTGATTCCCGCTATGAAATTTTGATTTTTCGGATTCGTTGGAAATATATTCTCAAATAGATCCTATAGTTTTTGGTTTCACTAAAATCCGGATTGTTTTGCACCCGGTACATTCAATTGAAGTTTGTAATCGAATTATCGAACTACCGCGCCATTTTCAATTCTATTTATAATTATATATAAATATTTATATTCAAACGACGACGTATATAAATATATACGTTCGAATTCCATTCAAAATAAATTTCTCGTCGATATTATTTAAAATAATTCATTTTAAATAATCAAAATTCGCTAAAATTGCCAAAATAAAAATTTTAAACTGGCCCAGATTTTCGGGTTGTTACAATTCGTATTTTGATTTGACTAATATGAGAATGATTTAGTGCTGGTCCGAGTGTTTGTTGTGTTTTCTTTTTATGCAATACGCTCGGGTCAGCAGATGTTTGTAGTTATCGAAGATGACTGTGCCTTGGAGATCGAAGACGAAGATTGGTATATACTTATTAGATATATATATATGTATTTCCGCTGCATTTTTTATTTCCGCTGTCATGTTATGTATATCTGCTTATGGGTAACTACGATTTATCATTTGTACGTTATAGTCAAATATATATATTCCAATTGTTTTAGCTGCTATTTGTTATTATATGTTGTCCTTCCGCTGTGAGATTCTGTGATTTGGTTTTTCTCTCTATCCTTCCTTTTCTTCTTTTTCCCAATAACTACCCGTATTTGTGATTTGTTTGGGTCGACATGTGTGGATTATTGTCGATTCGAACGGTAAAAAAAAATGGGTCGTTATAATTTATCTTTGATAAAATTAATGGGAACCTTTCTCAAAGTAAAAGAATATTTGAATAAAGGAATATTCTGGATTGGAATGAGGCGTATGTTGTGTTTTTATAGCACTTGTTTATTATATACACGAGTTATTCAGAAAGACTGGGTTTATCCCATTCTGAATAACTGATTTGACGATGTGTCGAGGATGAAGACGGTGGTTGAAGACCGGAGGTCTTCACATCGTTTGGATGATTACTGATGTATTGATTTGGGCCATACACCCAAAACGAGGTAATAAGTGGTGATCGTCCAGACGTACTTGGAGATCGATGGATATGCGAGGGCCTCTCCCCTGTATTGGACATGTGGGGGAGGAATAAGGTGCCTCCGGTTTCGTTCAGTCCCGGAATGAACTTGTAAATGGATGTGTGTCTGACATCGAATTTCATTCTGTGTGATTGATAGACATCCGTTGCATAGCGTGAATTGCCTGTGTGGCATGCTGAGATGCAAATGATCAAGGCTTCTGTTGAAAAGCAGAGTCTTGTGGGAGATGATCAAAGCACGACTTTAATATATCGCAGCTTTGTGTAGCTTTGATTCGCGAGCCTCACACCCTGGTGTGAACCAGAAATGGGAGAGGACCTCAGGGAGGGCATGCGTTTCCATCTAGCTAGGAGTGGTGTCAGTGGTTTTACAAGCCCTGGCAAGTTTGACTCATGTGGTTGTTGGAATGCGAGGCGCCTCGGTTATATCGGTCGTTCCAGGGCCGGTAGTTTGGTCGGTATATGACCAGTTTACGCCCCATAGGGAGGGGTAACGCATTGTTCAGGCATTTTAATCCACCTCGTGTGGACCGGCCCTGATGATCCAAGGGCTTGACTGAGTACTTGCCCTGAGATACGGGCTTGACAGTCTCAAAGCGGTAAGGATGATCCCTTGCCTTGGTTCACAGATGGAAATCCAACTTCCAATACATGACATTTGCGGTTTTGATTGTAGAGCCTAATATTGGCGACATGATATATGGTACCCATGCCGTCTATGATTGATACTTATGATTGAAATTGTTTTGACACTATACACTTATAGTAATAATAAAAGATGAAATTTCACGCACCACGCATATTTGGCTATTATAAGGTAAAACTCTATCCTCCGTCTTGCGTTGCATTGTGTGATATGACCTGAGTCTTATAATAGCTTCATTGTTCTTTATTTAGCATTGCGCTGTTTGTTTTATGCACTGGTATTCTTGGGAGGAAACCCGTTCCGTGTTATACGGCGGGTTCCCTTGATTTACCAAATTTTAAAATAACGATAAATAACTATTTTAGTTCTCACACCAGTCACATGACTGACCTGGAGTTTATTGTTTTAACCTAAATTCTGGGTTCCTATATTTTCTACACGGGCAGCTAGTAGTTTTGGTTTTGCAGATTAATATTCACAGGATCCTGGTTTACAGCTGAAATGATATTCGGAAAGCTCTGTATCCGTATATTCCTTTCAGTTGTGTTTTGTATTATTTTCTATTGCATTGTAATTTGTAAATCTCTAGTACTTAGTAAATGTGTAATATTTATTCATACTCTGTTGTATTCTTGTATTCTGATGAAATTGTTGTAATAAGCAATGAAATGTTCTTCTGTTTGTGTTCTGATTTGTCGTGTTCTCAAAGAAATCCGTTCTTTCCTTCACGGGGAAGTTACGGGTGGTTACAGTTTGGTATCAGAGCTTTGGTTTACAGAGCTCGGAGAACAAGACACGTTAGAACCAAATGAAAGAATTCATCAGAGATTGGATTAGTAATATCCAATTAGAATGACTCGTTAGAGAGGGGATCAGTAGTATCCTAGAACGAGTGTGAAGAGTGTTCTTTTTAAAAATAAAGATGAAAACAATTTTTGTTTTGAAAAATCAATTCAATTATTCGTATTTGAATGTTTATTTTATATTGAATTTAGACAATCCAATATATAAAGATTTTGCATATACGTATGATCCACATGTATTCGAAGTTTTAATATGCTGAATAGATATAGAATCACACTATAGTCGCCCGGAGATGATTATGATAATGCTGCAGCGTTATCACTATTTATGTTCGAGTTTCGTAAGTGGGATTTCTTTATGATTCCAATTGACTGCTGTGAGAACCAAAACTAGATAGGGCTTATTGTTGTGATTTAGCATCAAAAATATGATTTTTGGACTATGTATCAAAATTATGAATTTGAAACGTTAATTCACTAATTGATTTATTGTTGTGTTGTTTGATTATTGGTTTGATATTTTTAACCATTTAGCCAAATCAAGTCAAATATTGAACTGTATTGAAAATTATTTGAAATTGCATGCATATACATGTGTATCTATTGAATAGGTCACTGCAAAGAGGCGAGAGCAGAGGAATAAAATTGTTTGCCCGACAAATAGGTACATGTTTATTGTATTTCTTGGGGGTTTTGATGATTTTATGAGCCGATTGGCTAACCACTTGGTTGTTTCTTTTTCCTTTTGGATTGGAGAGGCCTGTATGGTGATTTCAGGATTTTTCCGGTGCTCCCGTGCAGGGGAGGTTATGGCGATATTTTTCGAAAATTTAGGGTGTTTGCCAAATTTTTGAAGAATTGGAAAGTTCTTAGAAACTGAAAAGTTGAAGAATTTAAGCCGTAATGAAAATAATGAAAGTTGAGTTGGTTTGTAAAACAACTTTCAGCTCCATTCCTTTTCAAGGATGAAAAGATTTTAAGTGGCGGAGATTGTAACAACCCGGAAAATCTGAGCCAATTTAAAATTTTTATTTTGGCAATTTTAATGAATTTTGAATATTTAAAATGATTTATTTTAAATAATAACAATGAGAAATTTATTTTGAATAGAATTAGAACATATATATTTATTTGAATCGACGTTAGAATATAAATATTTATTTTTAATTATAAAAGGAATTGGAAATGACGCTGTAATTCGAAAATTCGATTTCAAATTTCAAATGACTGTACAAGATTCAAAATAAACCGGATTTTAGCGAAACCAAAAATATTAGAATCTATTTGAAAATATCTTTGCAGCGCATCCGAAAAATCAAAATTTCATAGTGGGAATAAAAAGTTATGCCCAGTTGAAAATCCAGAATAGTCGTTATGGAAAATATAGCCCTTAAAAATGGAAATTTTGCAAACGACCTCCATTTTCGAAGAAGCCACTTTTGTTGGATCCAGGATGTTAAGTTATTTCTAGATTCCAAAATTCATAATTTTTGAAGTCAATATGTGAGCGTGGCACAAGAAAACATGTTTTGTCAATTTTAGTCAACTTGGATCGACCAGAAAATGGTCAATTTTCAACTGGTCTCCAAATTTGACGAAATTAGTTTTGTTAGGACCGTATTGTCAATACAAAGGTAGAAATATTTTTTTTGTAATTTTTAGAGTCAGTACGTGGTCCCGGTAAATTGAAATGTACGTTTAAAATTGAATATATTGATTTAAACTTTAATTTAAACGGAAACTGATCGAAACAGTCAAATCAGCTTGCGAGACATATCCCATTGTGTTCGAAATGGGGGTAATTTGCTAGGGGCGACAGTCGTTGGGTCTCGTTTGGAGGTCGAATGGAAAAGTGACTTTATGGAAAATTAAATTAATTAAATATATATTTATTTATAAATCCTTACTCCTCTCTCTCTCTCTCCCTCACTTCGTTCGATCTGGAGAAAATAGAAAAAAAACTAAATTCGTTCAGCCCTAGCCCGTCGCGCCACCCTCCGGAGACGCCGCCCCCTCTGGCGATCGCCACCCACCCCGTTTCCTCCCTCCTCCGCCCAGTCTCCATCGAGGAGCACACCCGAATCCACCAATCGCGGAACTTCGCACCACCAACTCAGGCCACCGCGGACCCCCTAGCTCCGCCTGACTGCCGTCAGGACCCTGCTCCGCCAGCGCAGGCGTGCGCCTCCCCCTACGACCACCCACAGCCCGACTTCGACGATGAAAACCCCCCCTCTCCTTCAAAATCAGTGTAAGTTTTTAAATTTGAGTTTTATTTATTTTCTTCAATTTAAAAACTGATTTTATATGAGTAGAGAAGTAAAAACTGATTTTATATGAGAATAGAAGAAAGTAATGATTTTTAGATCTGTAAAGATTAGACTTTTAAATAAATAAAGTTTGGATTTTTAATATGATGACATAATTTTTATGAGGTTAAAGATGAGATTTTTATCAATATGAAGTTTAGATCTTTGTTCATATGAAGTTAAGATTTTTAACACTTGAAAGGTTTGATTTTTAAAATAGAAAAGGTTTGATTTTTATGAACATAAAGTTGTGATTTTTATATATATGTAGCGAAATAAAAATATAATCTTTTCTATATATGTAGCGTTATCAAAATATGATTTTTCAATGTAAATAATAAAATAAAAATGAGATTTTTATTTATATAGTAGCGCTATGAAAATGTGATTTTTATTTATCTGAATAGAGTGTAAAAATGTGATTTTCACTATGAACAGAGTGAAAAAGAGTGCGTTGGAATTTCGGGCACATCCTAACTGTTCGGAAATTCAGAAATAAAAATGGCGGAGTGGATCCCAAAGGTGAGAACTTCTCACTTTGAATTTTATTTTCTAGTTAAAATATATACTAGGATGCAGACGGTGCTTAGCAACACCCAACACCCGTCATCCACAGATCATGGACGACTTGTTTTTTAGTTTGATTATGTTGCGGAAGTTGATTGTGTGATGTGGAATGGAATAAAATATTTTATATTTAAAAATACAATTTTTAAAGTGTACATGAATAAAATAAAAATCCATAAACAAATCGGACGATTTGTTTATATACACACATTTGACTGATATTGGTTGGGAGGATAAATTTTACACATCGCCCAACTGCACAAATAAAATATGTGTTTGATTGATTGAAACTCCACACGGGTATTAGGATGATATAAGACATACACTAGTCCCAATAATTAGTTGTATGTCGATCAATTGATTGAAAAGCTTTCATAAGCGTTGAATATTTATATTTGACGCTTATGCAGTGTAGAATGCACTCTGAATGATGGATGATTATAAGACATACACTAGTCCCAATAATTAGTTGTATGTCGATCAATTGATTGACAAGCTGTCATAAGCATTGAATATTTATATTTGATGCTTATGCAGTGTAGAATGCACTCTGAATGATGGATGATTATTTATCACTATTGTTGTATACATGTATTGTATGAAATCCATATAAATCACATTATATGGTAATTGACTGTGTCTGATTCTAGTTCAGATAGAATGAATTTTTTAAAATAACGATTATTTTTAAAATAACGAATATTTTCAAATAATATTCAGAAAAGAATAAAAATATGATTTTGATGTCCGATTTGGGATGGACACGAATATATTTAAAAATAATTAGATTGACGCCATTTTCATGTGAGCGATATTTATATCGATTTTATTTATTTTTATAATGAATATTGAAAAGGAATTGATTTCGAAATATAATGTTTTGAAAATATTATCATTTATATATCGATGATATGGAATATTCAATTTTGATTTGAAATTGAATACGAAGTTGAAATCATTTTGAAAACGAATTTAAAACGATTTATAAAATACGTTTAAAATGGAAATCGACGAAATATATATTATATCTATAATATAATGACCTGAATAGAACGCGCTGCGCTGCGATAGTTCGCGAATTTCGACCATTGACTTCAAACGGACATTACGGGAGATCCGACTGTCGGATTCTCCTAAAACTAGAACCATTGGGTTCGTATCGAAAAGAGCTTTCTAAGAATACTAGAGATTTGAAATGTAATGGTTGGATTTGGAATTATATCCAAATCAAATTTGGAAAAGGTCGCTGTAAGTGCAGTTCGATGGCTGTTTATGGAAATCCACTGTACTGGCCTTGATAAAATTATTAAAAATATCAATAATTAGTGTAAATTCATAAGAAGTGATTCGGAAAGAATTGGAAAAAAATATTCTATATTTGAAAAGATAAAAATAGATTTTTATCGAAATGAACTAGTTTTGAATTAGAATAATAAATCCAATATTTTTAAAATAAATAAATTGGATTTGAAATGGTTTTAAAAATAACCAGAATTTCCAATATATGAATTGGAATGGATTTGAATCGAAATTATCATCGGAATATTTCGATGTGGGATTCGGGATTATACGGATATTATTATGGAAATTTGGAAGATATATTTTATATCATTGTTTCCAAAACGATATTTGTTGATTTCAGAATTTGATATTGAATATAAGCCGATATATTTTCTGCTTAGAGCCTTGTAATTAATATCAAATTGGATTTTGGGTTTGTCGTGAATGGTATCTTTAATAATACTGTTCTTAAACCCAATGGAGTTAAGGAAATTAGAATCTGACTGGAGATTAGTTAAGTTAAATGGTTTACTGGGCGTTAATCTGATGTTGGTTTCAGCCTATGGGGTTAATACTTAGGGAATTGTTCTCTTACAAATTTACGGTTAGAAACTGATGGGATTTTGGGTTTGTCGTGAACTGTGTTTTAAATGGCACTGTTCTTAAACCCAAGGTGAAAAGAATAAATCATTTAATTAAGATTTGAAGAAGAATTACCAATTAATTAACATTTAATTGGAACTGGAAATAGAAGGTGAATTGGGTTCATTGTGAATTGTGTTTTTAACGACATTTGTTCTTTAACCCGATTTACGGTAAAATGCGTTTTGGAATTTATAAATCTTTTTATTAAGATTTAACGGGAATTTTCCAAAGTAACGGTTTTCCAATTTAATATATTAAATTGGAATTGAATGGAATTCGATTGGTAATAATCGAAGTGAACTTCTATGGAGGAAGACTGTTAATACATATGGAATTTAGAAGGCTTTGCCGTTATTCCATTTATATTATGGGTCGGATACGAAAATTGATATCGATTATATATCGATTTGTTTTCCATGAAGATTCAATTATGGAATGTGATTTTTGGTTGTCGTGAATAGTATCTTTAATAATACTGTTCTTAGACCCAATAGAGTTAAGAAAATCAGAAACTAACTGGGGATTAGTTAAGTTGAATGGTTTCCTGGGTATTGATCTGATGTTGGTTTCGGCCTTCGGGGTTAATACTTAAGGAATTGTTCACTTGCTAATTTACAATTAAAGGCTGATAAAATGGAATGTGATTTTGGTTTTATCTTGAACCGTGTTTTAAATGACACTTTTTCTTTAACCCAGTTAAAGACAGGATATGATTTCTCAAGTTAAACAATCGTTAATATTGATTTTTGGGAAAATTAAAACCAAGTGGAGTTTTAATGCATCTTTAATTAGATTGAAATGATATCCAAAGGAAGATTAAAGAATAAATTTAAAGAATTCATCTTTGATAAAATTAATGGGAGTCTTTCTCAAAGTATAAGAATATTTGAATAAAGGAATATTCTCGATTGGAATGAGGCGTATGTTGTGTTTTTATAGCAATTGTTTATTATACACGCGAGTTATTCAGAAAGATCGGGTTTATCCCATTCTGAATAACTGATTCGACGATGTGTCGAGGAAGAAGACGGTGGTTGAAGACCGAAGTTCTTCACATTGTTTGGATGATTACTGATGTCTCGATTTGGGCCGTACACCCAAGACAAGGTAATAAGTGGTGATCGTCCAGACGTACTTGGAGATCGATGGATATGCGAGGGCCTCTCCCCTGTCTTGGACATGTGGGGGAGGAATAAGGTGCCTCCGGTTTCATTCAGTCCCAGAACGAACTTGTAAATGGATGTGTGTGTCTGACATCGGATTTCATTCAGTGTGATTGATAGACATTGGTTGCATAGCGTGAATTGCCTGTATGGCATGCTGAGATGCAAATGATCAAGGCTACTATTGAAAAGCAGAGTCTTGTGGTTGATGATCAAAGCACGGCTTTAATATAGCGTAGCTTTGTGTAGCGTTGATTCGCGAGCCTCACACCCCGGTGTGAACCAGAAACGGGAGAGGACCTCAGGGAGGGCGTGCGTTTCCTTCAAGCTAGGAGTGGAGTCAGTGGTTTTACAAGCCCTGGCAAGTTTGACTCATGTGGTTGTTGGAATGCGAGGCGCCTTGGTTATATCGGTCGTTCTGGGGCCGATAGTTTGGTCGGGATATGACCAGTTTACGCCCCATAGAGCGGGGAAACACATTGTTCAGGCATTTTAATCCACTCCGTGTGGACCGACCCTGACGATCCAAGGGCTTGTAACACCCCACGTCCATTAATGTCACACACAAAGGGAATGAACTAACTTCCATGGAGCGTATTTAGTGTATAGAACATAATAAATCAAGACAGATATAAATAATGGTACTTGAAAATTTTAAAACAACTTTTATTGCAGCGGAGAACTAGTTTGATTACAACAACTTCATAAACCATGTACACTTAATATCCATCTTGATAAATTGTTTCAGAGTACATAAAATAAAAAGCATAAACCCCAACACAAGTAGCCACAAAAGAGATGAGATGAACTTTACTTTCAGCAATCCAAGCACTTCCAAAAGAGAGAGAAAGAGATCCAAGATCAAATTCCACTAGTACTAGTCCCACCCTGAGAACCTGGAGGGGGGGGGGGGGGGTAGGAAGAAAAGAGGCAAAAACAAGGGGGTCAGACATAAAGTCTGGAGAGTATAATAACTTTAACAATATAATTATTAAAGTAACTAGGATAAGGCATAAACTGGTCAGATAAGATATGACCATGAAACAAGTGGGCATGACAAGCAAATAAAAGGAATATTCTGGAGTTAATCTCATTCCTAATCACTATAGGATAATTACTATACTGCACCACCACTAGTCACCCTAAAAGTTGATCCCGCCTACAAAACTTAATAATGATAATGGTAGTTCGTGTACCCCTAGCTGCCTTCATAGGTGCCGTCTGCCCCTATCTCCACTAGTTGTACCCACTACCCCCATTCGATCGGCTCCCTAACTCGTAGATACCCGTGCTGGTCCCACAGTGGGGTGTATCACTCCCCAAAGTGGCAACCCGATACCACTAAAGATGAACAACTTATATCTACACGATGCAACAACGTCTTACCTACCAGCCCGGGCCCACGCACGCACATGACCCCGTTGGACTTGCGTTGCCATCGCTAACCCATTTTGACCTCTTACAATCAAATCCAGTAAGCGTGTCCCGTCCTCGACTTGGGTTGAGCACACAAAGATACTTAATGGGTTACTGATTTGAAAAGAGACCCCTATGCACGACACAAGCTTTCCACCTATGTTTGGTCCCCACTAAGGTTTCCCACTTAACCCCATTTTTTATTCATGTCTTCTTACATGTTTCAACTTGGTTAATTGCGTCTAATCGTATTTCACATGCCACCCAAGGCACCCACTTAATTTCACATGCCACCCAAGGCACCCACTTAACCCCCCATGTCCCACCACATGTTTATCTGGTTAAGTGTTACTTAATTCATTAGAACCGTACCCTTGTAAAGACCTCCCACATTAGACTGGAATTTGCGGTTGCTGAATTTGTCGGGCGGGTCCGGGTAGTCTTATACCACAAACGAGCCTAACCTCGTGTCTTTACAACTATTACGCATTTAATTCGTGCCTTTGACCTCTCACATTAGACTGACATTTGTGGCTGCTGGATTTGCCGGGCGGGTCCGGGCAGTCCTACACCATAAAAGAGTCTAACCTCATGTCTTAGGCGGTTTATTATTACACATCTTTATTTAACCCCAAATTGGATTAATATACCTATTCAAATTTTGTCAATAAATTCCAAATTTATTTATATCCATGATTGTCTCTTAAAATTATGTCCATAAATACCAATTATGCCAATTAATGTCTTAAATTAATTATATGCTTTTTTAAGGCCATTTATGCCAATTCACAATTTTATGTATATTCAATATTGTCCCATCATCCCCACGCTATTCGTACGTTTGCATATGACATATGTTAGACTCGAAAATAGTCTAACTCATAAAAAGAAGAATAACATCACATAACACATAAAATAGATCTAAGGATCATGACATAAGATTACATAGCCAATAACTTGCATATGAATTTCATTCCAACTAGCATATGATACAAAACTAGCATAGGTGATGGACATAAACTTGCATAACCTATGTACTGCTATAGATCCAAACATAAAGGTGTGAACTTGCATATGGATCTAAACATAAAATGTAATCTTCAATATAGATCTAAACATAAAGATATAATCTTGCTTATAGATCTAAACATAAAGGTGTGAACTTGCATATGGATCTAAACATATAGATTAATGTCACATAAACTAGCATATGCATATACATGTTTCACATATATTTTAACAATCCAAACTTTCATAAGATTCATATAAGAATATATGATCCAATCACCTCAAACTTGCATAAGATATAAGATTCAACTTGCATAGGATTCACATAAGAACTAACATATGATCCAACTTGCATCAAATTCACATAAGAACTAGCACATGATGCAACTTGCATTAAATTCACATAAGAACTAACATATGATTCAACACCACAAACATACATATAATTTACATCACATGATTCAAAATCATATTCTTATGATCCCAATTATATCTTATCATAATTAAATTAACAAATTATTTTGTGAAAGCTATCATACTCACAATAAAAAAGAATAGTCTTGTCTTTCTGGGATCTGTATTCTGAAACTGAATTGCTCGCATTTGATGTAGACTTAGTTGTTATTTAGATTTGATTTGATTTTTGACTCAGGCCTCTATCTTGATTTAGGGTTGAAAGTGTATGGCAGCTACACTAGGTTCTCCATTGACGACATGGCGACTCTTGATATGAATTTGTGTGATTAGGCTTAGGGGTTTAGGGTGTTTTTTTATAGAAGATTAACTAATTAAGAGCCATCAGATTACCCTAGGAATAACCAGAACCATTCAGATAGCCACCTAAGCCCTAGTGACTCAACAACGACTCACTATTCGGATCAAAACACTCCAGAAATCTGTGCAGGCTTCTAGCCCGACCTGGGCGCTCTTGACAGGTGCGCCAGTGCATTTTTGTACTAGCGCACTTCACAAGTGCGCCAGTGCATTTCTTTTTTTTCCCCGGTTTTCTGCCTAACTTCGTTCGTCCATATCTCCTTCATACGGTGTCCGTTCTATGCGAACTCGGACTCTATCTCAAGCAGAATTTCGAGACGAACATAATGGCGCAACCCGTTTCCCTTAATTCCCACATTTGAAATTAAGTATTCTTTAATTTTTTAACTTTAATATTTAAAATTACGGGGTGTTACATTCTCCCCTCCTTAAAGGATTTCGGCCCCGAAATCTCCAAGTTAAGGAGAATGCATATCCTAACATCCAATCATCCATCTACTCAACCATCAAACACAGCCATCCATTGTCCTTACAAGATTTCTAATTCTATATGAAGATATGCAAGAAGTGTGTGTATATGTTTCTTATCTAATGCAAAATCAGGCGGTCTACTGATTCAGTTAACCTCCTTAATGCAAACCATGATAGTGCCATGCGTCCATTATGTATGCGAAAGAATCCTATCGATACACATTATTTCTACATGTGTGCACAACCATTCATCAAAATGCAGCATCCATATGATAACACAACCCTTATCATCCATTAATTTAAATATGCACAAACATTTATATGTAATATGAAGGTGATTGAGCCGATCTAGTGCCTAAGGTGTGTGTACATGCATCCACGAGCAACCACTAGCAACCACTTGCATCCATTTGCATCCATCAAACATAACATGTCTCAAACACATGTTTGCAACTATTGGGTTCTTCCTAACTAAAGATCGAAGATGTCATCGCAAAGATAATACTAAAAGATAGGACAAGTATCAACAAAGCGGTAGAAAAAAGGAGAAAATAAAACAAACCCTCAAAAAGGAAAGGGTACAGCGTACGCATCTTATCTTCCGTCTCCCAAGTCGCGTCTCTTTGATCATCTCCCCGTTGCACTTTGACCAACTTGACCTCTTTGTTGCGAAGATTTTTGACCTCCGACCCGAGAATGCGTGTAGGAGCTCGTCTGATCGTGGCATTGCGCTCTACTTCCACTTCTTCGAGCGTGCTCGGCTCTACCACTTCTGCCGTATCGTGCAAACACTTACGCAAATGCGAAACGTGAAACACGTCATGAACTCCGCTAAGCTTCTCTGGTAACTTTACTCTATACGCCATCTGCCCAATCCTCTCTGCAATTGGAAAGGGTCCTACGAACCTTGGTGCCAGCTTCCCTACTAATCCAAAGCGTACTACGTTTCTCAACGGTGACACCTTAACAAAAACCATGTCCCCAACATTGAACTCAAGATCGGTTCGTCTCCTTTCAGCATATGACTTCTGTCAGTCCTGCGCCATCTTCATTCGTCATCGAATCAGGTCTATCTTCTCCGAAGTCTCCCTTATCATGTCGGGTCCAAGTAAAACCTTGTCCGTGGATTCCCACCAACAAGTAGGTGATCGACACGATCATCCATAAAGAGCCTCAAAAGGTGCCATGCCAATGCTAGCCTAAAAACTAATATTATAGGCGAACTCCACTAGTGGAAGATGTTCTTCCCATGTTATTCCAAAGTCTAGGATGCATAGCCTTAGAAGGTCTTCTGGAATCTGATTTACTCCCTCGGTCTGGCCGTCTGTCTGAGGATGATAAGCGGTACTTAATCATAATTGCGTTCCAACCGCCTCTTGTAAGCTTTTCCAAAGTTCGCTTGTGAAAATGGGATCTCTATCGCTCACAATGCTAGAGGGTATGCCGTGCAAACGGACTATCTCTCGAAGGTAAACGGATGCTAACCATGCGGCGGTCCTATCTACTTTTAACGGGAATAAAATGGGCACTTTTAGTAAGTCGATCTATAATTACCCAAATCCCCGTATTACCCTTACTTGATCTTGGAAACCCATCCACAAAATCTGTAACGACCCGAACTTCCCCAGTAAGGAAAGCCCGGATTGAATTGAGAACAAGCCACATCGGGACGCAAACAGAAGAACATTTCATTTCTTATTACAACAATTAATTAGAATACAAGAATATACAGAGTATGAATAAATATTACACAGAAAATATCAGAGATTTAAATTACATTTAAATACATTGCAGCGGAAAAATAATACAATACAAAACTGAAAGGAATACACGGATACAGAGCTTTCCGAGTATAATTCCAGCTGTAAATCAGGATCCTGTGAATATAAATCTGCAAAACCAAAACTACTAGCTGCCTGTGTCAAAATAAGGGCACCCAGAGTTTAAGTTAAAACAATAAACTCCAAGTCAGTTATGTTACTAGTGTGAGAACTAAAACAGTTATAAATCTTTATTTAAAAGTTAGGTAAATCAAGAGACCACGCCGTATAACACGGAACGAGTTTCCTCCCAAGAATACCAGTGCATAAAACAACAACGCAATGCTAAATAAAGAACAATGAAGCTATTATAAGACCCAAGTCCCATCACACAATGCAACACAAGCCGGAGGATAGGGTTTTACCTTATAATAGCCAAAGAATGCTTGATACGCTAAATTTCATGTTTTATTATTACTATAAGTGTATAGTGTCAAAACAATTTCAATCATAAATATCAATCATAGATGGCATGGGTACCATATAGCATGTCGCCATACTAGGCTCTACAATCAAAACCGCAAGGTCACGTATTGGAAGTTGGGTTTCCATCTGTGAACCGAGGCAAAAGATAGTCCTCACCGATTTGAGACAATCTAGCCCATGTCTCAGGATCAGAGCTCGAGTGACCCTTGGATCTTCAGGAACGGTCCACCGATGTGGATTAAAATGCTTGAACACTGCGTTTTCCCGCCCTTTGGGGTGTAAATGATCAAAATGACTCCATCGGCTCCACACAGTCACCGATATATCCGAGGCGCCTCGCAACAACAACAACCACACAGGTGAAAATAATATAAATGCTAGAGCTGGTAGGTCACTGACACCACCCTAACTTGAAGGAAACGCATGCCCTGACTGTAGTCCTCTCCCGTTTCTGGTTCACAACCGGGGTGTGAGGCTCGCAAATCAACGTTACACAAAGCTATGCCACACAGGAGGTGCTTTGATCATCAACCACAAGACTTTTCTTTTCAACAGAAGCCTTGATCAATTGCCACTTAGGCATGCCACACAGGAAATTCACTCCATGCGATTGATATCCATCAATATATAACCCCTGAGCTCGTACGTCTCAGAGGAGGGCGTTAAGCAAGATAATTAATTCTCCGCCACCAAACAGATATATATTTAACAGAAATCAATCACACAGAATAAAATCCAATGTCAGACACACAGTCCATTTACAAGTTCGTTCTGGGTCTGAACGAAACCGGAGGCACCATGTACCTCGCATATCCATCGATCTCCAAGTACGTCTGGACGATCACCAACTGATTCCCTCCTCTTGGGTGTACAGCCCAATCAAGATCATCAGTAATCACCCAAACGACGTGAAGACCTCCGGTCTTCGACCACCGTCTTCATCCTCGACACCACGTCCAATCAGTTATTCAGAATGGGTTAAACCGGGTCTTTCTGAATAACTCACGTATATAATAAACAAGTGTTACACAAACACAACATACGCCTCATTCCAATTCAGAATATTCTTTTACTCCAATATTCTTATTCTTTGGGAAAAGTTCCCATTAATTTTATCAAAGATAAATTCTTTAAATTTATTCTTTAATCTTCTTTGAATATCAATTCAAACTAGTCGGGATTAGCGAACCACACCGAAGTAATCATTTATTTTATTTCCCAATCCCCACCTATTCATCCCATGAAGTAAAACTGGTCATACTTCATATCTAACAGCACGGTGTTATCGGTAAATTCAATTACCATTTCACGTTCAAATCTAATTAAAGATTTAACTATCGCTTGGAGCAAAACCGGTGATACCCCATTCTCGATAACTGCAATCTAATTATAGATTCATTAAAACTCCACTTAGTTTTAATCTTCCCAATAATCACTATCAATGATTATTTTACTTGGGAAATCACATCCTGTCTTTAACTGGGTTAAAGAACCAATGTCATTTAAAACATGGTTCACTATAAACCCAAAATCACATTTCACTCCATCAGCCTTTAACCGTAAATTAGCAAGTGAACAATTCCCTAAGTATTAACCCCGAAGGCCGAAACCAACATCAGATCAATACCCAGGATACCATTCAACTTAACTAATCTCCAGTTAGTTTCTGATTTTCTTAACTCCATTGGGTCTAAGAACAGTATTATTGAAGATACCATTCACGACAAACCCAAATCACATTTGATATTAAATACAAGGCTCTGAATAGAAAATATATTGGCTTATATTCAATATCAAATTCTACGACCAACAAATATCGTATTGGAAATAACGATATAAATATATCTTTCAAATTTCCATAACCATATCTGTATAATCACGAAATCCAACATCGAAATATTCCAGAGACAATTTCGATTCAAATCCATTCCAATTCAATTATTGGAAATTCTGATTATTTTCAAAACAGTTTCAAATCCACTTTATTTATTTTAAAAATAAATAGAATTATAATTCTAGTTCAAAACTCGTACAGTCGATTTCCATCAACGGCCATCGAACTACACTTACAGCGACCTTTTCCAGATTTGATTTGGACATAATTCCAAATCCAACCATTAGATTTCAAATCTCTAATATTTGTTAGAATGTCCTTTTCGATACGAACCCAACGGTTCTGCTTTTAGGAGAATCTGACGGTCGGATCTCCCGTAATATCCATTCGAAGTCAATGGTCGAAATTCGCGAACTGCCGCGGCGCGGCGCGTTCTATTCAGGCCATTATATAATATATATAATATATATATAATATATACTTCATCGATTTCCTTTCGAAACGAATTTTATAAATCGTTTTGAATTCGTTTTCAAAACGATTTCAACTTCATATTCAATTTCGAATCAAAATTGAATATTCCACATCATCGATATACAAATGATAATATTTTCAAAATGTTATATTTTGAAATCACTTCCTTTTCTATATTCATTATAAAAATGAATAAAATTGATATAAATATCGTTCACGTCAAAATGGCGTCAATCTAATTAACACGACTTTTATTCAACACATGAATGTTTTCTTCTATTCAACACATGAATATTTATTTTATTCAACACATGAATATTTATTTTATTATAATATTCTTTATTTTCCAAATTAGAATGAGGCCCAATCAATTACCATATAATGTTAATTATATGGATTCCATACAACACATGTATATAATAGCAACGATAAATAATCAACCATCATCCAGAGTGCACCACACAACTGAATAAGCATTAAATATAAATAATTAACGCTTACACAGTCTGTCAACCCATCGATTGACATACAACTAAACAATCGGGATTAGTGTATGTCAAATATCATCCCAATACCCGTGTGGGGTTTCAAATCAACAAACACAGATTTTTATTTGTGCAGTTGGGCGATGTGTAAAATTTATCGTCCCAATCAATATCAGTCAAATCAGTGTATATAAACAAATCATCCGATTTGTTTATTACTATTTATTTTATGTACACGTTAAAAATCATATTTTTAACTATAAAATATTTTCCACTATAAAATATTTTATATCATTCCACATCTCACAATCAAATTTCACAACACATCAATCAAACAAACAAGTCATCCATGGTCTGTGGACGACGGGTGTCGGGTGCTGCTAAGCACCGTATGCATCCTAGTATATATTTTTAACTAGAAAACAAGATTTAAAGTGAGAAGTTCTCACCAAGGGTTCCACTCCGTCGTTTTATTTCTGAAATTCAGAACAGACTGCATCTGCCCGTACTTCCAACGCAGTCTTTGTCACGCTGTTCACATTAAAAATCACATTCTTATTCCAACGCTATACGGATAAAAATCACATTTTTATATCACTATACATATAATAAAAATCAGATTTTTATTTCGCTATAAATATAAAAATCATATTTTTAACTTCATGCTTATATAAAAATCATATTTTAACTTCATGCTTATACAAAAATCATATTTTTATCTTTCTAAAGATATTTTCATAATCCTACTATTTTATAAATAGTATACATAAGCCAAAAATTATACTTTTAGCTTTCTAGTAATATTTCCATTCATACAATGAAAATCTATTCTTCTTAACAAAGAAAAATTTATTTTTCTATACCATGAAATCTATTTTTCATAAACTACGGAAATCTATTTTCTATAACTTAAGAAATTATATTTCGTTTACTATGAAAATCATATTTTGAAATCAAGAAATTTTATAATTTGAAATCAAAGAAATTTTATGTCTTTCAATGAAAATCTTATTTTTCCATAATTAAAAATCCAACTTTTCATACATTAAAATCAGAAAATTATATACACTAAAATCTAAAAATGAAACAGGAGTAAAGCTTACTGAATTATTTTAGGGTTTCTGGGGTTCGGAACTGCCGGCGGCGGGCTGGATAGCCGGAGGGGTGGTGGTGAGTCGGGGTGGCTGGCGGCGCGCTCAGGTGGTAGGCGGAAGAGGCGTCGGTGCGTGGAGCGATGGAATTGGAGCATGGTTCTCCCACGCAAGCGACTGGGCGAAGGCGTCGGGGAAAGGGGGGTTGGATTGCCTGAGGGGAGGCGGATTTCCACGATGGGGGAGCTCGGTCGGATCCAGCGGTGGCGCAGCGAACTTGGCCAGGGATGAATCCCGAACCCCTTTTTTTATATATCGGGTTTTGTTGACCGAGGGAGAAAGGAGTGGGGGGGGGGGGGGTGGGGGGTTCTATTTAATTAAATTAATTTATTTTCTCCAAACGATGTTGACTTTTCACCCGAACTCCTAATTGAACCCAACGACTGTTGCCCATAGCTAATTAACCTTATTTCGAACACAATGGGATATGTATCGTAAGTTGATTCGATCGTTTCGATCAGTTTTCGTCAGAATCAAAATATAAATCTATATATTGAATTTGAAAGCACATTTCAATTTACCGGAGTCACATGCAATCTCTAAAAATTCCAGAAAAATTATTTCTAGCTTCGTATTGATGATACGGTCCTAACAAAACTAATTTCGTCAAATTCTGAGACCGTTTGAAAAATGGCCATTTTCCAGTCGATTAAAATCAACTTAAACTGGTCAAACACGTTTTCCTTTGCCACGCTCACATATTGAATCAGAAAATTACGAATTTTGAAACCTAGCAATTACTTGACATCCCGGATCCAACAAAAGTGGTTTCGTCGAAAACCGAGGTCGTTTGCAAAATTCCCATTTTTAAGGGCCAAAATTCCATAGCGACTATTCTGAATTTTCAACTGGGCATAACTTTTTAGTCCCGCTATGAAATTTCAATTTTTCGGATTTGTTGGAAAGATATTCTCAAATAGATTCAAATATTTTTGGTTTAACTAAAATCCGGTTTATTTTGAATCCTGTACATTCATTTGAAATTTGAAATCGAATTATCGAACTACCGCGCCATTTTCGATTCCTTTTATAATTATAATTAATTAATTATTTTCTAACGTCGAGCTATATAAATATATACGTTCCAATTCTATTCAAAATAAATTTCTCGTTGTTATTATTTAAAATAATTCATTTTAAATAATCAAAATTCGCTAAAATTGCCAAAATAAAATTTTTAAATTGGCTCGGATTTCCGGGTTATTACAATCTCCCCCACTTAAAACTTTTCGTCCCCGAAAAGGAACGAAGCCGAAAGTTGTTTCACAAACCAACTCAACTTTCATTATTTTCTTTACGGCTTAAGTTCTTCAACTTTTCAGTTTCTAAGAACTTATCAAATTTTTCAAAAATTTGGCTAACACCCTAAATTTTTGAAAAATTTCGCCATAACCTCCCCTGCACCGGGAGCTTCGGGATATTTCAAATAGCCTCCCATGGCCCTCGCCAATCCAAAAAGAAAAAGAAACAGCCAAGCGGCTAGCCAATCGGCTCATAAAATCATCAAAAACCCAAGAAATACAATAAACATGTACCTATTTGTCGGGCAAACAATTTTATTCCTCTTCTCTAGCCTCCTTGCTATGACCTGTTCAATCTAAGTACATGTATATGCATGCAAATGCGATAAATTTTCAATACAACTCACTATTTGATCAGTTTGGCTAAAGGGTTGAAATTTTAATTAATCAACCAATAGTCAAACAACACAATCAGCAATCAATTTGTTGATTATCTTTTCAATCGCATAACTTTAATACATATCCAAAAAATCAGATTTTTGGTGCCATATCACAACAATAAGCCCTATCTAGCTTTGGTTCTCACACCAGTCAATTAGAGATATATAGTTATCCCACTTTCGAAACTCGAACACAACACTGATGATGGGTACCCATCATCAGAATCATTCCTGGGCGACTATAGTGCGATTCTATATCTATCCAGTATATTAAAACTTCAAATACACGCGGATCAGACGTATACGCAAAATCTTTATATACTGGATTGTCCAAATCAATACAAATAAATATTCAAATATGAATAATTGAATTAAATTTTCAAAACAAAAATTGTTTTTAATTTTATTTTAAAAATATACTCTTCACACTCGTTCTAGGATACTACAGATCCCGCCTCTAACGAGTCATTCTTCTTGGATATTACTAATCCAATCTCTGATGAATTCTTTCGTTTGGTTCTAATGTGTCTTGTTCTCAAGCTCTGTAAACCAAAGCTCTGATACCCAGGTGTAACGGTAGGAAATTCTGCTCAATCCGAATCGATCGTTAAACCGACCAAGACCGTTCGAAACCCCTGATCGTTTTGAGAACACGACACATCGGGATGCAAACAGAAGAACATTTCATTGCTTATTGTAACAATTCATCAGAATACAAGAATATACAAAGTATGAATAAATATTACACAAAAAATATCAGAGATTTAAATTACATTTAAATACATTGCAGTGGAAAAATAATACAATACACAACTGAAAGGAACACGCGGATACAGAGCTTTCCGAGTATAATTCCAGCTGTAAATCAGGATCCTGTGAATATAAATCTGCAGAACCAAAACTACTAGCTGCCCGTGTCAAAATAAGGGCACCCAGAGTTTAGGTTAAAACAATAAACTCCAGGTCAGTCATGTGACTGGTGTGAGAACTAAAACAGTTATTAATCTTTATTATAAAGTTAGGTAAATCAAGGGACCAAGCCGTATAACACCGAACGGGTTTCCTCCCAAGAATACCAGTGCATAAAACAACAGCGCAATGCTAAATAAAGAACAATGAAGCTATTATAAGACCCAAGTCCCAAGTCCCATCACACAATGCAACACAAGCCGAAGGATAGGGTTTTACCTTATAATAGCCAAAGAATGGTTGATACGCTAAATTTCATGTTTTATTATTACTATAAGTGTATAGTGTCAAAACAATTTCAATCATAAATATCAATCATAGACTGCATGGGTACCATATATCATGTCGCCATACTAGGCTCTACAATCAAAACTACAAAGTCACGTATTGGAAGTTGGGTTTCCATCTGTGAACCGAGGCAAAAGATAGTCCTCACCGATTCGAGACAATCTAGCCCATGTCTCAGGATAAGAGCTCGAGTGACCCTTGGATCTTCAGGGTCGGTCCACCGATGTGGATTAAAATGCCTGAACACTGCGTTTTCCCGCCCTTTGGGGCATAAATGAGCCAAATGACTCCATCGGCTCCTCACAGTCACCGATATATCCGAGGCGCCTCGCAACAGCAACAACCACACGGGTGAAAATAATATAAATGTCAGGGCTGGTAGGTCACTGACACCACCCTAGCTAGAAGGAAACGCGTGCCCTCCCTGCAGTCCTCTCCCGTTTTTGGTTCACAACCAGGGTGTGAGGCTCGCGAATCAACGTTACACAAAGCTATGCCACACAGGCGATGCTTTGATCATCAACCACAAGACTTTGCTTTTCAACAGAAGCCTTGATCAATTGCCACTTAGGCATGCCACACAGAAAATTCACTCCATGCGATTGATATCCATCAATATATAACCCCTGAGCTTGTACGTCTCAGAGAAGGGCGTTAAGTAAGAGAATAAATTCTCCGCCGCCAAACAGATATATATTTAATAGAAATCAATCACACAGAATAAAATCCAATGTCAGACACACAGTCCATTTACAAGTTCATTCTGGGTCTGAACGAAACCGGAGGCACCATGTACCTCGCATATCCATCGATCTCCAAGTACGTCTGGACGATCACCAACAGATTCCCTCCTCTTGGGTGTACAACCCAATCAAGATCATCAGTAATCACCCAAACGATGTGAAGACCTCCGGTCTTCGACCACCGTCTTCATCCTCAACATCACGTCGAATCAGTAATTCAGAATGGGTTAAACCCGGTCTTTCTGAATAACTCGCGTATATAATAAACAAGTGTTACACAAACACAACATACGCCTCATTCCAATTCAGAATATTCTTTTATTCCAATATTCTTATTCGTCGGGAAAAGTTCCCATTAATTTTATCAAAGATAAATTCTTTAAATTTATTCTTTAATCTTCTTTGAATATCAATTCAAACTAGTCGGGATTAGCGAACCACACTAAAGTAATCATTTATTTTATTTCCCAATCCCCACCTATTCATCCCATGAAGTAAAACTGGTCATACTTCATATCTAACACCACGGTGTTATCGGTAAATTCAATTACCATTTCACGTTTAAATATAATTAAAGTTTAACTATCGCTTGGAGCAAAACTGGTGATACCCTATTCTCGATCACTGCAATCTAATTAAAGATTCATTAAAACTCCACTTAGTTTTAATCTTCCCAATAATCATTATCAATGATTATTTTACTTGGGAAATCACATCCTGTCTTTAATTGGGTTAAAGAACCAATGTCATTTAAAACATGGTTCACTATAAACACAAAATCACATTTCACTCCATCAACCTTTAACTGTAAATTAGCAAGTGAACAATTCCCTAAGTATTAACCCCGAAGGCCGAAACCAACATCAGATCAATACCCAGAAGACCATTCAACTTAACTAATCTCCAGTTAGTTTCTGATTTTCTTAACTCCATTGGGTCTAAGAACAGTATTATTGAAGATACCATTCACGACAAACCCAAATCACATTTTATATTAAATACAAGGCTATGAATGGAAAATATATCGGCTTATATTCAATATCAAATTCTACGACCAACAAATATCGTATTGGAAATAAAAATATAAATATATCTTTCAAATTTCCATAACAATATCTGTATAATCACGAAATCCAACATCGAAATATTCCAAAGACAATTTCGATTCAAATCCATTCCAATTCAATTATTGGAAATTCTGGTTATTTTCAAAACCATTTCAAATCCAATTTATTTATTTTAAAAATAAATAGAATTATAATTCTAGTTCAAAACTAGTTCATTTCGATAAAAATCTATTTTTATCTTTTCAAATATGGAGTTTTTCATCCCAATCCTTCCCAAATCATTTCTTATGATTTTACACAAATTATTACTATTTTTAATAAATTTATCAAGGCCCTTACAGTCGATTTCCATCAACGGCCATCGAACTGCACTTACAGCGACCTTTTCCAAATTTTATTTGGACATAATTCCAAATCCAACCGTTAGATTTCAAATCTCTAATATTCGTTAGAAAGCCCTTTTCGATACGAACCCAACGGTTCCGGTTTTAGGAGAATCCAACGGTCGGATCTCCTATAATATCCATTCGAAGTCAATGGTCGAAATTCGCGAACTGCCGCGGCGCGTTCTATTCAGGCCATTATATTATATATATAATATATACTTAATCGATTTCCTTTCGAAACGAATTTTATAAATTGTTTTAAATTCGTTTTCAAAACGATTTCAACTTCATATTCAATTTCGAATCAAAATTGAATATTCCACATCATCGATATACAAATGATAATATTTTCAAAACATTATATTTTGAAATCACTTCCTTTTCTATATTCATTATAAAAATGAATAAAATCGATATAAATATCATTCACGTCAAAATGGCGTCAATCTAATCAACACAGCTTTTATTCAACACATGAATGTTTTCTTCTATTCAACACATGAATATTTATTTTATTCAACACATGAATATTTATTTTATTCAACACATGAATATTTATTTTCTTATAATATTCTTTATTTTCCAAATTAGAATGAGGCCCAATCAATTACCATATAATGTTAATTATATGGATTCCATACAACACATGTATATAATAGCAACGATAAATAATCAACCATCATCCAGAGTGCACCACACAACTGCATAAGCATTAAATATAAATAATTAACGCTTACACAGTCTGTCAACCCATCGATTGACATACAACTAAACAATTGGGATTAGTGAACGTCAAATATCATCCCAATACCCGTGTGGGGTTTCAAATCAACAAACACAGATTTTTATTTGTGCAGTTGGGCGATGTGTAAAATTTATCGTCCCAATCAATACCAGTCAAATCAGTGTACATAAACAAATCGTCCGATTTGTTTATTACTATTTATTTTATATACACGTTAAAAATCATATTTTTATCTCTAAAATATTTTCCACTATAAAATATTTTATATAATTCCACATCACACAATCAAATTTCACAACACAGCAATCAAACAAACAAGTCATCCATGGTCTGTGGACGACGGGTGTCGGGTGCTGCTAAGCACCTTCTGCATCCTAGTATATATTTTTAACTAGAAAACAAGATTTAAAGTGAGAAGTTCTCACCGAGGGTTCCACTCCGTCGTTTTATTTCTGAAATTCAGAACAGACTGCATCTGCCCGTACTTCCAACGTAGTCTTTGTCACGCAGTTCACATTAAAAATCACATTCTTATTCCAACGTTATACGGATAAAAATCACATTTTTATATCACTATACATATAATAAAAATCATATTTTTATTTCGCTATATATATAAAAATCATATTGTTAACTTCATGCTTATATAAAAATCATATTTTTATCTTTCTAAAGATATTTTCATAATCCTACTATTTTATAAATAGTACACATAAGCCAAAAAATTTATTTTTATCTTTCTAGAAATATTTCCATTCATACGATGAAAATCTATTCTTCTTAACAAAGAAAAATTTATTTTTCTATACCATGAAATCTATTTTTCATAAACTACGGAAATCTATTTTCTATAACTTAATAAATTATATTTCGTTTACTATGAAAATCATATTTTGAAATCAAGAAATTTTATAATTTGAAATCAAAGAAATTTTATGTCTTTCAATGAAAATCTTATTTTTCCAAAATCAAAAATCCAACTTTTCATACATTAAAATCAGAAAATTATATACATTAAAATCTAAAAATGAAAGAGGAGTAAAGCTTACTGAATTATTTTAGGGTTTCTGAACTGCCTGCGGCTGGCTGGATCGCCGGAGGGGTGGTGGTGAGTCGGGGTGGCTGGCGGCGCGCTCAGGTGGTAGGCGGAAGGGGCGTTGGTGCGTGGAGTGATGGAACTGGAGCGCGGTTCTCCCGCGCGAGCGACTGGACGAAGCCGTTGGGGAAAGGGGGTTGGATCGCCAGAGGGGAGGCGGCTTTCCGCGATGGGGGAGCTCGGCCGGATCTAGCGGCATTGCAGCGGACTTGGCCAGGGATGAATCCCGATCCCCCCCTTTTTTTTATATCGGGTTTTTTTGACTGAGGAAGAAATGAGTGGGGGGGGGGGGGGGGTGTTCTATTTAATTAAATTAATTTATTTATTTTCTCCAAGCGATGTTGACTTTTCACCTAAACTCCTAATTGAACCAAACGATTGTTGCCCACAGCTAATTACCCCTATTCCGAACACAATGGGATATGTATCGTAAGCTGATTCGATTGTTTCAATCAGTTTTCATCAGAATCAAAATATAAATCTATATATTGAATTTGGACGCGCATTTCAATTTACCGGAGCCACATACTGTCTCTAAAAATTCCAGACAAATTATTTCTAGCTTCGTATTGACGATACGGTCCTAACAAAACTAATTTCGTCAAATTCTGAGACCGTTTGAAAAATTGCCATTTTCTAGTCGATTAAAATCAAATGAAACTAGTCAAACGCGTTTTCCTTTGCCATGCTCACATATTGAATCAGAAAATTACGAATTTTGAAACCTAGCAATAACTTGACATCACGGATCCAACAAAAGTGGTTTCATCGAAAACCGAGGTCATTTGCAAAATTCCCATTTTTAAGGGCCAAAATTCCCTAGTGACTATTCTAAATTTTCAACTGGGCATAACTTTTTACTCCTGCTATGAAATTTCAATTTTTCGGATTCGTTGGAAAGATATTCTCAAATAGATTCAAATATTTTTAGCTTCGCTAAAATCCGGTTTATTTTGAATTCTGTACATTCATTTTAAATTTGAAATCGAATTATCGAACTACCTCGCCATTTTCAATTCCTTTTATAATTATAATGAATTATTTATTTTCTAACGTCGAGCTATATAAATATATACGTTCCAATTCTATTCAAAATAAATTTCTCGTCGTTATTATTTAAAATAATTCATTTTAAATAATCAAAATTCGCTAAAATTGCCAAAACAAAACTTTTAAATTGGCTCGGATTTCCGGGTTATTATAAAATCCATGGAAACGCTTTCCCATTTCCAAAGAGAAATCTCTAAAGATGGAGCAAACCTCCGGGCTTCTTTTGCTCCGCCTT
This sequence comes from Allium sativum, assembly GCA_030737875.1. NCBI lineage: Eukaryota > Viridiplantae > Streptophyta > Magnoliopsida > Asparagales > Amaryllidaceae > Allium > Allium sativum. The sequence goes on along the minus strand of CM060912.1, from coordinate 400,858,602 downwards.
GACTTGCTGGCACACTAAGCATCTAGCAACGAACTCAGCCACGTCCTTCTTCATTCCGGCCCAAAAGAAAAATCGCTTCATATCCCTATACATCTTATCACCACTGGGATGTATGGTCATCTTAGAGCGATGTGAGTCTTCAAGAATTGCCTTCTTCAAACTCTCGTCTTGTGGTACGCAAAGTCTTCCATCTCTACGTAGCCAACCAGTCTCATCTATAGCATATCTATTCAGATGACTCGAGGACTCCCCTCCTATAAGCTTGCCTACTATCTCAACCAATTGTGGGTCGTTTCGTTGTGCCTCCCCAACTCGACCCAAAAGTGTAGGTTGCACCTCTAACGATGCCAATAATCTGGGTACATAATCGACAGAGGGTCTGAAGTCAAAGGAATATATATACTCCAAACTCTGCCGCTCTACGAACAAAGGACTTAAAGTTAACTTCTTTCTACTTAAGGCATCAGCTACAACGTTACCCTTTCCAGGGGTATATGCGATCTCAAAATCGTAGGATGCCAAAAACTCCATCCATCTCCGTTGCCTCAAGTTTAGGTCCTTTTGAGAGAATAAGTACTTTAGCGACTTATGGTCTATATACAACTCAAACCTCTTTCCAAGCAAATAATGACGCCATGACTTAAGCGCAAAAACTATGGCCGCCAACTCTAAGTCGTGGGTAGGGTAATTTTTCTCGTGGGCTTTCAACTGCCTTCCACCATAGCATATCACCCTTCCCTCTTGCATTAAAACTGCGCCAAGCCCTGTCCCGCAAGCATCGGTATATATAGTGAATGTCTTACTCCCGTCTGGCAAAACTAAAACTGGAGTGGTCGTCAAAGCCCTCTTCAGACGTTGGAAAGCATCGTCACAGTCAACGTCCCAAGAAAAAGTCAAGTTCTTTTTCGTTAATCGAGTGAGAGGGGCTGATATCTTCGCGATGTCCTTAATGAACTTCCTATAATAGCCAACCAACCCTAAAAAGCTTCTTACTTTTGTTGCGTTCTTAGGAATTTTCCAATCTTGGATTGCCACAACCTTGGCGGGATCCATAGCTATCCCTTCCTTAGAGACTTCCCTAAGATGTAGGGCATGCTCTTCTTCATTTTTAGAGAAAATCAGAATGTCGTCTACAAAGACCTCCACAAACTTGTTTAGAAACTCCCTACTCATTAAGTCAACAAAGTATGCGGGTGCATTCGTCAAACCAAAAGGCATGACGAGCCACTCAAAGAAACCGTTAAGAGTTCTAAAGGCAGTCGTATCGATGCTATCTTCAGCCACCCTTAGCTGATGAAACCCTGTAGCTAAATCCAGTTGCGAGAAAACTGAAGCACCCACCAACTGATCGAATAAATCGTCTATCCTCGGCAATGGGTGTATGTTCTTCTTTGTTAGCTTATTTAGCTCTCTATAGTCCACGCACAATCTAAGTGAACCATCAGCTTTTGTAGCAAAAACAACTGGAGCACCCCACTCCGAAATACTTCTTCTAATGAACCCCTTCTCAAGCAATTCTTTCACCTGCTTACTAAGTTCTCTTCTCTCTCTCGGAGCCATGTGGCGCACTGGTAATTCAACTGGCTTTGAATTATCTGCTAGATATATTCGAAAGTCTATCTCACGCCTTAGGGGTAAACCTCGAACTTCATTGAAGACGTCACTATATTCACGGACCACACGAACAGATTTCAAATCATCATTGGATGCGTCTAGGGATTCTAGGTAGCTAAGCATTACCGGACCTCTAGGGTCACAAGAAATATCAAGGGTCTTTCCATAACGAGTCAACAATCTAACTACCCTTCTTTCACAATCTAGGATGGCACTGTATCTAGTTAGCCAATCCATACCTAGAATCAAGCCGTAGCCCATGAAGCCAAGAACAAAGGTGTTGCATTCAAACCCAACGCCCAAGATAGCCACTCTCAAATCCCGACAAATCATAGAATGATGAGCCGAACCGCCAATAGGATTTGAGACTACTATGGGATCCGTAACTAGACTAGTATTTAGGTGCAGTGTTTCAACTAATGAAGCAGATACAAACGAGTGTGAAGCGCCAGAGTCAAACAAAGTACGATCAGGATGATCAAACAGAAAAACTAAACTTTCAACGGAAATGTTTATACCTCTCTCCTGTCCTGGTACCATGAGAGCCTGAATCTTCCCTCTCGCCTGCCCTGGTACCATGAGAGCCTGAAGCTGCCCCCCAGAAGTTCTTTGCCCTTGCCACTGTTTTCTTAGGCAGTCCTTAACTAGATGACCTGCCTCTCCACAGTGGAAACAACCAGTCTTCTTCTTTTTCCTACAGTCTTTACTCAGATGGCCTGGTGTCCCACAATTAAAGCACTTCTTTTTTCCTTTCCCGTTATTGTTCTTCCCGCCTTTCTTGTTTTGCTATTGTGGTTTCTTTTGGTCCCCTTTCTTCTCCGGTGCCTTATTAGCATTAGCACCTTTCTCTTCCTCATGCTTAAGCGCCATGTCAACCAATTTCTCAAAGGTAGCCCCCATAGGAATGTGGGTCATAACTAACCCATGTAGTGGCTCATTCAAACCCTTAACGAACCTTAAGGCCTTCTTCTCGGGTGTGTTTACCAAGTCCAAGCCAAATCTCGCCAACTGATTGAACTTGTTGACGTACTCCTTTACTGATAAATCCCCTTGCTTCAATGCCAAAAATCTTTCCATATATAAATTCTCTTCTGCTCGTGAGAGAAACTTCATTTTGAACCTACGCTTGAAATCCATCCATGTCTCCACTGGACGCTCTCCGCTCGTGACCTCCCACCAAAACGAGGCTTCGTCTTTCATTAACCAAGCAGCCAGTTGGACCTTCCTTCCATCTTCTACTTCGAAAATACCAAATAGATCTTCCACCTCCTTAAGCCAATTTCGAGCTTCAACAAACGTCTCTGATCCGTGAAAAGATTTCCCGCCCATTACTCTAAAATCTTTACATATCTTTGCAAAAGTATCAACACGGGGAGGAGGAGGAGGATTTGCTGGGCATGCGACATTGGCCCTAGCTTCCAGATACCTTCTAAACCATCCTAGTATCGGTATCCCCTCGGGTATCTCAGGAATTCCAGACATGCAGAAAAGAAAACGAAGACATTCAAAACGGAGAATTCGAAAGAAAGATATATGGCTCTTGGGGGTTATGTTTTTAAAACAAACTTTTCTCTTGAAAACACTTTCCTTAAAACATACTTTTGAATTCTTTATAAAATGCTTTTTGAAAATAGTTTTTCAAAATTCATATCTTGTCTGGTAACCTTCAGCTCTGATACCACGTGTAACACCCCACGTCCATTAATGTCACTCACAAAGGGATTGCACTAACTTCCATGGAGCGTATTTAGTGTATAGAACAGAATATAACAAGACAAATATAAATAATGGTACTTGAAAAATTTAAAACAACTTCTATTGCAGCGAAGAAATAGTTTGATTACAACAACTTCATAAACCAAGTACACTTAATATCCATCTTGATAAATTGTTTTAGAGTACATAAAATAAAAAGCATAAACCCCAACACAAGTAGCCATAAAAGAGATGAGCTGAACTTTACTTTCAGCAATCCAAGCACTTCCAAAAGAGAGAGAAAGAGATCCAAGATCAAGCTCCACTAGTACTAGTCCCACCCTGAGAACCTGGGGGGGGGGGGGAAGCAAAGAGGCAAAAACAAGGGGGTTAGACATAAAGTCTGGCGAGTATAATAACTTTAACAATATAATTATTAAAGTAACTAGGATAAGGCATAAACTGGTAAGATAAGATATGACCATGAAACAAGTGGGCATGACAAGCAAATAAGAGGAATATTCTGGCGTTAATCTCGTTCCTAATCACTATAGGATAATTACTATACTGCACCACCACTAGTCACCCTAAAAGTTGATCCCGCCTACAAAACTTAATAATGATAATGGTAGTTCGTGTACCCCTAGCTGCCTTCATAGGTGCCGTCTGCCCCTATCTCCACTAGTTGTACCCACTACCCCCATTCGATCAGCTCCCTAACTCGTAGATACCCGTGCTGGTCCCACAGTGGGGTGTATCACTCCCCAAAGTGGCAACCCGATACCACTGAAGATGCACGACTTATATCTACACGATGCAACAATGTCTTACCTACCAGCCCAGGCCCACGCACGCACATGACCCCGTTGGACTTGCGTTGCCACCGCTAACCCGTTTTGACCTCTTACAATCAAATCCAGTAAGCGTGTCCCGTCCTCGACCTGGGTCGAGCTCACAAAGATACTTAATGGGTTACCAGTTTGAAAAGGGCCCCCCTTGCACCACACAAGCTTTCCACCTATGCTTGGTCCCCACTAAGGTTTCCCACTTAACCTCATTTTTTATTTATGTCTTCTTACATGTTTCAACTAGGTTAAGTGCGTCTAATCGTATTTCACATGCCATCCAAGGCACCCACTTAATTTCACATGCCACCCAAGGCACCCACTTAATTTCACATGCCACCCAAGGCACCGGCTTAACCCCCTATGTCCCACCACATGTTTATCTGGTTAAGTGTTACTTAATTCATTAGAACCGTACCCTTGTAAAGACCTCCCATTTTAGACTGGCATTTGCGGTTGCTGGATTTGCCGGGCGGGTCCGGGCAGTCTTATACCACAAACAAGCCTAACCTCGTGTCTTTACAACTGTTACACATTTAATTTGTGCCTTTGACCTCTCACATTAGACTGGCATTTGTGGCTGTTGGATTTGCCGGGCGGGTCCGGGCAGTCTTACACCACAAAAGAGTCTAACCTCGTGTCTTAGGCGGTTTATTATTACACATCTTTATTTACCCAAATTGGATTAATATCCCTATTCAAATTTTGTCAATAAATTCCAAATTTATTTATGTCCATAATTGTCTCTTAAAATTATGTCCATAAATATCAATTATGCTAATTAATGTCTTAAATTAATTATATGCCTTCTTAAGGCCATTTGTTCCAATTCACAATTTTATGTATATTCAATGTTATCCCATCATCCCCACGCTATTCGTACGTTTTCATATGACATATGTTAGACTCGCAAATAGTCTAACTCATAAAAAGAAGAACAACATCACATAACACATAAAATAGATCTAAGGATCATGACATAAGATTACATAGCCAATAACTTGCATATGAATTTCATTCAAACTAGCATATGATACAAAACTAGCATAGGTGATGGACATAAATTTGCATAACTTATGTACTGCTATAGATCCAAGCATAAAGGTGTGAAATTGCATATGGATCTAAACGTAAAGATGTAATCTTGCATATAGATCTAAACATAAAGATATAACCTTGCTTATAGATCTAAACATAAATGTGTGAACTTGCATATGGATCTAAACATATAGATTAATGTCACATAAACTAGCATATGCGTATACATGTTTCACATATATTTTAACAATCCAAACTTGCATAAGATTCATATAAGAATATATGATCCAATCACCACAAACTTGCATAAGATATATGATTCAACTTGCATAGGATTCACATAAGAACTAACATATGATCCAACTTGCATCAAATTCACATAAGAACTAACATATGATTCAACACCACAAACATACATATAATTTACATCACATGATTCAAAATCATATTCTTATGATCCCAATTATATCTTATCCTAATTAAATTAACGAATTATTTTGTGAAAGCTATCATACTCACAATCAAAAATAATAGTCTTGTCTTTCTGGGATCTGTATTCTGAAACTAAATTGCTCGCCTTTGATGTAGACTTAGTTGTTATTTAGATTTGATTTGATTTTTGACTCAGGCCTCTATCTTGATTTAGGGTTGAAAGTGTATGGCGGCTACACTAGGTTCTCCATAGACGGCATGGCAGCTCTTGATATGAATTTTTCTGATTAGGGTTTGGGGTTTTGGGTGTTTTTATAGAAGATTAATTAATTAAGAGCCGTTGGATTACCCTAGGAATAACCAAAACCACTCAGATAGCCACCTAAGCCCTAGTGACTCAGCAACAACTCACTATTCGGATCAGAACACTCCAGAAATCTGTGCAGGCTTTTAGCCCGACTTGGAAGCACTTGGCAGGTGCGCCAGTGCATTTTTCTACTGGCTCACTTCACAAGTGCGCTAGTGCATTTCTTGTTTTTTTCCCGGTTTTCTGCCTAACTTCGTTCGTCCATATCTCCTTCATACAATGTTCGTTCTATGCCAACTCGGACTCTATCTCAAGCTGAATTTCGAGACGAACGCAATGACGCAACCCGTTTCCCTTAATTCCCACATTTGAAATTAAGTATTCTTTAATTTGTTAACTTTAATATTTAAAATTACGGGGTGTTACAGGGGTTGACTGAGTACTTGCCCTAAGACTTGGGCTAGACAGTCTCGAAGCGTTAAGGGCGATCCCTTACCTTGGTTCACAGATGGAAATCCAACTTCCAATACGTGACATTTGCGGTTTTGATTGTAGAGCCTAGTATTGGCGACATGATATATGGTACCCATGCCGTCTATGATTGATACTTATGATTGAAATTGTTTTGACACTATACACTTATAGTAATAATAAAAGATGAAATTTCACGTACCAAGCATATTTGGCTATTATAAGGTAAAACTTTATCCTCCGGCTTGCGTTGCATTATGTGATGGGACCTGAGTCTTATAATAGCTTCATTGTTCTTTATTTAGCATTGCGCTGTTTGTTTTATGCACTGGTATTCTTGGGAGGAAACCCGTTCCGTGTTATACGGCGTGGTCCCTTGATTTACTGAATTTTAAAATAAAAATAAATAACTGTTTTAGTTCTCACACCAGTCACATGACTGACCTGGAGTTTATTGTTTTAACCTAAACTCTGGGTGCCCCTATTTTCTACACGGGCAGCTAGTAGTTTCGGTTTTGCAGATTAATATTCACAGGATCCTGGTTTACAGCTGGAATGATATTCGGAAAGCTCTATATCCATATATTCCTTTCAGTTGTGTTTTGAATTATTTTCCGCTGCATTGTAATTTGTAAATCTCTGGTATTTAGTGAATGTGTAATATTTATTCATACTCTGTTATATTCTTGTAATTTGATGAAATTGTTGTAATAAGCAATGAAATGTTCTTCTGTTTGTGTTCTGATTTGTCGTGTTCTCAAAGCAATCCGTTCTTTCCTTCATAGGGAAGTTACGGGTGGTTACAGATGTCGTATGTGACAATAGCAGCCGTAAACGCCCAGTCATTTTCTATAGCGTGTAATTAATTTAATTTAATAAAGGGGTATTTGTGTATAACTTGAGCAGACGGTTGAATTAAGCTATGAAATCGATTCCATTGAATTTGTATTGATGTTTAGAGCCAAGATATGTATCTGGTTTGTTATTTTTGAAGACCGGGTAATATGGTGTTCAAAATGGCATTGTGGTGCGTATAAAAATAGCGTACTGGGAAACAGTCTCGGAATGCGATGAAATATGTGCCATTGGAATGGCATAAGTTAATTATTGTATGGTTTCAATTTTTGTGTCAATTAGGCTTACCATTTGATCGTGGCAACGATAAACGCCTTAATCAATTATATTATTTTGGTCAATTCAGACAGGGGTAACTTTAAACGAATAAACGGCTAGCCTAACGAACTCCAAATTTAACGAAACAAATTTCATTGGATCCATAAGGAAGATCTCTAGTAGAATTTCAAAGTTTCAAGTTGATAAGATTTATTTTGTGATCATGAGAAATTTAAACGCGTGATTTTAGCCTATAATTTATAAAGGACTTTTCACAAACGACCTTGGATTTCGACGAAACCTGTCCCATTGGGTCCGGCATATTTTTTATTCTAGGATTGGGAGTTTCATCTTGATTGAAGATCGTATGTGGAAGTTTTTAAATGATAATTCACCCCTAAGTTTCAATTAATAAAATAATAATAATATTCATCCATATATATATACCCAGTTAAACCTAAATTTTGCGCATCAAACATTTTCCTCTGGTCAATTGGAATTTTAGGCCGCCATGTTGAAATGAACGGCTAAAACTCTACTGTCTTCCTCTTCATTTTTCCTTCAATCTGTTACTCAAAACCTAATCCCTTTAACATCAAGATGACAGAGCATGGCAAGATCCTTGTATTCAACGGAGGTGATCTATTCTCGTCTGTCATAGTGGATGGAAACTCGACAGGAACTCGACGCGGGTTTGAAGCTGCTAAACTCGAACGGTTTCACGAGGGAGGCGGTGATTCTTGGCGTTGATAGAGGAGCCTTGGGAGCGTCGGCCAGCGTTGGGTGATGGTTTTCCGGTCGTCGAGGGGTGGCACGGCAAAGGTTGAGTCAGTGTGTGGTATTGGGAAAAACAGCGGAGTCCAGAACGATGAAAACAGCAAGTGAAGATGGAAAATAGCAGCGTGGAGATTGGTTCAAGGAGTGGGTGGGAGTGACTGGAGCCACCGTTTAATGTGAAGAAGAGAAAATGCATGCAGTAGAAGAAATAACCGCATGCACAAGGAAGAAGAAAGGAACTGTTGCGCGTAAGGAACCGAAGAAGTAACGAGTTTAATGATGGCTCATTTAACAAGCAACGGTAAAGTATGACATGCGTTGTGAAGAGTTGTGAAGTCTTGGATGACATGCGTATGGTCCAGCGTGGTTTATAGATGGTGAAAGTTGCTCATAGGGTGTGGTTAATGTAGAGGGAGAACTGTAAATAGGCGGATGGTGTTTGTTTGCATGGGAGTTGTGCCATGCGCAGAGAGAACTCAAAGTGGCGCAACATTGTTTGGTAGCAGGGTGAAGTACCTGGAAATAGAACGAAGCAGTATGGTGCCATGGAAGTTGAGCCATGCGGTGAGTAAACATACGAAGTGGTTGGAGCTGTACAAGGTCAGGCAAAGTTTAAACGAGAAGAAGGAAATTGAGTTATTGGGCCGATCTATTTTATTATGTAAGAAATCTATTGGTTAATAATAATTTAAGTTATTAAGGATTTTAGTACCCACCTGTTAATGCGTGAACCAAAAGTTAGTTATTTAAAATTATAATTAAGAAGTTAGTGAGTTAATATATAATTAATTAATCAATTAGTTATTAAAACTCATATTAACTTAGAATGTCAATTTTGGTTACAGGCGTATCTTGGAGTCTTGATGGCAGAACAAAAAGAATCAGGAGAAATAAGGCTCAACTACAATAAGATTTTAAATGTAATTAGTTTATAAGTAGTTAATTAAATAATTAATTTATGTATTTAAAATCGTTAATTTTAAATATTGATAACGTATCCATATGTGATCAGAATTACACGATTCAAGAGACGTTGGGCTCGTCTCGACGAACTCAACATCATGGAACAAAACTGGATGGAATTAGCGTCAACTGGACTTTTAGTCAAATTAAACACTGGTTTAATATAACTTAAATGAGCCGTTTAAACAAGCGAATCAGATCAAGGTAAGTTAAACTCACTCAGTTATTCCAACTTATATTTTATATAAGTCGGGTTTTTATTTTGTGTGCTATGTTTTCTAATGGTTGACTGTTTGCTGTTTGTTAAAAATATATATTCATATATTGTTTGAACCAATGAAATTAAACGTTGTTTAATTTTAGTGAATACCAAATCGTTATTTTAACGATTGGACCCAATGAAGGTAACTTACTTTGTTGGTCACGTTTATAAAATAAACATGTTTAATTGTTTGAATTGTTGTATTAATTGGTTGATGTTAAATAGTTGTTATTTACTGTTATAGAAATTATCGGTAAATGGAATTGAATGATCTAATTTAAGATAACTGATTTGAATACAGGGAAGTGCAGGTTGGAGGGATCCAACGAGATTCCTTATATATATATTGTTGTTATTTTCATATTGTCATTATATGAACTGATTTGGTTGAATGATTAATTTGATTTTTTGAGCATTGATTTGAATTCAACATTTATTTTGTAAAACCAACGGGTGATATTGGTTGAGTAATTGGTAGTATATGGCCTATAAATCAATTGTTTTCCAATTATCGATTTTATTGTCAAGTGAATCGATAAAAGTGAAGTTATAAAAAATAAAAATTTATTAAAGGAAAATAAATAGTTATTATTTATTAGTTAAGTTTCTAGTTAATTATTAAATGATATTATAAAGTAAATTCTGATATTAATCAGATTTATAAGCAAGAAAATAGAAAATTTTCCTTATAGGGAAGGGTTGAATAATTATTTTTAAGAAAACAATTAAATAGATTTATTTAAATTAATTATATTATTAATTAATTTAAAGGAATGAGTAATTGGAATCATATAACAAAATAATTGTGTTTTGGGTTGACTAAGTTAACCATTTCAAGTGAAAGTGATTATTAATTGTTGTCAATTAATCTAAGAAATTAATTTAACGAATATTTGTTTTAATTTTAATAAGAATTTTAAAAAAGGGAATTTATCATTTATTTTAGTAAATAAAAGAAATTAACTACTCCTACTCACTACAACAAATTCACCCTATTACAACGGTGCAACACCGTTGTAATATCATTTTACAACGGTGCCCCCACCGTCGTGTATGCAGACGTGGTAATATATTATTTTTTATTACAACTTTTCTGCACCGTTGTAGCACCGTTGTAATAGGATTATTTAACAACAGTTATCAACCGTTGTAATAATTTTTTTACAAGTTGTCGTATATACTATAGTACAGTTAGAGTATACGTATAACAACTTTTATCACCGTTGTAATAAACTATATTACAACTTTAATCCCCGTTGTTGTAGATTTTGTAATAATGTTGTGTTCATTTATATAACAACATGTCTGCACCGTTGTAATTTCATTGATATTACAACATTTTTCCACCGTTGTGAATTGATTTATATTACAACATTTTCACACCGTTGTAACATGACTTATTACAACTTTTTTTTCTGTTGTAATTTGCATGGACCTGACTAGTAAAACAAATTCATATATATTACTGATAATATGATTCACATTTCAATGCAACAAATATTAGTACAAAAAATCATTTATATATATTACTTAACATAATATTCGATCAACATAACACGCAAGTACGTAGTACATCACCAACTTAACCGTGTCACCAAAAACATAACCCAATATATACATAACATAACCGTGTCACCAAAAACATAACCGTTTCATAATACATGCATGATTTAACCCAATATGTACATAAGAAAGAAGGAATGTCTACGAAAGCATACCCTACGAAAGCACTCTAGCTGAAGGCAACGTAATTTTTATTCCAGGCCATAGTTGATCCAACAGCTTCTCCAATAGTAGTCATTGCGGAATTCGGCTTCCACAAGAATGCTTCTGGATCCACCGCCACGTCAATCCAAACTTTCCAGCCTTGCGATCCAAGTTTCTTAAAGTGCACCAAAGCTTCTGGATCAGTGGATGCCACTCTTCCTTCCGCAACAACTTGTTTTTCCCAATTCAATATCTTACACTTTCTGCCCTCATTTCCATCAGCTTGCACTGCTGTTTTTCTGGCCGGATTTTTCTGCTTAGACTGTTTTTCTGTTTTGCTGCCGTCAGTTTCAGATGGATGCTTTTCATTTTCAGCTGATTGCTTTCCATTTTCAGGTGCCTGCTTTCCATTTTCAGGTGCATGCTTTCCATTTTGTTTAGACAGTTGAACTGCCAAGGTATTGCTTCCACGGTGTGACTGCAAACAAAAAAAATCTAGAAAATCTGAACTGGAAACTAAAAACAGAAAGTGAGGCAAATAAATACATGGAACTAAATACAAAAGACAGTAAGCACTTATGTATAATCCAAGGCTTATGCATCATAGACAGTAAGCACTTATGTATAATCAAAGGCTTATGTATAATCAAAGACAAGACACACGACTAAGTTTAAGTTAATTTGATGGCTGTTGAGTGGAGCAGTTTCAGTTACTGCCAGTTGTATTGTGAGAACAATGCAATAGATTTAACGACAGAACAACACCACCAGAAGCGTCTTTCTAAGCTGGGAACAAAGAGTGGATGAGTTGAATCTATGAAATTTATGTGTAATGGATTGTTATCTTTATTTATTTTACAAATAATTTCCTTATTTTTGTTTAATCTACGAATGTAATTATAAAACCTGAGAATGGTAAAGATAGTGAACACAATAGAAAAACACAGTAATACATCTGCAAACTCTTTCTTTTTAAACCCTTAGTGATTGAATATAGTATGATGCAGGCGCGCGCGCGCACACATACACACATATATATATATATGCATATATGTTTGTGAATATGTATGTGTAACTAATTGTTCTTCATGTCAAAAACTGGACGAAATATGAAAACAGTGGATCTTTTGTGAATAAACTCTGTGCAAACTCTCTGAATTTAATCTAGTGTGGGTATAGATATGAGTACTTTGATAGATTATTAGTTGACTACACTTATATATGACTGGAAGTGATTAACTATGTGAAGTAAGATCTAGAAATGAGAAATTTCCTTTACTGTTGTATGAATACAATAATAATAAAAGATGAACACCTCACTTTCAAAAATAAAGTACCCCAATTTTAGCATGTTTTAGATAACAGTATAAACACAAAGGTTATTCCAAATTGAATTTAGTTTACGTTAAAAAGTTCTTCAGCTTCTAATGCGCGGTAATTTAGTTTAAAAGTACCCAACCCCCCTCCATTTACTGTCCTTAAAATCACCCTAAAATTTCACAGTTCGGTAAAAGCATTTCAATGAAATGTTACATCTTTTTATCAATTATACCAATAAAAAGGGTACCTGAGGCGTATTAGGATCAGGATTTGCTGGATTTCCCGCATTAGCTTGCTTTTCTTTTAGATCCTGTAAAGATTGCATATACATAGGTCATATAAAATTAGCACAAAATATGATTTTGGTCATATAAAACTAGCACAATTGGGAAGCCGTAAATTTGAAACACATTATGAAAAAAAAGGCATTTTGCTTTGCTCTTTTTTTAATATTTTTTTTCAATTGTAGAGACATAATGGGTTATGTCCAAGAACAAACATTGTACAAACGGCCATGTCTTATTTCTTTAACCTGGGAGATTAAGAATTAAAAGAAAAAAGTGTTAAAATGTAACCAGATATCGTGGCAAAGGATCATGAGAATAATCCAAGGCATTCTACCTCTGGTGAAGTTTTTATTATTGGCTCCATGCTACGGCAGCAAAATGCCACAGCCCATAGGCGATTGCTGGTTCTTTTTAAAAATTTGGAGCCTATGTTTATTGATCAGCAACCCAGCACCAGCAGATCCCGAAAATCACAAATAGGAGTATTTGTTTAATACAACCATACTATGAAGAATTAAGGTATTAATTTGAAAACTCTCCGAAATAAGTTAAATAACACAAAGCAAATCGAAGGCAATCAGATTGAAGGCCAATGTAAGAATATATCCACACTGAATTCAGACTCATACCATCTTAGCATCGTCTTGCAATATAAAAAATTGAAATGATTCTTATTTCAATATAAAAAATCGAAGGCAAACAAAAATAACTTTATTTCATACATAATGCCGGAACTAATAGGAAATAGCCGACAGATCCCGAATCAAAGAGTAGGAATAAATTGATGAACGTTGAAAAAATTAAATAAACTTCAATTTAATTGATAGAAGAAATCAGTCGGACGTAGCTGGTTAAAATCTTATTTCCATTTGACAACAAACCAATGAGAATCCGAACGATTCTTCTCTACATAGCACAAATCACGCCAAAAACTAATTAACCAAGCTTGATGAATAATATAAATTTTGCTTACCATAATACCTAGAATTCTGCAGAGTGTTGAAAAATCGGATCTAAAGGCTTTTAGCCTAAATCCTAATGATAATAAACCTTGCGACAAACAGTTGCAATTCAAGATGAAAGCTGGAAGCAGATATTTGTTCCAAAAAACAATGCTAAAGGTTTAGAAACAGGACCATAAAGAGAGAGGAGGAAAATGTTCGAGTAGGCTCTGTAAACTGCTGGATAAATGGATTTCTGAGGAATATATATATATACATGGCAGAAACCCCTAGATAAATAGTTTGGGTTATAGTGGCACTGGGTCTGGTCACACTGTTTTTTCCGAGTTGTTTTAAAACATTACCCACTACTGATTGGTACCGTTGGCTACGAAAAGAAAATGCAATTGGTCAAATAATCGACGTAACCGGAGCATTATAATGGAATAACATGGGTCAATCTGGAAAATCAGCATGAGAAAACCACACCGCAATTATCAAACCGGGAATTTACCGGAAATTCCGAAATATCCGGAACGGAACCGGAAACCGACAATAACTTGGTTTCTAATTAACAGGAAAACAGGAAAAATCGCCGTTAAAATAAATTTCTAATTAACACTTACCATCAACATCGTAGTGAGCTCCTGTACTTTGGTCTCCAATCCACTAACTTGGTTTCGCAATGCATGTACTTCACCTGATGAGCTACCCCGAATACGAAGCTGAGATGGTACAACCCCAAAACCAAGCCCTCTTACACGTCCTCCATGCTCCTGACCAAAAAACTTCGACACGCCATCTTGAGTAACTGATGTTGCTCCATGAGAATCCTGACTTGCGGCATTATGATGCTCGTTTATCTTAGACTACAAATTAAAAAACAACCAAAATTCAGAAATTAAAATTAAAACTACGTTAACAATAACAACAATTTCTGATATTGTATATTTGAACTTATTCTTACTATGCATTCGGCAGCAATTGAATTCGGAGGTTTTCCATCTTTTCTAGTGTGGCCTTTGCACCACAATTCATCTCTAGTGATAGTAGATGTTGACTTTTCCTTTTTCTGCAAAAATAGCTTAACAGCTTCAGAATTTTTCATGTGATAACATATAATAGTTGCTTTAACAATATTTTTTTACCATTTCTTCTTCCAATCTTGCATAACCTTTTCTGCTCATGGTGTGTGGAACTTTATTCTTTTCTCTAATGCTTTTGAATCTTTGGCTTGTTGCCTATAAAATCAATTCAGTAAATATGATATAGGAAAATGTAATATATTTAACAGTTAAACTCAGTAAGACAAAAATAACCACCTTAAACTTTTCTGACAATTTTTCAGTTACAAAAGCATTCCACTCGTCATCGCTCTTTATATTGAACGGTTTTAGGCTTGCTAAAGTATCGGTAGAGTAGGGATTTTGAGACGCTTTTTTGATAGCTGCAACTAACCTTGATTTCGACTCCTTCCACCGCTGTCCTATTATCATTAATAAGTAATCCTTATACACCATATCTACCTTGAATCTTGACTGCGCGCACAAAAAAAAAAAAAAACAGCAGATTAGTCTCTAACAGTATTGCAAAATGCAATGTTGTACCACAGCAGGTATATAATTTGTTGCTTTGAATATTGAGACATATAATATGTAACAGTATTGCAATGTGCATAATGCATATGTCATTATAAAGAGAACTATAGCAGGCATATAATATGTTGCTTTTAATATTGAGACATATAAGTACTCCCTAACATAAATAACATAGAATCAGTAAAATTAAATACAACTTAAAGCCAGAATTTACTATTGAAAGCCAGAATTTATTATTCACAGATCATCCCTCAAATCGTACACAAGCCAGAATTTATCATTCACAGAATTTACTATTGAAAGCCATAATTTACTATTGAAAGCCGACATATGGTATACAAGTCAAATATCAGTACGTACCTCTATACAAGTCCACAGATCATCCCTCAAATCGTCACCGACGTTCCTCCATGTGCTAATGGTAAAAGGCACCATCTCCCTTGCTAGAGTACCAATATATGACGACAAATGTTTGGAATTAGCACCTATTGCTTGTCCGCGTTCATTAAATTCAACTTCCGGCTTCTCATCCGGTATCATAGCTAATGATTTCATCATCGTTCTGCCTCTCTTTCTTCTAGCTTGCTTCAATCTTTGATCTTCAGTAGAATCGGGTTGAATTTCGTTTGGACTGGAATCATCGTTGGCTGGAGTTTCATGGAAGTGTAGTTGACGGGCAGGGGGCTGTGCTGGGTTTGTATTGTCGAAGGGGCTGTTATTGGAAGGAGGGGGCTGTATCTGGTTTGTAGTGTCGACGGGGATGCTACTGGAAGGAGGAGGGGACTGCATCCCTTCTGCAGTGTGGCCAAGGTTGCTTCCATGTTTGCGAATTGTGCGTATTGGGTATTCAGCATGTTTTCGAGGAGATCGTCTTATAGCAATATTTAATTCACGAAGCAACGGAAGTGGTCCATCTGGGTGTTCGTTGATTCTAATCCCAACCGGTCTTTCATCAGCAGCACGAACAGCTGCAAGTGCAGCTAAACTTTGCTTTTTTGCTCTTTTGCTTGCAATTTTTGAGCTCTAAAAAATAAAAAATTTAAGTCGGTTTTCAATAGCTAAAAAATAAAAATCTTAAGTCATTTTTCAATGGCTGAACATACAATATATTTTAAACTGAGCACTACATGAACATCATAAGACGATCTGTGTTGTTCATCAAAATACAAGCGATTACAGTGAAATGATTATATTTTAAACTGAGCACTGAGCACTGAGCAATGGCAAGGGTACAAGTGGGTAAAATAAAAGTGACATAAAAATGTTTTTTTTTTGCCAGTGCTCAGTTTAAAATGTACGTACGGAAGGCATATAAATACTGGTAGGTGCTGCTGAATAGAGTCTTTAATCAAAATGTAGGGAGTAAATGTGCTTATCGCGTTTGAAACGTAACCGAGGAATGTATTTCCCAAATCAGTGGCTGCCGGTTCTTTGGGTTTTCCAATCGTTATATCAGACTCACAAAATTGTCGTTAAGGAGTATTTGGTTATTAAAATATCCATCGAATTATTATGACAAATCTACACTAGATTCCACCTTGACACCAAAAAGGAAATAAAGGAGCCTTGATGCCGATCTGCTGATCAAGTAGCCACAAGTGGCAAGGGCATGAGGTGGAGACGGAGTCCACTTCTCCGCAAGTACATCTACGTACACATGAGGACCATTTTTTATGCACATATTCATTTTAGCTATTGAAAACTACTTGCACATATTCATTTTATGCACATTTTTTAAGCACATATTCATCTGCTGATCTAATAAAGAATTTTTATGCACATATTCATTTTTCATTAATTAATTGAAATGAACATTCACATTTAAAAATCATAAGATATTACAACATTAAACAAAAACATATTATTCTGACATTAAAATATACATATAAATTATTTATTGTTAATAGGTTAAACATACAAGTCATATAAACAAATAAATCACGCGTGAAGCACTTGCCATACAACTCACATTATATTAACTTAATGCAAGTTTGCAATCTACTTGCTTTTAAAGCCAACATACCATAATAAATGCTCTCGTTTTATGCATTTTTTTCTTAGACAAAAAGAATATAAATAAATCCTATCTCTTTTTAATGTACGAAGGTTTCTTAGCAACCAATAACATAATTTGTTATTTTATTCAATGCTCAAATTAACAACCCCTGAGAAGTTATATATATTTTGCAGTTCTGCATTTAACATCAATATACAACTTATTTAATTCATTTTTATTGTTTCTAGTCGCTCATCGCTCGATACCAATATTATGTCATCAACATCAATGTAGGATGTAGTATGCACCTAGTATTCTCCATGATAGCAAAAAACTGAACATAGCAATTTTGAAAATATAAATCCCACATCAGTAAATGTAAAAATAAAATTCCAGATAATAAGGGACGGTTGTCCCATTAACTAGCATATCATAATAAAAGTTTAAAGCCAACATACCATAATAAATGCTCCCATTTTATATCTTTTTTCTTAACCAAAAATAATAATTAAGAAAACCTGTCTCATTTTAATGTTTGCAAATTTTATAGCAACCTGCAATATAATTTGTTATTTTTTTCAGTGCTCAAATTAACATCCACTGTGAAATTATTTGTATTATGCAATTCTACATTTGATGTCAACGTACAACTTATATACTTCATTTTTAATTTTTCCAACCGGTTATCTCCCAATATCAATATTATGTTATCAACATCGATGTCAAATGTAGTATACACCTAGTATACACCTAGTATTCTCCGTACGGAATGGCAAGGGTAGAGGGACGGAAAGAAGTTTCGACAGCGGAGGCAATGGATAGGGTTTCCATAGTAATGAATTATTATTTACTACCAGTGAAGCATACATGTCGGCCTTTCATATTCAGTCTGAAAAAAACAGTATTGGGTGTCGTAAGATATTTACTTCCATTTGGAGTGTGTCATTTGTCCTTTTACCTTTTCTTGTTTCACATTTTCTCTATTTTCCTTTAGAATTGTATTTTTCCCTTCACTCTTCCTCAGTGTTGAATTGATCCAGATACAATATTAGGCCTTTAGTGTTTGTTCGCAACTCAGTTTTAGACATCAAATTTATTTTCAATTTTGTTTTCCAATTTTTTCACATGTCGTTCAAAATTAGATTTGTGGAATCAACCTATCTGCAACAATGTCAAGTATTTCTCAGTCTTAGTTCAGGATATTTTGAAACATTGGTTCGGTATCCCGTATTTCTGGTGTTTGCGATATTTAAATTATGGATTCTTTTTTTCTGATGGTTTTAATCAGTATTCTTTATGTTGATTTTAGTTCTCTTTGTGAAAAAATACCTTTAAATATTGAATTTTCTAAAAATTAGTTAATAAAATAGTTTTGTAAAAACATATATTTTAATAACTTAACATTTCTCTACATTTTGCAAATTTATTCAGCCAATTTTCACAGATAGAAATAATAATAAAAGGCAGGAAACACAAGTTTTTGTTTACATTTTTTTTTTATCTATTTGAAATGCCAAATTTTCAATGGGATAAAAATTGTAAAAAGCAAAGTTCAAACTTTAAATCAAAATAAAATTTAAATCATAAATCACATATCCAAAAGATCCATATTTAAGATTTGTACATACATTCAAGTTGATTTTAATATTTGAACTTCTATAGCTGAACTTAAAAAAAACATGTGGTAAAAATTGCAATATGTACTTGAATACCTCTCCTTTGTCTAGCACCATCTTCCTCGCCGATAATACAAGATCAATCTTCCTCGTCGACCTATAAAAAAACAAAACGATTTACAAAGGATTAGAACATCACACTAAATATAGCACTACTTTGTAACAACCACGTACAAAATAAAATACACATGCAAAGAACATAAAATAGAAAATAAAGTTATTTTGATACACGCTAAGATGTCAATCTTATATCAGATTTTTTTTTCTTTTTTTTCATTCTAACAACACATTTTATGGTATATATGAACATGCATAAAATAAAAAATCAATAAAATATGCTTATAACATACCAAAATACCGTTACAACCCTCCCTTACGTAACTTTCATCCCCATTATCTACGTCTCTATCATCAAGTTGTGACTCATCCAATGGTTTACTAGTTGATTCTTCATCCTCGTCGTATTTTCCCAATTCATGAAACCCTCTAGAGGGCGCTCTCAACACAACATACCAATTTGAAGAACTACCTTCTCTAGAGAAGAAAACTTGAACCGCTTGTGTTGCTAAGATAAACGGGTCGCTTTCAAACTTATTTTGAAATTGATGCAAATTGACCAATGTAAATCCATCTTCAACTTTGACTCCACGATACATATTTGCCCAATCACATTTAAACAAGGCAACTTGAAATTGACGATAATCCAACAAGAAAATCTTACGCAAGACCCCATAATATATTATTTTTTCAATAGACCCATCTACACAAACAGTACTTGACTCAATGGAAACACCACTATTTTGTGTCGCCTTCTCAAAGTCTTTCGTATGAAAACGTCGACCATTAACAATATAGCCAGAATAAGAAATTATTTGCGAACGAGGTCCGTATGAAAGCCATTTTATTATGTTGCTGACATTGGATATACGTCTATCATCTCTAACCTGGACAAATACAATATATTAAATAAAGATTTATGTTGATCTATTACTTTCATCATTAATAGTTTTTTAAGATATAGCTATCAACCTTTTTTCCGAACCAAAAACTAAAAGTCTTCGATTGCAATTTTGACAGTTCCAAATCGTCTTGTGCAAGATGAGGATGCAAACATTTTAGCTCCTCTTTGTGCATTCTGCATACATAAATGTAATTAAGGATATAATTTATTTTGTATGTCATAGTTAAGTTGGACTTATACTTACTCTATATACGGCTCTACTTCTTCCGTATTAAACAAAACGTATCGATGAGCAGCATTAATCACCTCCTCATCGACTGTAATAGGTTTTCCTTTGGAAATAGGACGCCCCTCAAGTATAAAATCATTTTGTTCCACTTCATTTCGGTTTTCCTCTCTCCAATTTGTAATGCATCTTTAATATATCCAGAGCAATATTTCATACATTCTTCGGAAACATAGCGCTCAGCAATGCACCCTTCAGGCCGTGCTTGATTTTTAACGTACCCTTTTAATATTTTCATATATCTATAACCAAAATGAATAAACAAGTTACTTTCATAACTATAGATACTTTTAACCGTCAATTATTTATAATAAATATTACCTCTCAAATGGATACATCCATCGATATTGGACCGGCCCACAAATTCTTGCTTCTCTCCCTAAATGTATTGTTAAGTGAATCATGATATCGAAAAAGGAAGGGGGAAAGAACCTCTCTAGATCACATAGTGTTAATGCAACTTGATAGTCCATTAATTCTAATTTATCCCTATCAAGCACTCTTTGGCATATGTCATTAAAAAATGAACATAGTCGTAGCAGTGCATTCCTTATCCCTGTAGGTAGAAGTCCTCTTAATGCAACGGACAATAGTTGTTGCATCAAAACATGATAATCATGAGACTTAAGGTTTGATATCTTGTCTTCTTTTGCAAAACATTTTCCAATATTTGAGCTATATCCATCAGGCACTTTCAAGTTCTTCATTCTACTATAAAAGATCTCTTTTTCTTGATCGGATAAGGTGCACGGTGCGGCTGGGAGCAATACTTTATTTCCAATGTCTATAGGATGCAATTTTTTTCTAATGCCCATTGCTTCTAGATCTTGGCGTGAATTGAGGCCATCTTTTGATTTTCCTTTGATATCAAGCAATGTACCAATAATACTTTCACCAATATTTTTCTCAATATGCATCACATCTAGATTATGCCGCAAAGGAAGTGCCTAAAAATTGACAAAACACAACTAATTAAGTACTAAGTAGCAAACATGAATAGAAAATGGAAAGCAATGTGTTTCTAGTTAAATTTCACCTTCCAATAAGGCAAGTCAAAGAAAATGGACCTCTTCTTCCACATTGTACATCCTTTTTTCATCATAGTTTTCCTTTTCCTTTTCCTTTCACCTTTCTCTTCCTTTTTTAATTTTTTCCCCCAATCATTAATAATATCTTGAACATCATCAAAGATTTGAACACCAGTTTGTATTTGAGGCCTTTCTCTATTCTCTATAGTTCCATCAAATAAGTTTTTCCGTTGACGATACACATGGTTAGGTTCAAGGAATCGTCTATGACCCATGTATGCACACTTTTTACTAAATGGTAGCCATATTGAGCAGGTATTGACACCACAAACTGGACATGCTCTCTTACCTTTTACAGGGCAACCAACTAAATTTCCGTAAGCTGGAAAATCATTGATTGTCCACATAAGAATAGCATGTAATCTAAATTCACTACGACTGTAAGCGTCGTACGCTTTCACCCCTTTATCCCACAATTTTTTCAAATCTTCAATAAGTGGTTGCAAGTATACATCAATGTCATTTCCCGGTTGTCGTGGCCCAGGAATTAACAAAGATAGCATCATATTATCTTTGTGCATACAAAGCCACGGAGGAAAGTTGTAAGCAACAAGAAACACTGGCCAACAACTATATCCACAATTCCAATCACCGAAAGGATTAAAGCCATCAGATGCAATGCCAAGCCTTAAATTTCGTGGATCGGAAGCAAAAGAATGATACATTCTATCAATCGTAGCCCACTGAGTAGAATCCACTGGATGACGCAATTTACCATCATCACTCTTATGACTGCTATGCCATCTTAGTTGTTCTGATGTTTCTGGGGATGCAAACATTCTTTTCAGTCTTGGTATCAGTGGGAAGTATCTCAAAACCTTCATAGGTATTTTGGTTTGCTTCCCATCTTTAGTAGTCTTGTTTTTTTTCCAGCGAGACTTACCACACTTAGGACAGAAATCACTATTTGCAAGCTCTTTTCTAAATAAACAACAATCATTTACACATGCATGTATCTGCTTATAGCCTAAACCAAATAACTTAAGCAACTTCTTTGTTGCATATGTAGAATCAGGAAGCATGTTTTCTTTAGGCAACATATCCTTTAGAAGTTTAAGAAGCTCTGTAAAAGCCGTGTCCGATATACCATTTCGCGCTTTGTGCTTGAAAAGAAGTACTGTAGCAGACAACTTTGTGTGGCTTGCACAACCGGGATACAAAGGAATTTCGGCATTCTCCATCATTTCCTCAATACCTTCCCCATGTCTTGCTTCAACATTGGCTTCTACCTCCTCATCATAGATTTGCGCATCAACATACATTCTATAAGTATCTGTCTCACTATTATTTTGTGATGGCCGTTTTTCTCCATGAAAAATCCATATATCATAGGTTGGGTCCATTCCAAAACAAATCAAGTGTGACACAACTTCCCTTGATGTTTGCCAAATTAGATTCCTACAATCACGACATGGGCATCTAATTTTTTCGGGATTCCCTTCACTCGCAACATGCCCATATACAAAATTTTCCACAGCTTGCCTATATTCGCTTGTCATTCTACAAAACAAAAAATGTATTAATACTCCTTCTTAAATACTTATAGTGTGATGCTAGGGCACCTCGTTTTCTTCTTGCTAATACCAAAATTTTATACTACATTCTTCCTAACACCAAACTCATTCATAAATACTTATATTTGTTTATAATGGTATTAGGAAGTACATCAAATTTATTGTACTTATTATTTTTATTCGTGGTATTAGTAAGAGGAAAATGATGTGCCCTTAGCATCACACTACTTATAACTATGGAAGTAATAGCCAAAATGATGAAACCTTGGTAGATTGACCCATGCTTTGTCCATCTTGGTAAAACAACGCCTCTAATTTTTAGACCTACTATAAAGACTTATGCTCAACATTATTGTACAACTTGGTTATACGCACCCACCTTATCTACCCCTCTTATGCATCACCTATCATACTTCGACCCACCCTCTAAAACAACGTATTTGCATAATAATATATATATCATCAAAATAAACACAAATAAAAGACCATCACACATAGGGGTGAGCATACTTTGATTTGTGACATGGGCATCTAATTGCACTTAAACTGAATAGTTCTTCTGTAAGTCATATGACTCATATTATTCAAATTCTGAATTTCAATTAAACTGAATTGCACTAAAAATTATGCCTTGTACAGAACAAGAAAAATGATTGAACATGTTTCTATTTACTTTGATTTGTGACACAATGTTTGAATTTATATTTCAGGGTCTCTCAGCCATGAGGCAAGGGAGGTACTATCTGCTCTGGTCTTTGAAGGTTCGGTTTAATGTTAGTAATATATGTTAAAATGAAGTTAATTTTTTTATACTAGAAATGATACATGTTCTTCAGCTTTATAATTTTGCTTGGATGTTGTACATTTATTAATTTGAGATGTTAAGTTAGAGATTCAGATCTAAAACTTCATACCCTAATGACATCAGTTCAAGCAGAAAAACACTAATATGAGAAGAACTATTTAGTTTAGCTATTGTTAGTTTAGGATTTGCAGTTTTGGTTCAATTGTGAGAAGAACATGTACCAAAATTGACAGAACTTTTGAGAAGAACTATTCAATTTGGCTGTTGTGTTAGTTCAGGATTTTTTTTCCAAATGAAACAACTAATTTGTTTTCCAAATGAATTAGATTTTTTCTGAAATCATTGGAGTATTATCCAATGTTTTCTATCCAATGTTTTCTGAAACATCCAAATGAAACAACTAATTTGTTTTCCAATGTTTCATCCAAATGAAACATCCAAATAGATGTAAACTAAACTGAAACATCCAAATGAAACAGCCAAACAGAGTTTAGCATTGGTTATGAAATATCATTTGATAATAATCCGATGTTTTCTGAAACAGTTAATTTGTTTTCCAAATGAAACATCCAAATGAAACATCTAATTAAAAGGATAAATGAAACATGAGATATTATAATTTAGTTATTGGAGTATTATCCAATGAGTTGAACTTGCATTTCATTAATTAGATGTAAGTTATAAACTGCTGCACTTTTTAAGAGGTTTCACAAAAAAATTACTCATTTAATCCATTTTCTGAAGTTAACATCGGACTAGGAGCTGTGTTTATGAAATGTATGCTCAACCTTTTTTATAGTTAAATTAAATATCTCATACTATGTTTGTTGTTCTTGCAGATCCTATGAATATGAATGGTAAAAGCTTCAGGATGACAAAGCTTCATCAAGACAGCAAATGATTTTTGCTGTTTATTTTGGTGTATTTTAGTGTGTTATTCTTGTTTCTATTGTAGGCTTGTATTTTAGTGTGTTATTCAGGATGACAAAGCTTCATCAAGACAGCAAATGGTATTAGACAGCATATGTGTTCCCAAATACACATCTCCACTTCAGATTTTAATAGTGTATACAAAGTCAGTACCGCAGTACAAAGTATGAAATGCAAGCGAACAAACTTTGGTCATTCTAACATACTGGTTGTTTATGACAAATACCCAAACCCGTAAAAATTCAAAAAGTCAATATCATAAACTAAATATACAAACTCAACTTATGAACAAATACATGTTTATACATATGCGCACGTGTATATGCATATATATGATCGAATTTCATATTTCAGGTCCAAAACGAGTGTGACTGCAAATTGACAGGAATTACAGTTAGACGAAGAAATATATAGATGTTTGAATACAAAGTTCAACCTAAAAGGAGCATTGTCACATGCAATTGAGGTTTGCCATGGTAATTTGTCACATGCAATTGAGGTTTGTCATCAAATTATATACAAAGTTCAACCTAAAAGGAGCATTGTTACAATCAGTATGACACAGTAGCGATTGTCACATGCAATTGAGACAACGAATAAAAATTGTACTGTGAACCGAATAAAAATTGTTACAATCAGTATGACACAGGAGCATTGTCACATGCAATTGAGACAACGAATAAAAATTTACCAGCGAGATACGTAGGCGATCGGGTAGTGGCGATTGAGTAGCGGCGATCGAGCAGTGGCGATTGAGCAGCGGCGATCGAGCAGTGGCGATGTGATGTGAAGCGGCGATGTGAAGTGGATCGAAAGGGGAATTAGGGTTTGCGGTGGAATACGATGGAAAAGGAAATTCGGAATACTATGGAACACGATGGAAGAACCGATGTCAAAAGGCACGTTTAATTGAAGAACCGACAGAAATTTTGTTAAGTATGTACTATGTACGCTGATATGTACGCTGTGTTTATGGAAATTTTGTTAAGTATGTACTATGTCAACTTAGGACCTTTTTACTTAATAATTAGACATGCTTGTTTTGATTGTATGCTTATTTTGAATTTATTTAGAACAAAATAGAGAACATGATAGATTGGAACATGCGGTATAGTTGACTCAATTGTCATTGATTACTTGAACAAAGCATAAGCAAACAGCATTGGAAGAACAACAATTATTGACATCTTATAATTTATTTCATACTTACATTGGATGTAAGAAGAAAAGCCAGTGTTTTTCTTTGCTGAACCGAAATACAGACATGTCGATCAATTACTTGTACAACCAACAAACTACAACCTTATATCAATAGTTTTTTTTAAAGGCATGTTGATAGTGTACAGAACAGGGACCATTCTTATGCAAAAAGAGTAGTCAATTATCATATGTTTGACTGTCTAAGATGCCATATTCTAGAAACTGAGTAAAATTAAAAAGTAATACATAGGTAATGTGTTTTCTATGGAATGGTACATGTGCGCCAAGGAATACATGCTTAAAGTAGGATGCATGTACCCATAAACTCATGGCTTGTGTACATACATCCAAAAACAGGTAGATAGGCACAGACCCAAAAAAATTTAAGTTAATTATAATCGAGAGGAATACTTATTACAAACTTATGTTACTATTAATTAATAAAGTAGCTAGTTAACATATATTAACTATTAAAAAAAATTACTACTTATTAACTATTAATTATTTAAAAATAATTGACAAATATTATTGATTCCCAAGTTTATTATTAATTATTATTATTAAGTTTCAATATAATTAGTTACTAAATATAGATATTATAAACATGAAGTATGCACTAGGCATCTCAATTACAACGAATAAAATGAAAAGTTGTGATATATATGTTTATTACAACAGTGAGTTTTGCAAGGTTGTAAAAAGGGATCTATTACAACGGTGGACGCCACCGTTGTAAAATTAAAGTTGTAATATGGTAATATATATGCTCTTTACAACAGTGATTAATGCACCGTTGTAAAAAAGAATCTATTACAACGGTGATTAATGCACCGTTGTAAAATTAAAGTTGTGATATGGTAATATATATGTTCTTTACAACAGAGATAATTTCACCGTTGTAAAAAACATTTATTACAACAGTGCGTTTTGCACCGTTGTAATAAATGCTCTATTACAACGGTGATTTATGCACCGTTGTAAAATTAAAGTTGTAATATGGTGTTTTTGTTGTAGTGACTGTAGTTAATGATTGAAATAAATTATTATTTTTAGTAATAATTTAGGAGATATCCTTTTATTTGAAATTCATTTAAAAAGTAATCGAAGTTGAATTGGAATTAAATTGAATTGTGAAAAGAGTTATGAACGCGTTTGATATTAAAACCCGAATTTTTATAACAAAGTTATAACAAGGATTTTTAAGCAAATGCGATAGCTTAAATTAACTATTTACTTAATATTTGAATTAAGTAAAAAGGAAATGGAGGATTAAAGGGTTTAGATAAAACCAGAGTTATATAAACAAAGTTTATAAAATGAGATGAGGTTTTAAGCATAAATTTTAAATTAATGTCGCTGAATATTGGAACTAAGAGAATGAATGGAATTTAAATAAGGTTTCAAAGCGGGAAATGGTTAAATGGATCGGAAAAGGGGATGGTTGAACGTGAATTTGGTAAAGAAGCGAGTAATAGGATTTTTTTTAACAAAATCTAAATTATAAAATATTGTTTAAAAGTTAAAAGGTGATGTTTAATAATAAATTACTTATTTAATGAATTAAGGAATAATGGTTATAATTGAGAGGGTGTTTTCAAACTTAAGAAGGTTTGATAAAACCATGTTTTAAATAAGCAGTTAAAAGGGGTTTATTTTGATATTAGAATGAAATACTGGGTCTTGAAATTATAACTCATATCTTAAGATAAGAACGTTGTTGATCTAGGTCTGAGAGATAATTAAAATCCCCTACTAGAACGACTTCAAAATTATCCGAGATGATATTAATTGCAATGGTAAAGAAGAGTAATAATTTATTATTTCCATTTGAGAAATAATACTACAATATTATTGGTGATAATTTAAAGAATATATAACGAGGATTCAAAAGTAAAGGAAATTAAAGAGATTTGAGAATATTTATAATGATGGAGCAAATGTTTGAAAGTGAGTTAAATGGAATTTGAATATAGTTATAAGATATTTTTCTTAATTATTATAATGAAATGGTTTTGAGAACATTAGTATATTAAAATGAGAAGTAAATACTGTATTTTAAAGTATTGAAAGATTTAGAAGTTGTAATTAACCATTCGTTAATTATTTTTAATTAAAAGGGCCAAATGATGCAGAATACTGAACCAGGGAACTCATTTTATTTCCATGATTGGAAAACTGTTTATTTTGATAGTTAAATAACTGATTATCAAATCTGGCCAATACGATTGTTGGTATGGAAAGACCGAGATCAAATTTATATTCAAAAACCATTCCGACCAACAAATACGTGAAGATAGCATAAGATGATCGAGATAGAGCATTGAAGACCACAAATCTTCACAAATGCAAGAACTACTAATAATCTTTGGTTTAACGGCCAGAGATATTCTGTGATTCTGTCGTAGTTGGGATTTACGGATTTCAAGGACTTCTCTTTACTGATTCATAGGGTGATACCTAGGATGTGGTAGGAGGGTGCCTTTGGTTCATCCTGTTCCTGAATGACTCGTATGGACGAATGTCTAACAGAGTGTTTCCAAAGGAATTACGTACATTGATTTCTTCAAATGTACCACAGTGGTGGAGAATGGCCATTCTCTTAGCAACTAGAGTATTTTTATGGACGTCAATTAGTGATATCTAGTGGATCTAACGATGTGACATTCAAAGTGGATAGAGATGTGCTGTTCTGTAGGATAGATAAATTTAACCTCTAGCTAGCCTCATCAATCAGGAAATGGCATAAAATCGGGCAGGCCTCATGGCTATGTGGGTCGCACCCATCAAAAGTGTATATCATTACCTAATCTGGTGAAATCAAATATCTTCGGTTGTCCCTTTTTATTTATGTATGTATGCTATCGATTCGGTTGGCTGGCCACCAACCGTGGTAACGATATTCGGTACTCTCAAGAGAAAGTGAGCGGTCGGTCATGTTTAGCCTGGGTTGCAAGACGTTCTTATTGAACCCCAATGTATTCATCTCCAAAGGTACAATGTGTTGGATCTAGATTAACCCTAGAGGGGGGTGAATAGGGTTTATCACAGTTTTTTGCTGAGTTAAAAAATCAGATGGGATATTAAAAAATAAATAGATCACAAAATGCAACAGAAATAAAAAGCAGAAAGGAAATAACACACAAAGATACCCAGCTTCGGCAAAACTGTAATAACCCAGAAAATCTGGGCTAGTTTAAAATTTTTATTTTGGCAATTTTAGCGAATTTTGAATATTTAAAATAGATAATTTTAAATAATAACGACCAGAAATTTATTTTGAATGGAATTCGAGCGTATGTATTTATATTCGTCGTCGTTAGAATATAAATATTTATATATAATTATAAATAAAATTAAAAATGGCGCGGTAGTTCGATAATTCGATTTCAAACTTCAATTGAATGTACCGGGTGCAAAACATTCCGGATTTTAGTGAAACCAAAAATAATAGGATCTATTTGATGATATCTTTCCAACGAATCCGAGAAATCAAAATTTCATAGCGGGAATCAAAAGATATGTCCAGTTGAAAATTCTGAATAGTCGCTATGGAATTCAGGCCCTTAAAAATGGACATTTTGCAAATGACCTCGGAATTCGACGAAATTAGTTTTCTTAGGACCGTATCGTCAATACGAAGCTAGAAATAATTTTTCTAGAATTTTTGGGGCCCGTATGTGACCCCAGTAAATTGAAATGTACATTTAAAATTGAATATAATGATTTAAATGTAAATTTGACGAAAACTGATCGAAACAACCGAATCGGCTTGCGATACATATCCCATTGTGTTCGGAATGGGGGTAAAATGCTAGGGACGACAGGCGGTGGGCCTCGTTTCGAGGTCGTATGTAAAAGTCAACTTTTTGGGAAAAATTAAAATAATTAAATAATAAAAAAATAAAATTTCTTTTCCCTCTTCCCCTTAATCCCGTTCTGGCCCCCCCGTATATTCTTCAACCAGGATCGAAAAAAAAGAAAAAAAAAAGCCCCAAATCCCGCGTCGACCCCGTCCTCCCCCAATCTCCGACGCTCCGCCACGCCACCCCCATCGTTGGACCGCCGCCCGCCCTACCAGACCTTGCCTCTCCCTCTCCTCCACTCCGATTGAAGCTCCGGGCCGTGAGACCCCCTCAGCAAAACCCCATCGCCCATACATCAAATCGCCACCCCCCCTGAACTGCGAGCCAAACCCGCGCCGCCACCAATCGGTCGGACCACCACCCAGACATGGAAGCACTCCTCCGACCAGGCACCCCTCCAGTCGACGCTGACAGCGCGGAAACCCCCCCATTCTCCGAGCAAATGCAGTAAGTTTTTATCTTAATTTTTATTTATTTAAACATTGAAATATGATTTCTTTTAATGCATATAAAATCAGATTTCGTATATAGAACTGCCTTAAATTCGTGTTCGATTTTTATATGACTGAATTTATTATAAAGATGAGATTTTTATTTCAGTCTTTGTTATATATAAATTGATAAAAAGATTTGATCTTTAATATAAATAAAGATTCGATTTTTAAATTAGGAAAGGCGAGATTTTTAAATTAGAAAAGGCGAGATTTTTAAATTAGAAAAGGCGAAATTAAATTAGAAAAGGCGAGATTTTTAAATTAGAAAAAACGAGATTTTTATATATTGAATAACGTAGTAAAAATTCGATTTTTATATATTGAATAGCGTAGTAAAAATTCGATTTTTATATATGTAGTGGCTACGGGCGAAGAAAGTGATAAGAGACGAGAGCAGTGAAGAATTCCTGCATTAGAAGTGCCGTGGAGTTAGGATAGCTTTTGGTGAGAACTCCTCACTCTTCAATTTCTTTTTCTAGTTATATATATATACTAGGATGCAGACGGTGTTTAGTAGCACCCGACACAATCGTCCACAGACCATGGACTTGTTTGTTTGATTGCAAAAATTAGTTAGATTATTTGATTGAAATTTGACTGTTGGGTGAAATGAAATTGATTTGATTGATGTGTGAATGGCGTGGGCCTTCACTAGACCGGGGATAAGGCTAGGCCTTGTCCCGTTTCTAGTATCGTGCCGTTATGCCGCCGAAATTTTCTAAAATATGTTAGAAAAATAAAAATATCATTTTATTGAATAAATGAACCGAATAGAATATTCATAGGTTGAATAAAATGTTTTATCGTTAAAAATATAATTTTTAACGTGAAAGTGAATAAATAAATATTTATAAACAAATCGGCCGATTTGTTTATATACACTGATTTGACTGATATTGATTGGGTCGATAAATTTTACACATCGCCTAACTGCACAACTAAAATCTGTGTTTGATTGTTTGAAAACCCCACACGGGTGTTGGGATGAAATATGAAGTTCACTCATCCTGATTGATTAAATATGTCGATCGATTGATTGACAGGCTGGTATAAGCGTTAGATATCTATATTTGATGCTTATATAGTGTAGTGCATTTTGGTTGATGGTTGATTATCTATCGTTGCTATTATATACATTTGTTGTATGGAATCCATATAATTAACTTTATATGGTAATTGATTGGGCCTCATTCCAATTTAGAAAATAAAGAATATTATAAAATAAAGGTTCATGTGTTGACTGTACTCATCCGTTGAGATTAGTCATGTGTTGAACGAAATAATTTAACAAAAATAGTCACACGTGGAAAGTACTCATTCGTTGAGATTAGTCGTGTGTTGACAAAAATAAATATTCATTTGTTGAATAGAATAAAGGAATATATGAAGCCGTGTTGATTAGATTGACGCCATTTTGACGTGAACGATATTTATATCGACTTTATACGATTTCGAAATGAATTGAATTGAAAACGATTTCGAAATGAATTGAATTGAAAACGATTTCGAAATGAATTGAAAACGAATTCTAATTGAATTGAAAGCGAATTGAAATGAATTCAAATTGAATTGAAATTCGAATTGAATAGAAATGAATTTTAAAACGAATTTATAAAGAAGAATTCAATTTTGATTTGAATTGAAATGGAAGTTGAAAATGTTTTTGAAACGAATTCAAAACTATTTATATAATTCGTTTTAAATAGGAATCGACGAAATATATATTATATATATTATATATATAATATAATGGCCTGAATAGAACGCGCCGCGCCGCGGCAGTTCGTGAATTTCGACCATTTATTTCAAACGGACATTACGGGAGATCCGACCGTCGGATTCTCCTAAAACCGGAACCGTTGGGTTCGTATCGAAAAGAGCTTTCTAACGAATATTAGAAATTTGAAATCTAACGGTTAGATTTGGAATTATGTCCAAATCAAATTTGAAAAAGGTCGCTGTAAGTGCAGTTCGATAGCCGTTGATGGAAATCGACTGTACGGGCCTTGATAAAATTATTAAAAATAGTAATAATTTGTGTAAAATCATAAGAAATGATTTAGAAAAGATTGGGATGAAAAACTCCATATTTGAAAAGATAAAAATAGATTTTTATCGAAATAAGCTAGTTTTGAACTAGAACTATAATTCTATTTATTTTTAAATAAATAACTTGAATTTGAAAAGGTTTTTTAAAGATAACCAGAATTTCCATTGATTGCATTGGAGTGGATTTGAATCGAAATTGTCTTCGGAATATTTCGATGTTGGAATTCATGATTATACAAGTGTTGTTATGGAAATTTGAAAGATATATATTTATATCGTTATTTCCAATACGACATTTGTTAATCGTAGAATTTGATATTGAATATAAGCCGATATATTTTCTATTCAGAGCCTTGTATTGAATATCAAATGTGATTTGGGTTGCCGTGAATGGTGTCTTCACTAACACAGTTCTTGAACCCAGTTGAGAAAAGATTAAATCTTTTTATTTAGATTTAATGAAGTGTACCAATTAAATAATATTTAATTAGAATTGAATTGATATTGATTTTTGGGTTTATCGTGGACAGTGTTTTAAATAACACTCATTCTTTAACCCGATAATTAATGGAAGGTGATTTTGGGTTTATCGTGAACCGTGTTTTAAATGACACTGATTCTTTAACCCAGTTAAAGATTAAAACTAAGTGGAGTTTTAATGAATCTTTAATTAGATTGAAATGATCGAGAATGGAGTATCACCAATTTTGCTCCAGGCGATAGTTAAATCTTTAATTAGATTTGAACGTGAAATGGTAATTGAATTTACCGATAACACCGTAGTGTTAGATATGAAGTATTACCAGTTTTACTTCATGGGATGAATAGGTTGGGATTGGGAAATTAAAACAAATAATTACTTCGGTAAATTTCGTTAATCCTGACTAGTTTGAATTGATATTCAAAAGTAGATTAAAGAATAAATTAAAGAATTTATCTTTGATAAAATTAATGGGAACCTTTCCCTATGAATGTGAAATTAGAAACTAACTGTCGGTTAGCCAAGTAGGATGGTTTTCTGAATATTGATCTGATGTTGGTTTCGGCCTTCGGGGTTAATATTTGGGGAATTATTCTCTTGATTAATTTACGGTTAGTGACTGATGAATTGGAATGAGGCGTATGTTGTGTTTGTGTAACACTTATTTAAAATATACGCGAGTTATTCGGAAAGACCGGGTTTATCCCATTCTGAATAACTGATACGACGATAAGTCGAAGATGAAGACGGTGGTTGAAGACCAGAAGTCTTCACGTCGTTTGGGTGATTACTGATGATCTTGATTGGGCTGTACACCCAAGAAGATGGAAGCAGTTGGTGATCGTCCAGACGTACTTGGAGATCGATGGATATGCGGGGTACTAGGTGCCTCCGGTTTCGTTCAGACCCAGAACGGACTTGTAAATGGACTGTGTGTCTGACATTGGATTTTAGCCCGTGTGATTGATCTCTATTAAATATATATCTGTTTGGCGGCGGATAATTTATTCTCTTGCTTAACGCCCTTCTCTGAGACGTACGAGCTCAGGGGTTATATATTGATGGATATCAAACGCATGGGGTGAATTGCCTGTGTGGCATGCTTAAGTGGCAATTGATCGAGGCTTCTGTTGAAAAGCAAAGTCTTGTGGTGATGATCAAAGCACGACCTTTGTGGCGTAGCTTTGTGTAACGTTTACTTCGCGAGTTTCACACCCCGGTTGTGAACCAAAAACGGGAGAGGACCTCAGGGAGGGCATGCGTTTCTTTCTAGCTAGGGTGGTGTCAGTTACCTACCAGCCCTGACATTTATATACTTTTCACCTGTGTGGTTGTTGCGGTTGCGAGGCGCCTCGGTTAGATCGGACGATCCGGGTCCGATGGAGCCATTCGATGGCTCATTTACGCCCCAAAGGGTGGGGAAACGCAGTGCTCAGGAATTTTAATCCACATCGGTGGACCGGCCCTGACGATCCATGGGCCCACCTGTGTCTGGGTCCTGAGGCACGGGCTAGAGCGTCTCGAATCGGTTGAGGACTATCTTTTGCCTCAGTTCAAAGATGGAAACCCAACTTCCAAATACGTGACTTTGCGATTTTGATTGTATAACCTATATATGGCGACATAGTGGTATGGGGCATTCATGTCGCCTATGATTGATACTTATGATTTGAAGTTGTTTTATACACTATACACTTATAATAGTATCAAATGATTTCTTTTAAACGTATCAAGCATTCTTGGCTATTATAAGGTAAAAACCCTATCCCCCGGCTTGCATTGCATTGTGTGATAGGACCTGGGTCTTATAATAGCTTCATTTTTCTTTATTTAGCATTGCGCTGTTGTTTTATGCACTGGTATTTTTGGGAGGAAACCCGTTCCGTGTTATACGGCGTGGTCCCTTGATTTACCAAACTTTAAAAATAAAGATTAACTGTTTTAGTTCTCACACCAGTCACCTGACTGACCTGGAGTTTATTGTTTTGACCTAAACTCTGGGTGCCCTTATTTTGACACGGGCAGCTAGTAGTTTTGGTTTTGCAGATTTATATTCACAGGATCCTGGTTTACAGCTGGAACGATATCCGGAAAGCTTTGTATCCGTATATCTCCTTCTAGTTGTGTATTGTATTATTTTCCGCTGCGATGTATTTAAATGTAATTTAAATCTCTGATATTTCTGTGTAATATTTATTCATACTCTGTATATTCTTGTAATCTGATGAATTGTTGTAATATACAATGAAATTTCTTTTATATGCGTTCTGTTGTGGCTTGTTCTCGAACTATCCGCTCTTTCCTTTACGGGGAAGTTACAGGTTTTCACAGTTGGTATCAGAGCTTTGGTTTACAGAGCTCGAGAACAAGACACATTAGAACCATACGAAAGAAATCATCAGATATTGGATTAGTAATATCCAATTAGAATGACTCGTTAGAGAAAGGATCAGTAGTATCCTAGAACGAGTGTGAAGAGTATATTTTCCAACTGAAAACCATTTTGTTTTGAAATTTAAACCATTTTAAAACGTATTTGAATAATTTATTTATTTTGAATATGGACAATCTAGTATATAAAGGTTTTGCATATACGCGTCATGAACGTATATTCGAAGTTTTAATATACCGGGTAGATATAGAACCGCACTCTAGTAGCCCGACAATGTTCTGATGGTGGTTCGAAACATCATCAGCATTTATTTTCGAGTGACGAAGGTGTGATATCTATATATTTCCATTAGACTGGTGTGAGAACCAAAACTAATATAGCTAGAACACATTGTTGTGAATTGGCATCAAAAACATGATTTTTGTATGTATATCAAAATTATGAATTTGAAACTCTAATTCACTAATTGATTGATGTTTGTGTTGTTTGTTTATTTGTTGGATAATTTTGAACCATTATTCCTAATAGCATCAAATATTGAACTGTATTGAAAATTGGTCGCATTTGCTTGCATATACAATACTCGCATTGAACAGGTCATAGCAAGGAGGCTAGAACAGAGAATAAAATTTGTTTACCCGACAAATAGGTATATGTTTACTACATAATTTACTGTTTTGTTTGGGTGATGATGATTTTATGAGCCTATTGGCTAGCCGCTTGGCTTTTTCTTTTTCTTTTTGAGATGAGAAGGATCGGGGAAGCTATTTGAAATTCCCCGATGCTCCCGGTGCAGGGGAGGTTATGGCGAAATTTTTCGAAAATTTAGGGTGTTAGCCAAATTTTTGAAATTTTGAAAATTCTCAGAAAACTGAAAAGTTGGAGAATGGAAGCCAGATCGAACGTAGAGTTGATTAATCAAACCACTTTCGACTTTGTTCCTTTTCGGGGACGAAAAGTTTTAAGTGGGGGAGATTATAATAACCCGGAAAATCTGGGCCAGTTTAAAATTTTTATTTTGGCAATTTCAGCGAATTTTGAATATTTAAAATAGATAATTTTAAATAATAACGACCAGAAATTTATTTTGAATGGAATTCGAGCGTATGTATTTATATTCGTCGTCGTTAGAATATAAATATTTATATATAATTATAAATAAAATTAAAAATGGCGCGATAGTTCGTTAACTCGATTTCAAACTTCAATTGAATGTACCGGGTGCAAAACAATCCGGATTTTAGTGAAACCAAAAATAATAGGATCTGTTTGATGATATCTTTCCAACGAATCCGAGAAATCAAAATTTCATAGCGGGAATCAAAAGATATGTCCAGTTGAAAATTCTGAATAGTCGCTATGGAATTCAGGCCCTTAAAAATGGACATTTTGCAAACGACCTCGGAATTCGACGAAATTAGTTTTGTTAGGACCGTATCGTCAATACTAAGCTAGAAATAATTTTTCTAGAATTTTTAGGGCCCGTATGTGACCCCAGTAAATTGAAATGTACGTTTAAAATTGAATATAATGATTTAAATGTAAATTTGACGAATACTGATCGAAACAACCGAATCGGCTTGTGATACATATCCCATTGTGTTCGGAATGGGGGTAAAATGCTGGGGATGACAGGCGGTGGGCCTCGTTTCGAGGTCGTATGTAAAAGTCAACTTTTTGGGAAAAATTAAAATAATTAAATAATAAAAAAATAAAATTTCTTTTCCCTCTTCCCCTTAATCCCGTTCTGGCCCCCCCGTATATTCTTCAACCAGGATCGAAAAATAAGAAAAAAAAAAGAAAAAAAAGCCCCAAATCCCGCGTTGACCCCGTCCTCCCCCAATCTCCGACGCTCCGCCACGCCACCCCCATCGTTGGACCGCCGCCCGCCCTACCAGACCTCGCCTCTCCCTCTCCTCCACTCCGATTGAAGCTCCAGGCCATGAGACCCCCTCAGCAAAACCCCATCGCCCATACATCAAATCGCCACCCCCTGAACTGCGAGCCAAACCCGCGCCGCCACCAATCGGTCGGACCACCACCCAGACATGGAAGCACTCCTCCGACCAGGCACCCCTCCAGTCGACGCTGACAGCGCGGAAACCCCCCCATTCTCCGAGCAAATGCAGTAAGTTTTTATCTTAATTTTTATTTATTTAAACATTGAAATATGATTTCTTTTAATGCATATAAAATCAGATTTCGTATATAGAACTGCCTTAAATTCGTGTTCGATTTTTATATGACTGAATTTATTATAAAGATGAGATTTTTATTTCAGTCTTTGTTATATATAAATCGATAAAAAGATTTGATCTTTAATATAAATAAAGATTCGATTTTTAAATTAGAAAAGGCGAGATTTTTAAATTAGAAAAGGCGAGATTTTTAAATTAGAAAAGGCGAAATTAAATTAGAAAAGGCGAGATTTTTAAATTAGAAAAAAACGAGATTTTTATATATTGAATAGCGTAGTAAAAATTCGATTTTTATATATTGAATAGCGTAGTAAAAATTCGATTTTTATATATGTAGTGGCTACGGGCGAAGAAAGTGATAAGAGACGAGAGCAGTGAAGATTTCCTGCATTAGAAGTGCCGTGGAGTTAGGATAGCTTTTGGTGAGAACTCCTCACTCTTCAATTTCTTTTTCTAGTTATATATATATACTAGGATGCAGACGGTGTTTAGTAGCACCCGACACAATCGTCCACAGACCATGGACTTGTTTGTTTGATTGCAAAAATTAGTTAGATTATTTGATTGAAATTTGACTTTTGGGTGAAATGAAATTGATTTGATTGATGTGTGAATGGCGTGGGCCTTCACTAGACCGGGGATAAGGCTAGGCCTTGTCCCGTTTCTAGTATCGTGCCGTTATGCCGCCGAAATTTTCTAAAATATGTTAGAAAAATAAAAATATCATTTTATTGAATAAATGAACCGAATAGAATATTCATAGGTTGAATAAAATGTTTTATCGTTAAAAATATAATTTTTAACGTGAAAGTGAATAAATAAATATTTATAAACAAATCGGCCGATTTGTTTATATACACTGATTTGACTGATATTGATTGGGTCAATAAATTTTACACATCGCCTAACTGCACAACTAAAATCTGTGTTTGATTGTTTGAAAACCCCACACGGGTGTTGGGATGAAATATGAAGTTCACTCATCCTGATTGATTAAATATGTCGATCGATTGATTGACAGGCTGTTATAAGCGTTAGATATCTATATTTGATGCTTATATAGTGTAGTGCATTTTGGTTGATGGTTGATTATCTATCGTTGCTATTATATACATTTGTTGTATGGAATCCATATAATTAACTTTATATGGTAATTGATTGGGCCTCAATCCAATTTAGAAAATAAAGAATATTATAAAATAAAGGTTCATGTGTTGACTGTACTCATCCGTTGAGATTAGTCATGTGTTGAACGAAATAATTTAACAAAAATAGTCACACGTGGAAAGTACTCATTCGTTGAGATTAGTCGTGTGTTGACAAAAATAAATATTCATTTGTTGAATAGAATAAAGGAATATATGAAGCCGTGTTGATTAGATTGACGCCATTTTGACGTGAACGATATTTATATCGACTTTATACGATTTCGAAATGAATTGAATTGAAAACGATTTCGAAATGAATTGAATTGAAAACGATTTCGAAATGAATTGAAAACGAATTCTAATTGAATTGAAAGCGAATTGAAATGAATTCAAATTGAATTGAAATTTGAATTGAATAGAAATGAATTTTAAAACGAATTTATAAAGAAGAATTCAATTTTGATTTGAATTGAAATGGAAGTTGAAAATGTTTTTGAAACGAATTCAAAACTATTTATATAATTCGTTTTAAATAGGAATCGACGAAATATATATTATATATATTATATATATAATATAATGGCCTGAATAGAACGCGCCGCGCCGCGGCAGTTCGTGAATTTCGACCATTTATTTCAAACGGACATTACGGGAGATCCGACCGTCGGATTCTCCTAAAACCGGAACCGTTGGGTTCGTATCGAAAAGAGCTTTCTAACGAATATTAGAAATTTGAAATCTAACGGTTAGATTTGGAATTATGTCCAAATCAAATTTGAAAAAGGTCGCTGTAAGTGCAGTTCGATAGCCGTTGATGGAAATCGACTGTACGGGCCTTGATAAAATTATTAAAAATAGTAATAATTTTTGTAAAATCATAAGAAATGATTTAGAAAAGATTGGGATGAAAAACTCCATATTTGAAAAGATAAAAATAGATTTTTATCGAAATAAGCTAGTTTTGAACTAGAACTATAATTCTATTTATTTTTAAATAAATAACTTGAATTTGAAAAGGTTTTTTAAAGATAACCAGAATTTCCATTGATTGCATTGGAGTGGATTTGAATCGAAATTGTCTTCGGAATATTTCGATGTTGGAATTCATGATTATACAAGTGTTGTTATGGAAATTTGAAAGATATATATTTATATCGTTATTTCCAATACGACATTTGTTAATCGTAGAATTTGATATTGAATATAAGCCGATATATTTTCTATTCAGAGCCTTGTATTGAATATCAAATGTGATTTGGGTTGCCGTGAATGGTGTCTTCACTAACACAGTTCTTGAACCCAGTTGAGAAAAGATCAAATCTTTTTATTTAGATTTAATGAAGTGTACCAATTAAATAATATTTAATTAGAATTGAATTGATATTGATTTTTGGGTTTATCGTGGACAGTGTTTTAAATAACACTCGTTCTTTAACCCGATAATTAATGGAAGGTGATTTTGGGTTTATCGTGAACCGTGTTTTAAATGACACTGATTCTTTAACCCAGTTAAAGATTAAAACTAAGTGGAGTTTTAATGAATCTTTAATTAGATTGAAATGATCGAGAATGGAGTATCACTAATTTTGCTCCAGGCGATAGTTAAATCTTTAATTAGATTTGAACGTGAAATGGTAATTGAATTTACCGATAACACCGTAGTGTTAGATATGAAGTATTACCAGTTTTACTTCATGGGATGAATAAGTTGGGATTGGGAAATTAAAACAAATAATTACTTCGGTAAATTTCGTTAATCCTGACTAGTTTGAATTGATATTCAAAAGTAGATTAAAGAATAAATTAAAGAATTTATCTTTGATAAAATTAATGGGAACCTTTCCCTATGAATGTGAAATTAGAAACTAACTGTCGGTTAGCCAAGTAGGATGGTTTTCTGAATATTGATCTGATGTTGGTTTCGGCCTTCGGGGTTAATATTTGGGGAATTATTCTCTTGATTAATTTACGGTTAGTGACTGATGAATTGGAATGAGGCGTATGTTGTGTTTGTGTAACACTTATTTAAAATATACGCGAGTTATTCGGAAAGACCGGGTTTATCCCATTCTGAATAACTGATACGACGATAAGTCGAAGATGAAGACGGTGGTTGAAGACCAGAAGTCTTCACGTCGTTTGGGTGATTACTGATGATCTTGATTGGGCTGTACACCCAAGAAGATGGAAGCAGTTGGTGATCGTCCAGACGTACTTGGAGATCGATGGATATGCGGGGTACTAGGTGCCTCCGGTTTCGTTCAGACCCAGAACGGACTTGTAAATGGACTGTGTGTCTGACATTGGATTTTAGCCCGTGTGATTGATCTCTATTAAATATATATCTGTTTGGCGGCAGATAATTTATTCTCTTGCTTAACGCCCTTCTCTGAGACGTACGAGCTCAGGGGTTATATATTGATGGATATCAAACGCATGGGGTGAATTGCCTGTGTGGCATGCTTAAGTGGCAATTGATCGAGGCTTCTGTTGAAAAGCAAAGTCTTGTGGTGATGATCAAAGCACGACCTTTGTGGCGTAGCTTTGTGTAACGTTTACTTCGCGAGTTTCACACCCCGGTTGTGAACCAAAAACGGGAGAGGACCTCAGGGAGGGCATGCGTTTCTTTCTAGCTAGGGTGGTGTCAGTTACCTACCAGCCCTGACATTTATATACTTTTCACCTGTGTGGTTGTTGCTGTTGCGAGGCGCCTCGGTTAGATCGGACGATCCGGGTCCGATGGAGCCATTCGATGGCTCATTTACGCCCCAAAGGGTGGGGAAACGCAGTGCTCAGGAATTTTAATCCACATCGGTGGACCGGCCCTGACGATCCATGGGCCCACCTGTGTCTGGGTCCTGAGGCACGGGCTAGAGCGTCTCGAATCGGTTGAGGACTATCTTTTGCCTCGGTTCAAAGATGGAAACCCAACTTCCAAATACGTGACTTTGCGATTTTGATTGTATAACCTATATATGGCGACATAGTGGTATGGGGCATTCATGTCGCCTATGATTGATACTTATGATTTGAAGTTGTTTTATACACTATACACTTATAATAGTATCAAATGATTTCTTTTAAACGTATCAAGCATTCTTGGCTATTATAAGGTAAAAACCCTATCCCCCGGCTTGCGTTGCATTATGTGATAGGACCTGGGTCTTATAATAGCTTCATTTTTCTTTATTTAGCATTGCACTGTTGTTTTATGCACTGGTATTTTTGGGAGGAAACCCGTTCCGTGTTATACGGCGTGGTCCCTTGATTTACCAAACTTTAAAAATAAAGATTAACTGTTTTAGTTCTCACACCAGTCACCTGACTGACCTGGAGTTTATTGTTTTGACCTAAACTCTGGGTGCCCTTATTTTGACACGGGCAGCTAGTAGTTTTGGTTTTGCAGATTTATATTCACAGGATCCTGGTTTACAGCTGGAACGATATCCGGAAAGCTTTGTATCCGTATATCTCCTTCTAGTTGTGTATTGTATTATTTTCCGCTGCGATGTATTTAAATGTAATTTAAATCTCTGATATTTCTGTGTAATATTTATTCATACTCTGTATATTCTTGTAATCTGATGAATTGTTGTAATATACAATGAAATTTCTTTTATATGCGTTCTGTTGTGGCTTGTTCTCGAACTATCCGCTCTTTCCTTTACGGGGAAGTTACAGGTTTTCACAGTTGGTATCAGAGCTTTGGTTTACAGAGCTCGAGAACAAGACACATTAGAACCATACGAAAGAAATCATCAGATATTGGATTAGTAATATCCAATTAGAATGACTCGTTAGAGAAAGGATCAGTAGTATCCTAGAACTAGTGTGAAGAGTATATTTTCCAACTGAAAACCATTTTGTTTTGAAATTTAAACCATTTTAAAACGTATTTGAATAATTTATTTATTTTGAATATGGACAATCTAGTATATAAAGGTTTTGCATATACGCGTCATGAACGTATATTCGAAGTTTTAATATACCGGGTAGATATAGAACCGCACTCTAGTAGCCCGACAATGTTCTGATGGTGGTTCGAAACATCATCAGCATTTATTTTCGAGTGACGAAGGTGTGATATCTATATATTTCCATTAGACTGGTGTGAGAACCAAAACTAATATAGCTAGAACACATTGTTGTGAATTGGCATCAAAAACATGATTTTTGTATGTATATCAAAATTATGAATTTGAAACTCTAATTCACTAATTGATTGATGTTTGTGTTGTTTGTTTATTTGTTGGATAATTTTGAACCATTATTCCTAATAGCATCAAATATTGAACTGTATTGAAAATTGGTCGCATTTGCTTGCATATACAATACTCGCATTGAACAGGTCATAGCAAGGAGGCTAGAACAGAGAATAAAATTTGTTTGCCCGACAAATAGGTATATGTTTACTACATAATTTACTGTTTTGTTTGGGTGATGATGATTTTATGAGCCTATTGGCTAGCCGCTTGGCTTTTTCTTTTTATTTTTGAGATGAGAAGGATCGGGGAAGCTATTTGAAATTCCCCGATGCTCCCGGTGCAGGGGAGGTTATGGCGAAATTTTTCGAAAATTTAGGGTGTTAGCCAAATTTTTGAAATTTTGAAAATTCTCAGAAAACTGAAAAGTTGGAGAATGGAAGCCAGATCGAACGTAGAGTTGATTAATCAAACCACTTTCGACTTTGTTCCTTTTCGGGGACGAAAAGTTTTAAGTGGGGGAGATTGTAATAACCCGGAAAATCTGGGCCAGTTTAAAATTTTTATTTTGGCAATTTCAGCGAATTTTGAATATTTAAAATAGATAATTTTAAATAATAACGACCAGAAATTTATTTTGAATGGAATTCGAGCGTATGTATTTATATTCGTCGTCGTTAGAATATAAATATTTATATATAATTATAAATAAAATTAAAAATGGCGCGATAGTTCGTTAACTCGATTTCAAACTTCAATTGAATGTACCGGGTGCAAAACAATCCGGATTTTAGTGAAACCAAAAATAATAGGATCTGTTTGATGATATCTTTCCAACGAATCCGAGAAATCAAAATTTCATAGCGGGAATCAAAAGATATGTCCAGTTGAAAATTCTGAATAGTCGCTATGGAATTCAGGCCCTTAAAAATGGACATTTTGCAAACGACCTCGGAATTCGACGAAATTAGTTTTGTTAGGACCGTATCGTCAATACGAAGCTAGAAATAATTTTTCTAGAATTTTTAGGGCCCGTATGTGACCCCAGTAAATTGAAATGTACGTTTAAAATTGAATATAATGATTTAAATGTAAATTTGACGAATACTGATCGAAACAACCGAATCGGCTTGTGATACATATCCCATT
Organism: Allium sativum; assembly: GCA_030737875.1. NCBI lineage: Eukaryota > Viridiplantae > Streptophyta > Magnoliopsida > Asparagales > Amaryllidaceae > Allium > Allium sativum. The sequence goes on along the minus strand of CM060912.1, from coordinate 400,814,800 downwards.
GTGTTCGGAATGGGGGTAAAATGCTGGGGATGACAGGCGGTGGGCCTCGTTTCGAGGTCGTATGTAAAAGTCAACTTTTTGGGAAAAATTAAAATAATTAAATAATAAAAAAATAAAATTTCTTTTCCCTCTTCCCCTTAATCCCGTTCTGGCCCCCCCGTATATTCTTCAACCAGGATCGAAAAATAAGAAAAAAAAAAGAAAAAAAAAGCCCCAAATCCCGCGTTGACCCCGTCCTCCCCCAATCTCCGACGCTCCGCCACGCCACCCCCATCGTTGGACCGCCGCCCGCCCTACCAGACCTCGCCTCTCCCTCTCCTCCACTCCGATTGAAGCTCCAGGCCATGAGACCCCCTCAGCAAAACCCCATCGCCCATACATCAAATCGCCACCCCCTGAACTGCGAGCCAAACCCGCGCCGCCACCAATCGGTCGGACCACCACCCAGACATGGAAGCACTCCTCCGACCAGGCACCCCTCCAGTCGACGCTGACAGCGCGGAAACCCCCCCATTCTCCGAGCAAATGCAGTAAGTTTTTATCTTAATTTTTATTTATTTAAACATTGAAATATGATTTCTTTTAATGCATATAAAATCAGATTTCGTATATAGAACTGCCTTAAATTCGTGTTCGATTTTTATATGACTGAATTTATTATAAAGATGAGATTTTTATTTCAGTCTTTGTTATATATAAATTGATAAAAAGATTTGATCTTTAATATAAATAAAGATTCGATTTTTAAATTAGAAAAGGCGAGATTTTTAAATTAGAAAAGGCGAGATTTTTAAATTAGAAAAGGCGAAATTAAATTAGAAAAGGCGAGATTTTTAAATTAGAAAAAAACGAGATTTTTATATATTGAATAGCGTAGTAAAAATTCGATTTTTATATATTGAATAGCGTAGTAAAAATTCGATTTTTATATATGTAGTGGCTACGGGCGAAGAAAGTGATAAGAGACGAGAGCAGTGAAGATTTCCTGCATTAGAAGTGCCGTGGAGTTAGGATAGCTTTTGGTGAGAACTCCTTACTCTTCAATTTCTTTTTCTAGTTATATATATATACTAGGATGCAGACGGTGTTTAGTAGCACCCGACACAATCGTCCACAGACCATGGACTTGTTTGTTTGATTGCAAAAATTAGTTAGATTATTTGATTGAAATTTGACTTTTGGGTGAAATGAAATTGATTTGATTGATGTGTGAATGGCGTGGGCCTTCACTAGACCGGGGATAAGGCTAGGCCTTGTCCCGTTTCTAGTATCGTGCCGTTATGCCGCCGAAATTTTCTAAAATATGTTAGAAAAATAAAAATATCATTTTATTGAATAAATGAACCGAATAGAATATTCATAGGTTGAATAAAATGTTTTATCGTTAAAAATATAATTTTTAACATGAAAGTGAATAAATAAATATTTATAAACAAATCGGCCGATTTGTTTATATACACTGATTTGACTGATATTGATTGGGTCAATAAATTTTACACATCGCCTAACTGCACAACTAAAATCTGTGTTTGATTGTTTGAAAACCCCACACGGGTGTTGGGATGAAATATGAAGTTCACTCATCCTGATTGATTAAATATGTCGATCGATTGATTGACAGGCTGTTATAAGCGTTAGATATCTATATTTGATGCTTATACAGTGTATTGCATTTTGGTTGATGGTTGATTATCTATCGTTGCTATTATATACATTTGTTGTATGGAATCCATATAATTAACTTTATATGGTAATTGATTGGGCCTCATTCCAATTTAGAAAATAAAGAATATTATAAAATAAAGGTTCATGTGTTGACTGTACTCATCCGTTGAGATTAGTCATGTGTTGAACGAAATAATTTAACAAAAATAGTCACACGTGGACAGTACTCATTCGTTGAGATTAGTCGTGTGTTGACAAAAATAAATATTCATTTGTTGAATAGAATAAAGGAATATATGAAGCTGTGTTGATTAGATTGACGCCATTTTGACGTGAACGATATTTATATCGACTTTATACGATTTCGAAATGAATTGAATTGAAAACGATTTCGAAATGAATTGAATTGAAAACGATTTCGAAATGAACTGAAAACGATTTCAAATTGAATTGAAAGCGAATTGAAATGAATTCAAATTGAATTGAAATTTGAATTGAATAGAAATGAATTTTAAAACGAATTTATAAAGAAGAATTCAATTTTGATTTGAATTGAAATGGAAGTTGAAAATGTTTTTGAAACGAATTCAAAACTATTTATATAATTCATTTTAAATAGGAATCGACGAAATATATATTATATATATTATATATATAATATAATGGCCTGAATAGAACGCGCCGCGCCGCGGCAGTTCGTGAATTTCGACCATTTATTTCAAACGGACATTACGGGAGATCCGACCGTCGGATTCTCCTAAAACCGGAACCGTTGGGTTCGTATCGAAAAGAGCTTTCTAAAGAATATTAGAAATTTGAAATCTAACGGTTGGATTTGGAATTATGTCCAAATCAAATTTGAAAAAGGTCGTTGTAAGTGCAGTTCGATAGCCGTTGATGGAAATCGACTGTACGGGCCTTGATAAAATTATTAAAAATAGTAACAATTTGTGTAAAATCATAAGAAATGATTTAGAAAAGATTGGGATGAAAAACTCCATATTTGAAAAGATAAAAATAGATTTTTATCGAAATAAGCTAGTTTTGAACTAGAACTATAATTCTATTTATTTTTAAATAAATAAATTGAATTTGAAAAGGTTTTTTAAGATAACCAGAATTTCCAATGATTGCATTGGAGTGGATTTGAATCGAAATTGTCTTCGGAATATTTCGATGTTGGAATTCATGATTATACAAGTGTTGTTATGGAAATTTGAAAGATATATATTTATATCGTTATTTCCAATACGACATTTGTTAATCGTAGAATTTGATATTGAATATAAGCCGATATATTTTCTATTCAGAGCCTTGTATTGAATATCAAATGTGATTTGGGTTGCCGTGAATGGTGTCTTCACTAACACTGTTCTTGAACCCAGTTGAGAAAAGATTAAATCTTTTTATTTAGATTTAATGAAGTGTACCAATTAAATAATATTTAATTAGAATTGAATTGATATTGATTTTTGGGTTTATCGTGGACAGTGTTTTAAATAACACTAGTTCTTTAACCCAATAATTAATGGAAGGTGATTTTGGGTTTATCGTGAACCGTGTTTTAAATGACACTGATTCTTTAACCCAGTTAAAGATTAAAACTAAGTGGAGTTTTAATGAATCTTTAATTAGATTGAAATGATCGAGAATGGAGTATCACCAATTTTGCTCCAGGCGATAGTTAAATCTTTAATTAGATTTGAACGTGAAATGGTAATTGAATTTACCGATAACACCGTAGTGTTAGATATGAAGTATTACCAGTTTTACTTCATGGGATGAATAGGTTGGGATTGGGAAATTAAAACAAATAATTACTTCGGTAAATTTCGTTAATCCCGACTAGTTTGAATTGATATTCAAAAGTAGATTAAAGAATAAATTAAAGAATTTATCTTTGATAAAATTAATGGGAACCTTTCCCTATGAATGTGAAATTAGAAACTAACTGTCGGTTAGCCAAGTAGGATGGTTTTCTGAATATTGATCTGATGTTGGTTTCGGCCTTCGGGGTTAATATTTGGGGATTTATTCTCTTGATTAATTTACGGTTAGTGACTGATGAATTGGAATGAGGTGTATGTTGTGTTTGTGTAACACTTATTTAAAATATACGCGAGTTATTCGGAAAGACCGGGTTTATCCCATTCTGAATAACTGATACGACGATAAGTCGAAGATGAAGACGGTGGTTGAAGACCATAAGTCTTCACGTCGTTTGGGTGATTACTGATGATCTTGATTGGGCTGTACACCCAAGAAGATGGAAGCAGTTGGTGATCGTCCAGACGTACTTGGAGATCGATGGATATGCGGGGTACTAGGTGCCTCCGGTTTCGTTCAGACCCAAAACGGACTTGTAAATGGACTGTGTGTCTGACATTGGATTTTAGCCCGTGTGATTGATCTTTATTAAATATATATCTGTTTGGCGGCGGATAATTTATTCTCTTGCTTAACGCCCTTCGCTGAGACGTACGAGCTCATGGGTTATATATTGATGGATATCAAACGCATGGAGTGAATTGCCTGTGTGGCATGCTTAAGTGGCAATTGATCGAGGCTTCTGTTGAAAAGCAAAGTCTTGTGGTGATGATCAAAGCACGGCCTTTGTGGCGTAGCTTTGTGTAACGTTTACTTCGCGAGTTTCACACCCCGGTTGTGAACCAAAAACGGGAGAGGACCTCAGGGAGGGCATGCGTTTCTTTCTAGCTAGGGTGGTGTCAGTGACCTACCAGCCCTGACATTTATATACTTTTCACCTGTGTGGTTGTTGCTGTTGCGAGGCGCCTCGGTTAGATCGGACGATCCGGGTCCGATGGAGCCATTCGTTGGCTCATTTATGCCCCAAAGGGTGGGGAAATGCAGTTTTCAGGAATTTTAATCCACATCGGTGGACCGGCCCTGACGATCCATGGGCCCACCTGTGTCTGGGTCCTGAGGCACGGGCTAGAGCGTCTTGAATCGGTTGAGGACTATCTTTTGCCTTGGTTCATAGATGGAAACCCAACTTCCAAATACGTGACTTTGCGATTTTGATTGTATAACCTATATATGGCGACATAGTGGTATGGGGCATTCATGCCGCCTATGATTGATACTTAAGATTTGAAGTTGTTTTATACACTATACACTTATAATAGTATCAAATGATTTCTTTTAAACGTATCAAGCATTCTTGGCTATTATAAGGTAAAAACCCTATCCCTCGGCTTGCGTTGCATTGTGTGATAGGACCTGGGTCTTATAATAGCTTCATTTTTCTTTATTTAGCATTGCGCTGTTGTTTTATGCACTGGTATTCTTGGGAGGAAACCCGTTCCGTGTTATACGGCGTGGTCCCATGATTTACCAAACATTAAAAATAAAGATTAACTGTTTTAGTTCTCACACCAGTCACATGACTGACCTGGAGTTTATTGTTTTGACCTAAACTCTGGGTGCCCTTATTTTGACACGGGCAGCTAGTAGTTTTGGTTTTGCAAATTTATATTCACAGGATCCTGGTTTACAGCTGGAACGATATCCGGAAAGCTTTGTATCTGTATATCTCCTTCTAGTTGTGTATTGTATTATTTTCCGCTGCGATGTATTTAAATGTAATTTAAATCTCTGATATTTCTGTGTAATATTTATTCATACTCTGTATATTCTTGTAATCTGATGCATTGTTGTAATATACAATGAAATGTTCTTTTATATGCGTTCTGTTGTGGCTTGTTCTCGAACTATCCGCTCTTTCCTTTACGGGGAAGTTACGGGTTTTCACAAAAACCCTGCCTACTGCTGCATTCCTAAGGTTTCTACTAGGTGATAGAACAGATCCTGCTTACAAGACCATGTAAACTCGCACTCCCTTCTCCTGTACTAACCCTACACTCAAAACCCTAGACTGGTCTATATCCACTAGACCAAAATTTCCACTAGTTTTACAGATACTAGTAAACTGTCAGTTAATCCCTAACTGAATCCCCTAGAATTTTACAGACTCTAGAAAACTGTTTTGACGGTTTACAAAAAAACCTGAAACAACATAAAAATAAAAATAAATAAAACTAAAACAATCTAAAAAACCCTAGGACTTAAAATAAAAGGGGTCATCCCCTTTAACACTTCGAAATTAGCTTGGCCAGCCATATTGTTAATTGGTGCACCCCTTTTCTTTTCAGCCCGATCTCTTTGCTTTTTGAAAAATGGCGGCGGCTCTAGGGTTTCTCTTTAATCCCCAAATCGATCAATTGATTTCCTGAAGAAAATGGCTCTCTAAATGCTTGAATTCGTTGTCACTCTTGGTTGATCTGATTTGGGCAATCCATGCTGCTTGCGATCGAAAACATGTAAGATTCTTTGATTGAATCTTCAATGTTGCTCTGTGAATTTGTGATTTTGGCTTTCGATGATTTCTCTTTGAATTGTTGTGTGGTTTTTCAATTCTCTGCCAATGATGTAACATGGTGTATAAATAGGGTAAATAGATACCTAGTCTCCCTCTGATTTCGATCAAAATGATTTAATCTGATTGCATGTGTTTCCACTTTTAATTTGTTGCCTGCGTGATTTGTTGAGATGAACCTAGACATGATTTTGGCCTTTATTTAATCTGGAAAAAAAATAAACTTTCCCCTTTTCTCTTGCTTGATTTTGTGTCTTGTAATGAAAAAGAATTGGCTTTGATTAGAATTGTGCGTGTTTCCTGAAATAGCATTTCTGAAAATCGAATTGGAAATCAGCATGAAATTGCTTGTTGAATGTGGCCACAATTTCCCCCTTTCTATGAACCTTCTCAGATTATTGTCATTGTGAAAATTTGTTGCCATGAATATATTCCATGAATTCTGGAATTTGTTAGCTTGATTTTGTTGTGAGAATATTTGGAAAATATTGACACAAATTTGTGGTCTTTGAAAAACAGCATCAGCATTTCTAGAAACTTTTGAATTGCAGAAATAAACTCTTGCCAAATATGTTTTTGTCGAATTGTGTTTTTCCCAAAATACTTTTGGTAAACTGGAAACAATTTTAAAAATTTGAAAGCCAATTGATTTAATACTTGTATTTCTATTCTTAACAAAAAATGATTCGAAATGGTTGAGCCATGCTAAATCATTGCTGCATGTACCACTTGGCTTGATCATTGTTGACTTGAATTTCTTGACATTGTTCCTTGTACCTGAATCACTTTGTCCCATAGACATGACTGCTATTGTGTATATATCACTTGTTGTATATATATAAATATATATATATATATATATATATATATATATATATGAATATGTGCACACCAGTGCTTGCATACATGTTGCCTTATGACATTGTCATGTATTTGCACCACTTTGTCAGCTGTATACTTGCTGAACTCCATGTCCCCTTGCTGTTTCGACTCATTTGTGCTGTGTTGATCATATTGTTTCACCTGTGTACATTTGTGCCATTTCATGAATGCAGTGCTCACTACTTTGAATAGACTGCTTTGTATAATATGATGAAACATGCTCCTGTTTTGATCATCTTTGAACCGCTATGCCAATGCAATTGCATCTTAGTATATGAGCTGATCTGCCTTAATTTTGATCCATGTATACTTGTTTGTGTTGCACCACATGTCCATACTGCTATATATGTATACTTGCTGCTTCTCTCCATTTATATGTATGTTGCATATTGCACTGACTTGAGCTTGCTGAGTTGTAAAATTGCGCCATTGTGCTGATTATGTGTATATTGTTGCTCTCATATTTGTGCACCCATATGCTTCTATGCTTCACTTTGCTTCTTTGGCTAGCCTGACTTTGACACTCTTGTATACACATGCTGCCATTGTCATTCAAACTGCCTCGACCACATTATTTGACTCCATATTGTTGCTGTTTGGGTTGAACAAGATTTGGTCGAGATGAAATAAGCTGCCTTGAACTTTTATTGTCGTAGCATTGAGTCAAGTTGGTCCACGTGGCTGCTCCTCAGTTGCACACTGATTGGCGAGGCAGTGCACACGTGTATATTTATACATGTGTGTATATGCAGCCATCAGACAAGATTTCCTGTCCCTGTACTATACATATACAAACTCAGTTGACACAGATGAATCAGATCAAGTCATGAAAAATGATGATAAACACACTAGAAATCTGAGGCAAATAAAAAATTTAAAATTAAAATTTATGTTCGCATGTATACATATTTTATTTCTATTGCAGTGTACTGTGTGTGTGTGTCTAATGTGACAGGTAAGCAGATGATGACTGGACTGACAGAGAGCTATGAATATAGAAGACAGTGAAATGTATATAAGTGTATATGTACATGAGTTTGTATAAATGCGTGAATGTATAAATGTCAGAGTGTCTGTATTGAATATGAAAATGAATATAAATTGAAATGTATATCAGTGATGTATTCAAATAGTGGAGTTAAAAATGGTTTTACTGTTTGAAAGATTGAAATATAATATTCAGTTTAAATAAAATATTGTATGAATATATGAATGTATATACAGTCGTATTCTATTTAAATATAAATATTATATTCCTGTATGTGTTGTACATATAGAACAATATAGTAATAAACACATTTATAATATATATTTGGTTGTTATCATCAAACAAAAATCATATAATTGTGTATACAACAATATTATATACAACAATCTCCCCCTTTTGATGATGACAAATAAATATGAAGATTTTGAAAATAGTAAATGTGTTTGACTGTGAAGAATAGAACTCCCCTTATTTGAATGCTCCCTCTACAACAGAAACTCCCCATATAACTGTGCATGAGTGAAAAGAATATGAAATTATATTGAAAATTTCAAAATTAAAATATTTATAAACTATTCATTCATAAATCAAAATCTCAACCCATTCTCACCCTTTTGTTATCATCAAAAGGATACAGAATTTAAAATATAGATGAATACTGACTAGAAATATAATTCCAGCTTAAGAGGAAGAACGGTCATCATAAATCTCAACCAGTCAAACAAAAATCATAATATTCTGAGAACAGGTGACATATTTCACATTGTAGAGAATGACGGATTTACAATCAATTTTATATAAAATGGAGAGAGTTACAAAAATATAATTTCCAATTATTTTCAAAAGATTTTTGTAAAATTGAGCACAAAAAAGTGATGGATTTGGACTATAGTTAATAATTCAATTTAAGTGACAAAATCGAATAATCTCAAATCCCAATATCCATCAATCAACAAATCATAATACATCATAAGATTAACACATTTCACAGATTAGAAGATGGATTGATAAGCTGGTTTTATACACAAAGGAGAATTTTAGATTAATTTCAATTTATAACACATTATTTCCTTTTCTTCTATTTTTTATTTAAGATCACACTGACCACGCATAACTAGAGCTTGGATTTTTAAATGAGGTCAGTCGCAGCTTAAATTATAAGTTATCTCTTAACCATGCATGACCAGAGCTTGGATTTTTAAATGAGGTTAGAGACACACTTATATATTAATTATATTTATTATTTTCAGCATTTAAAGGAAAAACTCCTCGGTATATAAAACCAGTATATGGATGATAGAAAATGGGTAGGTACAGGAATGGACTGTGAAATAAATTTCTAAATTAATTATATTATGAAATATGCTCGACTGTACCGGGATCATTGAAAATTTTCAATTATCACTAATTCTGAATAATAATATAGTCCAATTTCTATCACACATATTTCCACTATTTATTCAAAAAGTTCTAAAACGAATTTAACTCTCCACATTAATATAAAAAGAACATGATGGATGGAAGAACCATGGTAGTTAAAGAAGAAGGTCGTGAAATAATTTCCAGTTCAAAGATATTATAATAAATATTCAACCTTCATGACAATCCAAATAAAATCTCCTCTTTTTGTGAAATATACTGCAGTCACAATTCATCACAATTTCAAAATCTGATAATAATTATGATGAGTTATAAATATAGTTCAGTATGGATGTTGATTTCAATTTCTGAATGAATAATCAATAAATAAATTTAAAATTGAAAATCAATTACAAGAGGGATATGGAGATCTATACAAAACAAGAGGGATTAAAATATACACAAAAATTCAGCATAACTGATACCAATTGGTGTCCCAATTAATGAAGATTGTAACAAGATACTGGAGACAAACCAAGATATCACAAACATCAGAAATTTAAAGCCCAGGCAGACAAGATAACAAATTAGGTACAATAATTTCATCTATTAGAGCAGCGGTCACAAAACAGGCAGTTATTTGAAAACATATTTCAAAGACAGTATCAGAGCAGCACAGAAAACAATATCACAGCAGACTTGTCAGAGGATGTTTCTGAAGGTCACAAAACATGATTCGTGATTCAAGATTAAAAGTACAGTTTATTCTAAATCATTTGAAGAAATGTGGAAATATCATGATTTAATGAATCAATCACACTAGATTATATTTCAGATTCAAGATATGTGTGAGATTCAATAAATAATTTCAAATGAATTTAAACAAACAGATATTCAAATCAAATCATCATGAAATAACAGTGAGATTTAAGACCCGATATTCAAAGAACTTTCAAAAAATTATCTCTGACAAGTATAAGTGAAATTTCAGATCATTTACATCAAGTTTGAGAGGTATTCATGATCCAAAAATAAATAAAAATAATTTATTTGAAATCACTTGAATCAATGTCAAGTTTTTGAGATATAATGAATCAGTCACACAAGATTGATAATTTCAAATTTAAGATTGTGTGATATTCAAAATATCAAGAATTTCAGATGATTTCAAACAAACAAATTTCAACCATAATGATCACGAATAAAAGATGAATTTCATGATGTATCACTGATTCAAGATAATTCAAAAATTTAAGCCAATCTAAAAATCAATGAAATTGTCACAAGTGATAAATAGCAGTGTGCTGTAATGAGTATATTATTTCAAGCTTTTCTAAAATGAATTAGAAGGAACTCAAAACAACAGATTTGTGTGAAATTTCAATTGTTTTTCAGATCTTCAAAAATTTAGAACTCAAATTAATAGTGTTCAAGATATGACAAGAATACATCAACACTGTTATGAATTCAGAAAATAGAAAATAAACTTCAAAACAATTGCAGATATTTACAAATTTAAATTCAAGATCTGGAAAAAGATTAAAACATCAAAGTTCTATTTAAATGAAGCGAATTTCCACAAAAATATGAATTCTGCAATTTGAAGTTAATGAAGCCCAATAAAGTTACAATAATATGATAGTGACAAATCAAATAAAAAATAGACGGGGTAGAAGGAGGAGTAAACAAAGAAAACAAAATATTTACAAAGAAGAGTTCAGAGATTATACCTGAAATCGATGTAAAATAGAATCTCTAACTCATCAGATGTGGCTAAGGAACTGTGAATGATTCTGTGATATTTAGCAGTTTGAATCCAGTTTTTCTTTAGCAATGCAGTTCCTCATCCTCCTTCGGTACCTAATTGTTAAGAGGATTGAGTGGTCTAACAGAAGCATTAAAACCACTCACAGTTGTATTCATATGTTTTGGTACCCAGACCTGTTTGTGTAACAATCCATCTGAATTCACCTTTGTACCCTTTGGAACCCAAATCTGTTTGAATTTAACAAAGTTTGTTTTATTTCATTTTGGGATCCGGGATTGTTTAGATGGATTATTATAAAACAAGTTCAAATCACGTTTACGATTCAGAAGTCCTTTGAGATTATCAGAGATTGAATTTTCAAATCCATTATTTTCAAAGCAATTTGAAGGATTTTTCAAATCATATGAATTCAAATCATATGAATTCAAATTTTCAGAAGCACTTGATTTCCCAAAACCGAGACCACGTTTATTTCCAACAGAAAACTGGTTTTTCAATAACATGCTCAAAGATTTTTCTCCGTTAGAGAATCTATCCAAAGTTAATTCGAGATGTTGAATTTTAGATTTAAGATTGCTATTCTCTTTCGTCTTATTTGAACAACAGTTAATCTTGATCTTTCTCTTTTCAGCATCGTTTTGTTTCAAAACCAAGTTTTCGTTTTCAAGCAATTTAATTCTGGTCTTGGATTCAAGGATCTCTGATTCAAATTTAATTTGTTTTTCAAATTCAAGTTTCTAGAGTTTTTCAATCTCTTTTTCAAGCTCACTCAAAATCAGATCGGTTTTCAACAAACTATCATTTTCAGCAATTTCATGTTTGGAATTTTTGGTAGCCTTAAAATTTGTAAATTCCTTTTGTAAACAATTGTTTGCATCTTTCAACTCAATCTCGTTATCCTTTAAAATCAAAATTTTCTCTTTAAGTTTTGAATTTTTTTGTTGAGATGAACGAGATCAGTTTTTAATTTCAAACAATTTTCACAATCAGAATTTTCAAATTTCATGACATTTGAAAGTTTTGATTCCAAACACTGAATTTTGCTAGTCAACTCAGAGTTCTTAGATTTCAGGGATTTATTTTTAGATTGGAGTTTATCAACAAATTTTGTTAAATCAACACACATATAAACCAAATCTTCATATGAGAAATTTTTTGTTTCGTCATCTGTTGAATCTCCATTATTCGATCTTTCTGAAATCTCATCTGTAAGCCTAGTTAAGCATAAATCTGAGTTGGCCTTCTGGGGTTTTGAGCAATTGTTGTCAATTTGTCCATACTTCGTATTGAGAGTTTTCCAGATTTCCTACGCAGTCAAACAGTGAGAGATAAAAACTACTAAGATGAGAATAAAGAATATGCATAGTACGAGCATTAATATTCCTATCTATTATATCACCTCCAAAGTTAACAACATCCCAATATTTAATATTAACAGATTTCAAATAGGATATCATTTATGATTTCCAATTCAAAAAATCTGTACCATCAAAAATGTTTGGGATATGATTGGACTGACTCTCAATAATCTGACAACAAGGATAACCCATGACTCTAGAGTTAAACAAAAATACCTACTTTGATACCACTTGTTGGATCTAGATTAACCCTAGAGGGGGGGGGGGGTGAATAGGGTATATCATAGTTTTTCGCTGAGTTAAAAAATCAGATGGGATATTAAATAATAAACAGAACACAGAATGCAGCAGAAATAAAAAGCAGAAAGGAAATAACACACAGAGATACCCAGCTTCGGCAAAACCCTGACTACTGCTGCATTCCTAAGGTTTCTACTAGGTGATAGAACAGATCCCGCTTAAAAGACCTTGTAAACTCGCACTCCCTACTCCTGTACTAACCCTACGCTCAAAACCCTAGACTGGCCTATATCCACTAGACCAGATTTTCCCCTAGTTTTACAGATACTAGTAAACTGTCAGTTAATCCCTAACTGAATCGCCTAGAATTTTATAGACTCTAGAAAACTGTTTTGACGGTTTATAGAACAAACTGAAGTAACACAAAAATAAAAACAAATAAAACTAAAACAATCTAAAAAACCCTAGGACTTAAAATAAAAGGGGTCATCCCCTTTAACATCCAAAATTTGCTCGGCCGGCCTTATTGTTAATTGGTGCACCCCTTTTCTTTTAGAAAAATGGTGGCGGCTCTAGGGTTTCTCTTTAATCCCAAATCGATCAATTGATTTGCTGAAGAAAATGGCTCTCTAAATGTTTGAATTCATTGTCACACTTGATTGACCTGATTTGGGCAATCCACGCTGCTTGCGATCGAAAACATGTAAGATTCTTTGATTGAATCTTCAATGTTGTTCTGTGAATTTGTGATTTTTTCTTTCGGTGATTTCTCTTTTAATTGTTGCGTGGTTTTTCAATTCTCTGCCAATGATGTAACGTGGTGTATAAATAGGGTAAATAGAACCCTAGTCTCCCTCTGATTTCAATCAAAATGATTTGATTTGATTGCGTGTGTTTCCACTTTTGATTTGTTGCCTACATGATTTGTTGTGATAAACCTAGACATGATTTGTTGAGATAAACCTAGACATGATTTTGGCCTTTATTTAATCTAGAAAAAATAAACTTGCCCCTTTTCTCTTGCTTGATTTTGTGTCTTGTAATGAAAAAGAATCGTCTTTGATTTGAATTGTGTGTGTTTCCTGAAATAGCATTTCTGAAAATCGAATTGGAAATCAACATGAAATTGCTTGTTGAATGTAGCCACAATTTCTCCCTTTCTATGAACCTGCTCAGATTATTGTCATTGTGAAAATTTGTTGCCATGAATATATTCCGTGAATTTTGGAATTTGTTGCCTTGATTTTGTTGTGAGAATATTTGGAAAATATTGACGCAAATTTGTGGTCTTTGAAAAATAACATCAGCTTTTGTGGAAACTTTTGAATTGCAGAAATAAACTCTTGCCAAATATGTTTTTGTCGAATTGTGTTTTTTCCAAAATACTTTTGCTAAACTGGAAATAATTTTAAGAACTTGAAAGCCAATTGATTTCATACTTGCATTTCTGTGCTTAAAAAATGACTCGAAATGGTTGAGCCACGATAAATCATTGCTGCATGTACCACTTGGCTTGATCATTGTTGACTTGAATTTCTTGGAATTGTTCCTTGTACCTGAATCACTTTGTCCCATACACATGACTGTTATTGTGTATATATCACTTGTTGTATATATATATATATATATATATATATATATATATATATGAATATGTGCACACCAGTGCTTGCATACATGTTGCCTTGTGACCATTGTCATGTATTTGCACCACTTTGTTAGCTGTATACTTGCTGAACTCCATGTCCCCTTGCTGGTTCAACTCATTTGTGCTGTGTTGATCATATTGTTTCACTTGTGTACATTTGTGCCATATCATACATGCAGTGCTCACTACTTTAAATAGGCTACTTTGTATAATATGATGAAACATGCTCCTGTTTTGATCATCTTTGAACTGCCATGCCAATGTAGTTGCATCTTTGTATATGAGCTGATCTGCCTTAATTTTGATCCATGTATGCTTGTTTGTGCCGCACCACATGTCCATACTGCTATATACATATACTTGCTGCTCCTCTCCATTTATATGTATGTTGCATATTGCACTGAATTGAGCTTGCTGAGTTGTAAAATTGCTCAATTGTGCTGATTATGTGTAAATTGTTGCTCTCAAATTTGTGCACCCATATGCAGCTGAAACGACCCAAACTCGCCCATTCGGGAAAGCCCAGATTGAGGTGAGAACACGATAAATCAGGACACAAACAGAAGAACATTTCACCGCTTATTGCAACAATTACATCAGAGTACAAGAATATAACAAAGTATGAATAAATAATATACATTTGATAAACATCATAGATTTACAAATTACAATGCAGCGGAAAAATAATACAAAACACAACTGAAAGAAATACACGGATACAGAGCTTTTCGAATATAGCCTCAGTTGTAAATCCAGGATCCTGAGAAAGTATTATCTGCAAAAACAAAAACTACTAGCTACCCATGTGGAAAATAGGGGCACCCAGAGTTTAGGTTAAAACAATGAACTCCAGGTCAGTCATGTGACTGGTGTGAGAACTAAAACAGTTATTTGAACTTTTCCTTAAAATAGAGTAAATCAAGGGACCATGCCGTATAACACGGAACGGGTTTCCTCCCAAGAATACCAGTGCATATAACAAACAACGCAATTGTTTTTGGAAAAATGAAGCTATTATAAGAATCAGGTCCCATCACACAATGCAACACAAGATGGAGGATAGAGTTTTATCTTATAATAGCCAAACATGCTTAGTATGTTTAAAACAAATCATTTTGATACTATTATAAGTGTTTATTGTCAAAATCAACGTCGAATATAAATGTATCAATCATAGACGGGATAGTAACCCATCCTACTATGTCGCCATACTAGTTCTGCAATTAAAACTGAAATGTCACGTATTGGAAATTGGATTTCCGTCATGAGTAGAGGCGAGGGATCGTCCTCACCACTTCGAGACACTATAGCTAATGCCTCAGGACTACACACTCTGGGCAACGCTTGGTTCCTGCAGGGACAGTCCTCTCTTACGTTTGAGGATTAGTTATTCCTGAACACACGTTTCCCGGTCTTATAGGACCTATCCGTCGGCTCCGTAGTAACCGATATATCCGAGGCACCTCGCTATCCATCATCAACATAGGTAAAAATATATAAATGTTTGGGCTCCATACCATGACACCACCCATAGCTAGAAGGAAACATCTTGTCCACCCTGCATCCCTGATCCCCTTTTTGACTCATATCGAGGTGTGAGGCTCGCGAATTAACACTTTACACAAAGCTATGGCCTATAAGGCCGTGCTTTGATCATCAACCACAAGACTCTGCTTTTCAACAGAAGCCTTGATCACTGCATCTCTGTATGCCACAATGACAATTCACGCCATGCAACTGATGTCTATCGATGTATAACCTGTCAGCTCGTACGTCTCAGAGAAGGGAGTTAAGCAAGATAATAAATTCCCCACCACCAAACAGATATATATTTCATAGAGATCAATCAACACAGAATAAAATCCAATGTCAGACACACATCCGTTTAATATTTTGTTCTGCGTCTGAACGAAACCGGAGGCACCTTATTCCTCGTCCCGTATGTCCAATACAGGAGAGAGGTCCTCACATATCTGGTCGATTTCCAAGTACGCCTGGACGATCACCACTTATTACCTTGTCTAGGGTGTACAGTCCAATCAAGACATTAGTAATCATCCAAACGATGTGAAGACCTCCGGTCTTCAACCACCGTCTTCATCGTTGAATTATCGTCGAATCAATTATTCAGAATGGGTATAAACCCGGCCTTTTCGAATAATTCACGTATTTTATAATCAAGTGTCATAAAACACAACGTACACCTCATTCCAATTCTGAATATTATTTTATTTAAATATTCATATCCTTCGGGAAAGGTTCCCATTGATTTTGTCAAAGAAAAATTCTTTAAATTTATTCTCTAATCTTCCTTTGGGTATTAATTCAAACCGAATTAAGGTTTATCCAAACTAGTTGGGATTAGCGCACCTAACCGAAGTAACCATTTGTTTTATTTCCCAATCCCAACCTATTCATCCCATGGAGAAAAACAGGTAATACTCCATTTCTAACACCATAGTGTTATCGGTAAATTTAATTACCATTTCAAGTTCAAATCTAATTAAAGATTTAACTATCGCTTGGAGTAAAACTGGTGGTACTCCATTTTCGATCATTTCCCTGAATTTGATAATTTAAATTATCACATTCACCTTTCAATCTAATTAAAGATTCATTAAAACTCCACTTAGTTTTAATCTTTCCAAAAATTAATATTAATGATTATTTAACTTTGGGAAATCAAACATGCCGCAATGACAATCTACACCGTACCATTGATTTCTGCCGATACATAACCTCTTAGCTCGTACGTCTTAGAGAAGGGTGTTAAGCAAGAGTATAAATACTCCGCCACCAAACAGATATATATTTAGCAGAGATTAATAAATACAGTTCGAAATACAATGTTAGATATGAAATCATGTCTTTAATTGGGTTAAAGATCCAATGTCTTTTAAAACATGATTCACAATAAACCCAAAATCACATTTTATTAATGTAACGACCCGTATTTTAGAAATATAATAATCAAGCGAAATGAGTGGTCGGTCATGTGTGGGCCGGGTTGCAAGATGTTATTGTTGATCCCAGTGTATTCCTCTATAGAGATACACTATCGGAAGGTGGTTCCATACCTTGTCATAGTCGGAATCCAATCTCCAATAAGCGCCCTGCGGTTTTTGATTTTATATTATATATGGAGCATGAGATGCAAGCGTTCCGCTAAATTGTTATTTATTTGATTTAGACATTATTATAATATCATTGGATTTTCGTATCAAAGTGGTTTGGGTTATAGTAAGGTAAAAACCGTCCATGTTTATGTGTGGGCTGGTCTTACTATTATCCTTTCTTTCGAAAGGATTTTGAAAGTTAAACAAATGGTTGGAGTTTACTCACACCAGTCCCATGACTGACCCAGAGTTTATTTTGTTTGTTTTTCCCTAAACTCTTGGGTGCCCAAATTTGTACGGGCAGTCAAGTAGTCGGGATTTTACAGATTCACTTGGAGGAGTTTGAAACAGGAGGCTTCACCAGTTAGCTATAGACTATCATATTTCCGCTGTGTACTATGTGATATCTAGAAACAGGTGTTTATAACTGTTCCAGGAATAACTGTTGTGCTCTGATGATGGTATGTATATAAAGTTACTGATTTGTATTTCAAAAGTTATGTTATATAATATATTTTATTCGTTCCGCTGTGAGTTTGTGATCTTCGTTTTATTTTATTCTAATATTTCTTTCTTTCTATTTCTCATCCTCTAACTTCTTTCTAATAATGATTCATATTTCTGTGCAATTTGGGTTGGACGTGTGGTGTTATTAGTCAACTTAGATAGTACGGATTTGCGGGCCGTTAATTGTAACATCCCGAAAAAAGTCGATCTTTGCTATCTTATATACAACACATATCGAACATCCAAGGATCGAAAATACCGGTAGTTAATGAAAGAAATTAGAGGGTGAGGATAGATAAGATAGAAACTTAGAATAGAAGAATAAGAAGAACATACAACATCAGAGTAAACACGAATCTCACAGCGGAATGAATAAATATATTTCATAACATAGAAATATAAATCTGTACTTGAATATACATATCATTTCCAAAGTACAACACTTACAACACAGCGGAAAAGCCATAGCTATATAATTCTGAAGCCTCCTGCTCTAGCTCATCAAGTATCTGTAAATCCCGACTACTTGACTGCCCATACAAAATTGGGCACCCAAGAGTTTAGGGAAAACAAAACAAAATAAATTTCGGGTCAGTCATGTGACTGGTGTGAGTAAACTCAAATTATTTGATTTAACTTTCAAAATCCTTTTGAAACAAAGGATAATCATAAGACCGATCCACACATAAACACGAATGGTTTTTACCTTACGATAACCCAAATCATTAGTAAAACAATATTATTCTGATATTATAATAATGTCTAACACAAGTAATATCAATCTAGTAGAAACGCTTGCATCTAACGTTCTACATATATAATATACAATCCAAAACGCGGACTCTTATTTAGGGAATGGATTCCAACTATGACAAGGAATGGATCCACCTTCCGCTCAGTGCACTCTAAAAGCGATACACTGGAGTTCAACAAGAACATCTTGCAACTTGGCCACACATGACCAACCACTCATTTCGCTTGAGTGTATCGAATATATTGTCACCTTACAGTTGGTAAACCAACATAACCATTCCCTGGAGATACATAATTGAAAGAAGTAACAAATATGAATATTCTCTAGATGGTGACAATATACCCTACTTGGTTGCGAACCACTTAGCCATGCTGCCTGCCCGATTTCTGTCATTTCCCAATTGATGAGGCTCGAGGTCAAAACGTATCTTTTAACAGATCACTCCTCCATTTACTTCGAATGCCACATCGTCATACCCGTAAAATCACAAATTGATTTCCCCAAAAATACCACGGGTATAATCTAAGAGAAACGAATTCCTACGCCGCCAACGTAAATACATTTGAAATGATCAACTTACGTGATCTACCAGATATAATCTGTCAAACAATTGTCCATTCAAGTTGTCCTGGGACTGGACAAACTGAAGGCACTATTCCGTACACCCATCCTAGGCAATCTCTACCTAGGACTTATACAACAGCCCTTGCACTTTACTCCGTCTTTAATTTGTCTTCGGTCTATTTGATTCGAAACGCTAATGATAATACAGAGTGGTTCTTTGGATAAGAATCCAACCGGTCTCTCCGTATTGACGACGGAAAAATGGTCAAAACTTTGATAGTCTGTGATTTAACTATCAAAGAAAAACACGTGTGCAAACAACGATATTATTTCCAAATGGAAATTTTATCGATCAATCATCATTTAACATTTATCTCTTTAGTTCATTAATTTACTTATCTCCTGTTTCAATATATTCTAAATTCTTATTTTTTATTAATAGAAAACATTTCTGATTCCTATTTGGAAAACATTTCCAAAACTCCTTCACTGGATTTAAATTGATGTTTAAATCAAACATCGCCATGCCAACTCAAACCATTTCACTCATTAACTAAATTCACTTAACCATCATTCACTATCAAACCTTACCATTCCTTAGTTAAGAAGGAAGTCAATCAAGTTGGGGTATAATTACCTCTCAGACCTTAACTGAGCAATGTTTTAACTTCGAAATTGTCAAAGTTTATCTTTTAAATCTTTAACAAACTTCCTTACGTAACTCTCTTTCGAATAAATCTCTATTCGATAACTCTTTCCTTCGAATAAACTATATTCGATAATCTCTCTTCTTCGAATAACCTATATTCGAATAACTCTATTCAATTAACACTATTCGATTAACTCTAATCGATTTACTCTTATCAGTTAGCTCTATTTGATTAACTCAATTCTATTAACTCTATTTGATTAACTCTATTTGATTTACCCTACTGGATTAACTCTATTCAATTAACTCTAACTAATTTACTCTTATCAATTAACTCCTTTCGAATAAACTATATTCGATTAACTCCTTTCGAATAACTGATATTCGATTAACTCCTTTCGAATAACTAATATTCGATAACTCCTTTCGAATAACTAATATTCGATAACTCCTTTCGAATAACTAATATTCGATAACTCCTTTCGAATAACTAATATTCGATAACTCCTTTCGAATAACTTATATTCGATAACTCCTTTCGAATAACTAATATTCGATAATTTCTTTCGAATAACTAATATTCGATAATTTCTTTCGAATAACTAATATTCGATAACTTCTTTCGAGTAACTAATATTTGATAACTTCTTTCGAATAACTAATATTCTGATACCAACTGTAGTGTCCCAAAATTCCGGTCCAATTTGAGCTGACCAAATAACACAAGTCCAACCCACATTTTACTGGAAAACAGAAAACTAATAGAAAGAAAACAGAGGGTGAGGATAGATAAGATAGAAACTTCGAATAGAAGAAGAAGAACATACAACATCAGAGTAAACACGAATCTCACAGTGGAAGGAATAAATATATTTCATAACAAAACTTTGAAATATAAATCGGTACATGAATATACATAACATTTCCAAAGTACAACACTTCCAACACAGCAGAAAAACCATAGCTATACAATTCTGAAGCGCTCTGCTCCCGCTCTTCAAGTATCTGTAAATCCCGACTACTTGACTGCCCGTAAAAAATTGGGCACCCAAGATTTAGGGAAAACAAAACAAAATAAACTCCGGGTCAGTCATGTGACTGGTATGAGTAAACTCAAATTATTTGAGTTAACTTTCAAAATCCTTTTGAAACAAAGGATAATCATAAGACCGATCCACACATAAACACGGATGGTTTTTTTTACCTTACGATAACCCAAATCATTAGTAAAACAATATTATTCTGATATTATAATAATTTCTAACACAAGTAATATCAATCTAGTAGAAACGCTTGCATCTAACGTTCTACATATATAATATACAATCAAAACCATTGGCTCTTATTCGGGGAATGGATTCCAACTATGACAAGGTATGGATCCACCTTCCGCTAAGTGCACTCTAGAAGCGATACACTGGAGTTCAACAAGAAAATCTTGCAACTCGGCCACACATGACCGACCACTCATTTCGCTTGAGTGTATCGAATATATTGTCACCTTACAGTTGGTAAACTGTAACACCCCGAATTTTCTATTAACACTAAAGTTGCTAAAATAATAATAAGTGTGTAGAAGAGGGGATGTATCTAATATGAATATAAAAATATTAATAAGTGTGTAAGAGAGGGGATGTATCTAATATGAATATAAAAATATAAATAACTGTGTAAGAGAGGGGATGTATCTAATATGAATATAAAAATATTAATAAGTGTGTGAGAGAGGGGATGTATCTAATATGTATATAAAAACAATAATAAGTAAAGGGGGATGTATCTAATATGTACATTGTAGAAAATATATATATTTATGACATGAATAGAAGTTTATTAATATGCTGAGTGTTTGCTGAGTCACTTCTGACTCATTGCTGAGTCAACAAGATAAACCCCATCTTGTCTGAACGGCTGCGGTTATTTCTAGGTTAAATCTAATGGCCTAAATGAATTCTAAAAATCTATAAATAAGTGGGTAGACCCTAGACCTAAATCACTTGTAAAATTAGAGAAGCTACCGTCATGCTGCTGCCATTGAGTTCAGCATAGCCGTCACAAATTAAGAAGAGGAAGCCTAATCATCTACAACTAAATCTACACAAATCAAATCAAAAGATCTCTCTTTCTCTAATTCTTTTCTTTTGTTGGTGAGTATGATGATTCTCACAAGACTATTACAAACTAATTTGACTCAGTTATGAATGGATCACAAGAAAGTGATGTGATTTGTAATTGTAAATTCTATATATTGTGGATCTCTTATTATGTTATTGTGTTGTCGTATGATGTAAATTATATATGCTATGTCATGCTATGTTGTAAATTCTCTTATGCTATGTCGTGCTATGTTGAGAATCATGTCAAGCTATGTTATACTATCATACTATGCCATGTTATAAATCATGCTATATTATGTTGAAAAATCATGTTGTTGGATCATGCTTAAAGTTATGTTTTTTTTTCTTAATTTAAATGGATCTTGTTTATGGGAATTTGCCTATTAGGTTAGGTGTACCCATAAACTTGAAACTATAATTAAATAAAACTTGATTATGGGAATTTGCCTATTGAGTTAGGTGTACCCATATAAAACCATGTTGTTAAAAAATTAGATGATGTTGATTCACACATGTTCATATGTAAGTTTATGAAAATTGATTGAGATCATATTAGGTGAATTTTGAACAAGTTGACACCTTTAGGTCCATGACATGTATAATCTATGCAAGTTGGACATATGCAAGTTTCACCCCTTATTATGATTCATTTGGTCACATATACATGTTGTTATTATGATAATCTCTTTTATGCTATGAGTTAGGCTATTCGAGTCTAACATATATTTTGCGAATAAACGTTCAAACGTGGGGTAGGGGTAATATTAGGAATTAATAAATTGGGTGCAATTTTGTAAGATTTTGCATACCATGAATGGATGTCCATAATTGAGTCAATTATGGACATTGTTAAAAATTGGAAGTAATTAATAATTCAAGTAGGGAATTATTAAAATTGGGGGAAAGTGGATTATTATTAATAATCAATGCTTAGGACACGAGGTTGGACCCGTTTGTGATGTAAACCTGCCCGGACCCGCCCGGCAAATCCAGTAGTCACAAATGTCGGCCCAATGTGAGAGGTCCTAGGCCCAAACTAAAGCATAACAGTTGTAAAGACACGAGGTTAGACTCTTTTATGGTGTAAGACTGCCCGGACCCGCCCGGCAAATCCAGCTGCCATAAATGCCAGTCTAATGTGAGAGGTCTTTATGAGGTTATGGCCTTAATGAACTAAGAAATACTTAACCAGATAATCATGTAAGGTGGGACATGGGGGTTAAGTAGGTGCCTTGGGTGGCATGAGGAATCTGGTGGTTTCCTTTAGAGGCATTTGAAATACGATTAGACTTAACCAAACACACATGTAAATGAACATGACTAAGTGGGTTAAGTGGGATGGACTAATGGGGACAAGCTTAGGTGGAATGCTTGTGGTAAATAGTGGGGGCCCATTTCAACCAGTATCCCAAAACATATCTTTGTGGGCTCGACCCAAGTCGAGGACGGGACACGCATACTGGGTTTGACTATAAGAGGCCAAAACAGGGAGCGGTGGCAACGCAAGTCCAACGGGTTTCATATGCGTGTGTGGACCCGGGCTGGTAGGTAAGACGTTGCATCGTGTAGGTATAAGCCGTGCATTTCCGTTGTATCAGGTTGTCACTTTAGGGGAGTGATACACCCCACTGTGGGGCCAGCACGGGTATCTACGAGTTAGGGAGCCGATCGAATAATGGGAAGTAGGGTACACCTAGTGGAGATAGGGGCAGGCGGCACCTATGTAGTCAGCTAGGGGTACGTAAAGCCATTGGGAAAGTTTCTAAGTGAAGCTAAGTGGGATAAATCTTTAGGGTGACTGGTGTGGTGCAGTATAGTGTTTATCCTTTAGTATTTAGGAGCGCCTATAACGTTGCCTTTAGCGATTGTCTATGTCCTTAATCTGCTCTTCATAGACATTTTCTTGTTTTCCAGCTTATGCCTTAGTCCAGTTATTTTGGTAATAGTATTGTAGAATTATCATATTCACCAGACTTTATGTCTGACCCCCTCTTTTCCATCCTTTTTCTCCCTTCAGGTCCGCAGGTTGGGCCAAGTTCTAGTGGAGTCTAGTTGGATCGCTTATCTTCTGGAAAGCTTGGACTGCTGAAGTAAAGTCCAGCTTGTTATCTTTCTTTTTAATGGCTATTCATGTAATGGGATTATGTACTTGTTTTATCAAGATAGATATTGTACTTGACATTGAATATGGTGTTATGATGTAATCAAACATGTTTTGACTTCTGCTACAATGAAATAAAGTTTTTGAATTTCCAAGTACTATTTTATATCTGTCTTGTTGTAATTTTACTGTTCTATATTCACTTAAAACCTCCATGGAAGTTAATGCATTCCCTTTGTGAGTGACATTAATGGACGTGGGGTGTTACACGTGGTATCAGAGCATAAGGTTACCAGAACAGATAAAAAAAATTTTTAGAATTTTTTTTTTCTAAAGTATTTTTGGAAGAAGTGCTTTCAAAAAAAAAAACATGTTATTTAAAGAGAGTTTTTATGAAAAACATAATCCCAAATAGCCATATCCTTATCTTTATCTTTCGAGTTCTCCATTTTGAATCTTTCCTTTTTCGTTTCAGCATGGCTGAAGATCTTAATCTCCCAGAAGGTGTGACGATTCCAGGGTGGTTTAGGAGATACTTGGAGGCTAGGGCCACCACTGCAGGCCCAGCGGATACTCCTCCACCCCTAGTTGCACCCATTCCTCCTCCTCCTCCTCCTCCTCGTGTTGACACTTTTGCAAAGACGTGCAAGGAATTCAAGGCTATGGGAGGAAAAACTTTTCAAGGGACTGAGACGTTTGTGGAGGCCAGAGATTGGCTTAAGGAGACTAAGGAATTGTTGGATATCTTTGAAGTGGAAGATGGGAGGAAAGTCCGTTTAGCTGCTTGGTTAATGAAGGGAGAGGCCTCGTTTTGGTGGGAGGTCACTAACGGGGAACGTCCAGTTGATTCATGGGCGGATTTCAGACGAAGGTTTGAGGCAAAGTTTCTTTCAAGGGCAGAGGAGAACTTAAATATGGAAAAATTCCTGGCACTAAAGCAAGGGAGCTCATCAGTAAAGGAATATGTCAATAAATTTAATTAGTTAGCAAGGTTTGGCTTGGAGTTGGTGAACACGCCAGAGAAGAAAGCTTTGAGGTTCGTTAGAGGCTTGAATGAACCGTTGCAAGGGTTGGCTATGACCCACATCCCTATGGGAGCCACCTTTGAAAAGCTAGTAGAAATGGCACTTATGCATGAGGATAAGGCAGTTGAAAAGAAAGGGGATCAGAAGAAACCCCAACAGCAAAATAAGAAGGGTGGTAAAAACAATAATGGCAAAGGGAAGAAGAAATGCTTCAATTGTGGGACGCCTGGCCATCTCAGCAAAGATTGTAGAAAGAAAAAGAAGACTGGTTGTTTTCATTGTGGAGATGCGGGACATTTAGTGAAGGACTGTCCAAAGAAGGGGCAGAGGGCAGGGTCTACCTCGGGAGGACAGGTGTAGGCTCTTATGGCACCAGGGCAGGCAAGGGGGCAAGTTCAGGCTATTGCGGCCCCACCGCTGCAAGAAAGAGGTAGAACAATTTCTGTTGAAAGCTTAGTTTTTCTGTTTGATCATCCTGTCCATACCTTATTCGATTCTGGCGCATCTTATTCGTTTATCTCTGCATCATTAGTTGAATCACTGCACTTGAGCACCAGTTTAGTAGAGGATCCCTTGGTCGTTTCAAATCCAATTGGGGGTTCGGCTCATTTGACCATGATATGTTTGGATTTTAAAATCTCTATACTTAGCGTTGAATTTAGATGTGATGCTTATGTATTGGGCTTCACGGGCTATGGGCTAATTTTAGGAATGGATTGGTTGTCTAGAAATAGGGCCATTCTTGATTGTGAAAGGAGAGTAGTTAGGCTTGTGACTCGCCTTGGTAATGCTCTCGGCATCTTTTGTAATCCCATAAATTCCGTTATGCTAAGTTATCTTGAATCGGTTGACGCGTCTGTAGAGAACCTGCGATCGGTAGAAGTTGTCCGGGAATATCCGGATGTGTTTGAGGAGGTGAAGGGCTTACCTCCAAAGCGGGAGATAGACTTTCGAATTTATCTTGTGGATAATGCTAAACCCGTATCTTTGCCAGTGCGCCACATGGCTCCTCGTGAAAGGAGGGAACTCAATAAGCAAGTAAAGGAGTTGCTTGAGAAGGGGTTCATAAGACGTAGTATATCGGAGTGGGGTGCTCCAGTAGTTTTTGCCACAAAGGCGGATGGGTCTCTTAGACTTTGTATGGACTATAGAGAACTAAACAAGCTTACTAAAAAGAACCGACACCCACTGCCGAGGATTGACGATCTCTTTGATCAGTTAGTTGGCGCCTCAGTGTTTTCGCAGTTGGACTTAGCCACTGGCTTTCATCAACTGAGAGTGGCTGAGGATAGTATAGATAAGACTGCTTTTAGGACACCTGACGGATTCTATGAATGGCTAGTGATGCCCTTTGGTTTGACAAACGCCCCTGCATATTTTGTTGATTTGATGAGTAGGGTGTTTAGGGAATACCTTAACAAATTCGTGGTAGTCTTTGTGGATGACATCTTAGTCTTTTCTAAGAATAAAGAAGAGCACTCCCTACATCTTAGGGAAGTGTTGGAAACCCTTTGAGCGCATAACCTTAAGGCAAAATTTTCTAAGTGTCACTTCTGGAGGAAGGAAGTACGGTTCTTAGGGCACGTGGTTTCCAAAGAAGGGATAGCAGTGGATCCCGCAAAGGTGGTGGCCATCCAAGATTGGAAGGTCCCTAAAAATGCAACCGAAGTAAGAAGTTTCTTGGGGTTGGCTGGCTATTATAGGAAGTTTATCAAAGACTTCGCAAAAATATCAGCTCCATTAACACGGTTAACGAAGAAGAACCTGGTTTTTACGTGGGACAAAGATTGCGATGATGCGTTCCAACGTTTAAAGAGAGCCTTAACTTCAGCCCCAGTCTTAGTGCTGCCAGACGAGAATAAACCATTTACCATCTATACTGATGCTTGTGGGACGGGACTTGGCGCGGTCCTCATGCAAGAGGGAAGAGTAATAGCCTATGGTGGAAGGCAGTTGAGGGTTCATGAAAAGAATTACCCCACGCATGACTTAGAGCTAGCCGCAATTGTTTTCGCGCTTAAGTCTTGGCGTCACTATCTTCTTGGTGAGAAATTCGAACTGTTCACTGACCACAAATTATTAAAATACTTATTCTCTCAGAAGGATTTGAATTTAAGGCAGCAACGGTGGATGGAATTCTTAGCCTCCTACGATTTTGAAATAGCATATACCCCGGGCAAGGGTAATGTGGTGGCAGACGCCTTAAGTAGGAAAAGGTTGTCCTTGAGTCCGTTGTTTGTTGAACGACAAAGCTTAGAGTTCATCTCTATGTTTGACTTTAGACCCTCCGTTGACTTAATACCCGGTCTGTTAGCATCCTTGGAGGTTAGACCTACACTTCTAGGACGGGTTGGTGAGGCACAGCGAGACGACCCACAGTTGGTTGAGATAGTAGAAAAGCTCAAAGGGGGGGGGAGTCGTCAAGCCATCTTCGTAGGTATACCCTAGACGATAAGGGTTGGTTACGAAGGGATAATAGACTTTGTGTACCACAAGACGAAGACTTAAGGAAGGCCATTCTTGATGATGCTCATCGCTAAAAAATGACCATTCATCCCGGCGGGGATAAGATGTACAAAGATATGAAGCGGGTTTTCTTTTGGGCCGGTATGAAAAAGGATGTGGCCGAGTACGTCGCTAGATGCTTGGTGTGCCAATGAGTTAAAGCAGAACAAAAGAAACCCGGTGGGTTGCTTCACCCATTAGAAGTTCCACTATGGAAATGGGAAAGCATCTCAATGGATTTTGTGGATGGATTACCAAGATCAAGGAAGGGTAACACGGGGATTTGGGTTATAGTAGATAGACTTACTAAAAGCGCCCATTTTATTCCCGTGAAAAATAAGAGGACTGCTCCGTGGTTGGCTTCTATATACATTAAGGAGATAGTTCGTTTGCACGGTATTCCTTCTAGTATAGTAAGCGACCGTGACCCCATCTTTACTAGCGAATTTTGGAAGAGTTTACAAGAGGTGGTAGGGACTCAGCTATGTTTGAGCACCGCATATCATCCTCAGACAGACGGCCAGACCGAGACGGTGAATCGCATTCTAGAGGATCTTTTAAGGCTTTGTATCCTAGACTTTGGGGGTACATGGGAAGAGCACCTTCCGTTAGTAGAATTCGCATATAATAATAGCTTTCAGTCTAGTATTGGCATGGCACCTTTCGAAGCTCTTTATGGAAGGCCTTGCCGTTCGCCTACATGTTGGTGGGAATCTACCGATAAAATCCTACTTGGGCCCGATATGGTTAGGGAAACCTCGGAGAAGATTGAGTTGATTCGAAGGAGGATGAAAGCAGCACAAGATAGGCAGAAATCGTATGCTGATAAGAGGAGGACAGATCTTGAGTTTGACATTGGGGACATGGTTTTTATCAAAGTATCTCCGTTACAGAATGTTGTTCGCTTTGGGTCCATGGGGAAATTAGCACCAAGGTTTGTAGGGCCGTTTCCTGTAAAAGACAGGATTGGGAAGATGGCATATAGGGTGGAGTTGCCTGAGAAACTTAGTGGAGTACACGACGTATTTCATGTATCACATTTGAGGAAGTGTTTGCACAAGACCGCGGAGGTGGTAGAGCCGAGCTTGCTTAAAGAGGTGGAAATAGAGCGTGATGCAACAATTAGACGAGCTCCTACATGCATTCTTGGGTCGGAGATCAAAAAGTTGAGGAATCGAGAGGTCAGACTGGTTAAAGTGCAATGGGGAGATGATGAGAGCAACGCAACTTGGGAGACAGAAGAGAAGATGCGTTTGTTGTACCCTTTTCTTTTTGAGGGTACGTCTTTTAATTTCTCCTTTATCGCTTAGCTTATCTTATCTTATCTTTAGTATGTCCTCTCATTAGTATCTTTGACCTTTAGTTAGGATAATCCTATGGTTGAAACATGTGTTTGAGACATGTTATGTATGATGGAAGCAAAATGGATGCAAGTGTTTGCTAGTGGTTGCTCGTGGATGCATATATACACACACTTTAGGCACTAGATCGGCTCAGTCACTTCATATTGCATATTGCATATATATGGATGTATTTAGTATAATGGATGTATAATGGTTGTACCATCATATGGATGCTGCATTCGGTTGAATGGGTGTGCACACATATAGAAGTAGTATGTAAGCAATTAGGATCTTTTGCATACATAATGGATTCATGACACTTACATAATTTGCATTAAGGAGGTCAACTGAATCAGTGGACCACCTGATTTTGCATTAGATACGGACATATACGCACACTGTGCATTTAAACATGAAAGCATTAGAAGTCTGTAAGGACAATGGATGCCTGTGTATGATGGATGAGTAGATGGACGTTTGGATGGTAGGATATACATTCTTCCAGACTTGAAGATTTCGGGGACGAAATCCTAAAAGGAGGGGAGAATGTAACACCCCGAATTTTCTATTAACACTAAAGTTGCTAAAATAATAATAAGTGTGTAGAAGAGGGGATGCATCTAATATGAATATAAAAATATTAATAAGTGTGTAAGAGAGGGGATGTATCTAATATGAATATAAAAATATTAATAACTGTGTAAGAGAGGGGATGTATCTAATATGAATATAAAAATATTAATAAGTGTGTGAGAGAGGGGATGTATCTAATATGTATATAAAAACAATAATAAGTAAAGGGGGATGTATCTAATATGTACATTGTAGAAAAAATATATATATTTATGACATGAATAGAAGTTTATTAATATGCTGAGTGTTTGCTGAGTCACTTCTGACTCATTGCCGAGTCAACAAGATAAACCCCATCTTGTCTGAACGGCTGCGGTTATTTCTAGGTTAAATCTAATGGCCTAAATGAATTCTAAAAATCTATAAATAAGTGGGTAGACCCTAGACCTAAATCACTTGTAAAATTAGAGAAGCTACCGTCATGCTGCTGCCATGGAGTTCAGCATAGCCGTCACAAATTAAGAAGAGGAAGCCTAATCATCTACAACTAAATCTACACAAATCAAATCAAAAGATCTCTCTTTCTCTAATTCTTTTCTTTTGTTGGTGAGTATGATGATTCTCACAAGACTATTACAAACTAATTTGACTCAGTTATGAATGGATCACAAGAAAGTGATGTGATTTGTAATTGTAAATTCTATATATTATGGATCTCTTATTATGTTATTATGTTGTCGTATGATGTAAATTATATATGCTATGTCATGCTATGTTGTAAATTCTCTTATGCTATGTCGTGCTATGTTGAGAATCATGTCAAGCTATGTTATACTATCATACTATGCCATGTTATAAATCATGCTATATTATGTTGAAAAATCATGTTGTTGGATCATGCTTAAAGTTATGTTTTTTTTTTCTTAATTTAAATGGATCTTGTTTATGGGAATTTGCCTATTAGGTTAGGTGTACCCATAAACTTGAAACTATAATTAAATAAAACTTGATTATGGGAATTTGCCTATTGAGTTAGGTGTACCCATATAAAACCATGTTGTTAAAAAATTAGATGATGTTGATTCACACATGTTCATATGTAAGTTTATGAAAATTGATTGAGATCATATTAGGTGAATTTTGAACAAGTTGACACCTTTAGGTCCATGACATGTATAATCTATGCAAGTTGGACATATGCAAGTTTCACCCCTTATTATGATTCATTTGGTCACATATACATGTTGTTATTATGATAATCTCTTTTATGCTATGAGTTAGGTTATTCGAGTCTAACATATATTTTGCGAATAAACGTTCAAACGTGGGGTAGGGGTAATATTAGGAATTAATAAATTGGGTGCAATTTTGTAAGATTTTGCATACCATGAATGGATGTCCATAATTGAGTCAATTATGGACATTGTTAAAAATTGGAAGTAATTAATAATTCAAGTAGGGAATTATTAAAATTGGGGGAAAGTGGATTATTATTAATAATCAATGCTTAGGACACGAGGTTGGACCCGTTTGTGATGTAAACCTGCCCGGACCTGCCCGGCAAATCCAGTAGTCACAAATGTCGGCCCAATGTGAGAGGTCCTAGGCCCAAACTAAAGCATAACAGTTGTAAAGACATGAGGTTAGACTCTTTTATGGTGTAAGACTGCCCGGACCCGCCCGGCAAATCCAGCTGCCATAAATGCCAGTCTAATGTGAGAGGTCTTTATGAGGTTATGGCCTTAATGAACTAAGAAATACTTAACCAGATAATCATGTAAGGTGGGACATGGGGGTTAAGTAGGTGCCTTGGGTGGCATGAGGAATCTGGTGGTTGCCTTTAGAGGCATTTGAAATACGATTAGACTTAACCAAACACACATGTAAATGAACATGACTAAGTGGGTTAAAAGGGATGGACTAATGGGGACAAGCTTAGGTGGAATGCTTGTGGTAAATAGTGGGGGCCCATTTCAACCAGTATCCCAAAACGTATCTTTGTGGGCTCGACCCAAGTCGAGGACGGGACACGCATACTGGGTTTGACTATAAGAGGCCAAAACAGGGAGCGGTGGCAACGCAAGTCCAACGGGTTTCATATGCGTGTGTGGACCCGGGCTGGTAGGTAAGACGTTGTTGCATCATGTAGGTATAAGCCGTGCATTTCCGTTGTATCAGGTTGCCACTTTAGGGGAGTGATACACCCCACTGTGGGGCCAGCACGGGTATCTACGAGTTAGGGAGCCGATCGAATAATGGGAAGTAGGGTACACCTAGTGGAGATAGGGGCAGGCGGCACCTATGTAGTCAGCTAGGGGTACGTAAAGCCATTGGGAAAGTTTCTAAGTGAAGCTAAGTGGGATAAATCTTTAGGGTGACTGGTGTGGTGCAGTATAGTGTTTATCCTTTAGTATTTAGGAGCGCCTATAACGTTGCCTTTAGCGATTGTCTATGTCCTTAATCTGCTCTTCATAGACATTTTCTTGTTTTCCAGCTTATGCCTTAGTCCAGTTATTTTGGTAATAGTATTGTAGAATTATCATATTCACCAGACTTTATGTCTGACCCCCTCTTTTCCATCCTTTTTCTCCCTTCAGGTCCGCAGGTTGGGCCAAGTTCTAGTGGAGTCTAGTTGGATCGCTTATCTTCTGGAAAGCTTGGACTGTTGAAGTAAAGTCCAGCTTGTTATCTTTCTTTTTAATGGCTATTCATGTAATGGGATTATGTAATTGTTTTATCAAGATAGATATTGTACTTGACATTGAATATGGTGTTATGATGTAATCAAACATGTTTTGACTTCTGCTACAATGAAATAAAGTTTTTGAATTTCCAAGTACTATTTTATATCTGTCTTGTTGTAATTTTACTGTTCTATATTCACTTAAAACCTCCATGGAAGTTAATGCATTCCCTTTGTGAGTGACATTAATGGAGGTGGGGTGTTACATAAACCAATAACCATTCCTGGGAGATACAGATTTGAAAGAAGTAACAAATATGAATATTCTCTAGATGGTGACAATATACCCTACTTGGTTGCGAACCACATAGCCATGCTGCTTGCACGATTTCTGTCATTTCCCAGTTGATGAGGCTCGAGGTCAAAACGTATCTTTTAACAGATCACTCCTCCATTTACTTTGAATGCCACATCGTCCTACCCGTCAAATCACAAATTGATTTTCCCAAAAATACCACGGGTATAAGCTAAGAGAAACGAATTCCTCTGCCACCAACGTAAATACGTTTGAAACAATCAACTTACGCGATCAACCAGATATACTCTGCCAGACATTCGTCCATTCAAGTTGTCCTGCGACTGGACAAACCGAAGGCACTATTCCGTACACCCATCCTAGGCAATATCTACCTAGGACTTATACAATAGCCCTTGCACTTTACTCCGTCTTCAATTTGTCTTCGATTTATTTGATTCGAAATGCTTACGCCTATATGGAGTGGTTCTTTGGATAAGAATCCAACTGGTCTCTTCGTAATGACGACGGAAAAATGGTCAAAACTTGGATAGTCTGTGATTTAACTATCAAAGAAAAACACGTGTGCAAACAACGATATTATTTCCAGATGTAAATTTTATCGATCAATCATCATTTAACATTTATCTCTTTAGTTCATTAATTTACTTATCTCCTATTTCCATATATTCTAAATTCTTATTTTCTATTATCAGAAAACATTTCTGATTCTTATTTGGAAAACATTTCCAAAACTCCTTCACTGGATTTAAACTGATGTTTAAATCAAACATCACCATGCCAACTCAAACCATTTCATTCATTAACTAAATTCACTTAACCATCATTCACTATCAAACCTTACCATTCCTTAGTTAAGAAGGAAGTCAATCAAGTTGGGGTACAATTACCTCTCATACCTTAACCGAACAACGTTTTAACTTCGAAATAGTCAAAGTTTATCTTTTAAATCTTTAAAAAACTTCCTTACGTAACTCTCTTTCGAATAAATCTCTATTCGATAACTCTTTCCTTGGAATAAACTATATTCGATAATCTCTCTTCGAATAGCCCTATTCGAGTAACTCTATTCAATTAACACTATTCGATTAACTCTAATCGATTTACTCTTATTAGTTAGCTCTATTTGATTAATTCAATTCTATTAATTCTATTTGATTAACTCTATTGGATTAACTCTATTTGATTAACTCTATTTGATTAACCCTACTGGATTAACTCTATTCAATTAACTCTAACTAATTTACTCTTATCAATTAACTCCTTTCGAATAAATTATATTCGATTAACTCCTTTCGAATAACTAATATTCGATTAACTGCTTTCGAATAACTAATATTCGATAACCTCTCTTCGAATAACTAATATTCGATAATTTCTTTCGAATAACTAATATTCGATAATTTCTATCGAATAACTAATATTCAATAACTCCTTTCGAATAACTAATATTCGATAACTCCTTTCGAATAACTAATATTCGATAACCTCTCTTCGAATAACTAATATTCGATAACCTCTCTTAATATTCGATAACCTCTCTTCGAATAACTAATATTCGATAACCTCTCTTCGAATAACTAATATTCGATAATTTCTTTCGAATAACTAATATTCGATAACTCCTTTCAAATAATTAATATTCGATAACCTCTCTTCGAATAACTAATATTCGATAATTTCTTTCGAATAACTAATATTCGATAACTCCTTTCGAATAACTAATATTCGATAACTCCTTTCGAATAACTAATATTCGATAATTCTAATCCGACTAACTCTAATTCAATTAACTCTATTAAAAATAACAAATATTCGACTAACTCTTGTTCGATTAACTCAATTCGAATAACTCTAGTTCGATTAACTCTATTTGATTAACTCTAACTGATTAACTCTAACTGGTTAACTCTAACTGATTAACTCTAACTGGTTAACTCTAACTGATTAACTATAACTGATTAACTCTAACTGGTTAACTCTAACTGATTAACTCTAACTCTAATCGATTAACTCTAACTCTAATCGATTAACTCCTCTAACTCATTTTGATTAACACATTTTGATTAACTCCTTTGATTAACTCTACGTCCATATTCAGTTTCAAATATCGATGTTAAAATCGATTCTTACTTCTCTATATAAGTCCTGACTTATATATTCTATTTATCCAATGATAAATATTTTATTTAATTTACAAAATATTATTTATAAATTAATCTTCTCAATCTATCGGTTACAACAGATTCTATTTAATATCTTTATTTTAAACCCATATCATGTTATATCCGTGTGCGAAGCACGGGTCTAAGCTTTCCTGATGTAAAATTCTATTCATTTGCCAAATATTTCCTTATATGACATTCTTTTTCATTTCCCAATTGTAACACCCCGTATGTTCTATAACAATGAAATTCATAAATTAAAGTATAATTAATTTCAAATCAAAGAATTAAGGGAAACGGGATACGCCATTGCGTTCGTCTCTGAATTCTACTTGAGATAGAGTCCGAGTTTGCGTAAAAAGGACTACGTATGAGGGAGATATGACGTCCGGAAGTTTCAGAATTCAGTTTAAAATTCAAACAGACAGAAACAATTCAGAAACAAATTCAAAATTCAAAAAATCGGACCCAGATTGGGCTGGGTGGGATTTTTCCCGCCCAAGGCACCCAGGTCGACAGGGTAGTCGACTTGGGCCACCCAGGTCGACTGGGTAGTCGACCTGGCCCCTGAGCCAGGTCGAACCCAGCCCCTCCTGGCAGGCCTCGTCTGTGCTTGGCCGAATTTCTGAGTTTTGCCTTATCACTAGGGCTAGGTGTCAGCTCCTGATTGGTCTCTCCATCAAACGAACGGCTAATATTCATCCAAGCTCCATCGACGGTCCTAATCAATTCACAAACTCTATAAAAAGGACCTAAGACTCCACCTAATTCACACAAATAAAAATGAGAATGAGACCGTCATGCTGCAGAAGAAAGACTACAATAGCCGTCAAAATTGAGAGACGATTAGGAGACGATTCGAAAGCTTAAAGCAACGACAATTAAATCAAAAAAGCCTACAACAAAGGATAACATCTCCAAATTCAGAATTCAGAAACCTGAATTAAAGATTCGTCATATGTTGTAAGTAGAGTGCTATTCTGATGTGAATGAATAATTGTGTTTTGGTTTGTGTAAAATGAGAAATGGAATTGTACTTAATTTGTGGTGATGATAATTCATAATCGTATGTTGCTATGACTCTAATTGTGAATAGATTTGGGATGTTGTGGTATAATGATGTTAGACCTATTGGATATTTGCAAGTATATGATTCATGTTGAAAGTTAACAACTATATGTTTGTGGTAGTTTAGTTCAACAAAGTTGAGATTCATGCAAGTATGTGATACACTATTTATGCCAACATGACTTTAGACCCTTCTATGAATATTTTTATGATCATGTTTAGTGTAGTTGGATACAATTAAGTATTATGACTCATATGAATTTATGTTGGAATTGGCATCATGATTCAAGTGTAAAACCATACTTTTCTATTAGTGACAAAAGCAAGCATCTTTGTGAACTTGTGTTAATTCTATGAACATGACTAGATTACGTTTGGTGTTATGCCTAATTAGAAACATGTTTTAGGCCTATGTTGTTATCAAACTCATATGATAATATATGTGTGACACATAATTAAGTTAGATTCATATTTTTAAAATGCAATTTTACATGACTAGATTAAAACCATGATTCTTGTTAGGTATGTTTCATGTCAAGATTATATGCTATTACAATGCAAGTTTAGAAGTGCCTAATTTATGTTAATTAGATCGTTATGTTGCAAGTTCATGCGTTCACAATCCCCTTTTTGATGTTACTTAGAATATATAAACACCATGTTCTAGGCCTCCTCTTTTTCATGTGGCTAAGTTGGGCTTAAATGTTAAACCCAACATATGTTATATATAGCGAACGTATAAAACGGGGGTAGTGACGTTGGGTTAAAAATATAAACATATGTGTTGGCATGTTTGACGCATGCCAACGACCTTGAAAACAATTAAGTGGTATAAATTAATTTTACCCAATAAAGATGAATTTGAATAATGGGCCGCAAATATTTACATATAAAAAGAAAAGAGACAAAATATGTAAATTTAGAAAATACGATGTGTTTAACCCGAGGTTGGATTGCGTTGTGACATAAACCTGCCCGGAACCGCCCGGCTGTCCAGTAGTCACAGCAATACCTATCCAATGTGGGTGGTTAAACATTGAGCCCAATAAAGACCCGAGGTTAGACTGAGTTGTGGCGTAAGACTGCCCGGACCCAACCGGCAACAGGAAGCCACAACAATACCTGTCTAATGTGAGTGGTCGAGGCTTTAATAAGACAATTAAGGCTGAGTCAGGATTGATAGGATTAAGTAAATTAAATAAATACTTAATCAAATTGAACATGCTAAACTATACAGACTGATTTGGGGGGTTAGGTTTACAGAACACTTAACCAACTTAGCATGTTGGCTAGAAATAGAAAACCTAGTAGCAGGGGACCCTTTTCAGCAATAACCCTACAAGGTGTATCAGGATACCCTGAACTAGGCAGGGTGGGGCACGATTACTGGGCTGACTGTAAGAGGTCAAATCGACGGCGGTGGTGCAGCAGTGTAGGTTCTAACCGGGTGCGGGCGTGCACACACTCCGGTGCAGAAAAATAAGGCACTGGGCACCAGTAGTATACCTGTGCATTCTAGAAATTGTGTCGGGCCGCCACCATGGGACTTGATACACCCCATGGCGGGACCAACATAGGTAGCAACAACATCGGGGGCCTTAAGATACATGTAACTATGCGAGTAGGAGCCGATCATTAGAAATGGATCACTTTACCCTGATTATGGGGTGCATGTTGGAAAACCAGTTTATAGGGGTGCAGAGATTAATATGGAGTACGATAGTATATTCGCCTCTAGAAGACTTAACTTAGTTATGGTGCTTTCCCATTTCCAGTTTGTACTTATCATGCTCAATTTCTTATTCATAGACTGAATAGTCCTAGACTTACTCAGGCTTTATGTCTGACTCTACTTTTCTTTCGTTTCCCCCCCAGGTCCACAGGGAGGGAATACCGCAGCTTGACCAGCTTTCACATCCAGCTTGAAGAGAAAGAATGTATTGCTTGGATCTCTTTCGTTTTGGACTATGGCTTTGGATAGCAATTATGGAGACTTATGCAGTTTACTTATGTTTTTATGCTTCTTTAAGTTATGTAATCAAGACAGTTATGAAAATGTAATGTTTTTGGAAATATTGTAAGACAATTATGGCATGGTTTGTGTAACACGTGTTTTGATGAAATAAAAGTTGCTGTTGTTTTCCGCTGTTCAAAAATATGTGTACTCATATCTGTCTTGTATATCTGTGACTTATACTTATAAACCTCCACCAAAATTAGGGCATTCCCTTTGAGAATGACCCTAACGGAGATGGGGTGTTTCACTTGGTATCAGAGCATAGGTTTACCAGATAAGATAAAAAGTTTTGAAAATTTATTTTCAAAAGAAAATTTAAGGAAGCATTTTTAAAGATAAAATGTTATTTTATTTTAAAAAGGCATAGTCCCCCAAAGCCATAGGTACTATCTTTTATCCTTCGTTTTGAATCTATCCTTTCTGTTTCAGCATGTCTGGAGACCTTAGTCCCCAGCTACTGACGCCTTCACTCCTCCTCCTCCTCTACGTGAACCAGCAAGCGGAAGAGTCCCAGAACAGGAAGACGAATAATAGTCAAAGAAGAGAGGATCGTAACAGTAATGACAAGATACAAAAAAAAAGAAATGTTATTTCTGCGGAATTCTTGGACATCTGGAGGGAGACTGCAGGAAGAAGAAGAGGAGGATGAGTGCTACTTGCTTTCAGTGTAGGGAGATAGGCCACTGGGCTAGGGACTGCCCAAAGAAGAAGGAGACAAAGGAAGAAAGCTCTCAAGGGAAGAAAGAGGGTTTACAGCCTAAGAAGATAGACTTTAAGAAGGGCGGGAAAGACAACAAGTCCCAAGAGAAGAGGAAGTGTAATTTCTGTGGCAAAGTGGGGCACTTAGTGAAAGATTGCCGGAAAAAGAAGGCCAAGATGAATGGTCGATGCTTTTCTTGCGGTGAGAGAGGCCACATGGCTAAGGGTTGCCCAAAGAAGCGAGGGAAGGGGCAGAGGGCTGGATCCACCTCAGGGGCACAGGTTCATGTGCTAGAAGTGCCACCTCTGCAACATCGAGGTATAAATACTTTTGTAGAAAGTGTAGTATATCTTTATGATCACCCAGTTCGTACTTTATTTGACTCTGGCGCATCACACTCCTTTATTTCATCTGCTTTAGTAGAATCTCTGCACCTAGAAACTAGTATGGTAGAGGACCCCTTAATAGTTTCAAATCCAATCGGGGGCCCAGCTCATTTGTCAATGATCTGTGTGGGATTGAAAATTTCTATTCTAAGCGTAGAATTTAAATGTAGTGCCTTTGTTTTGGGCTTCTCGGGATATGGTTTGATTTTGGGCATGGATTGGCTATCCAGTAATGGTGCCATCCTTAATTGTGAGAAAAGGGTGGTTAGGCTTCTAACCCAACTCGGTAACACTCTGGAAATTACTTGTAATCCCTCGTATGCGGTTATGCTTAGTTATCTTAAATCGCTAGATGCTTCTGTTGAGAGTTTGCAATCAGTTAAAGTGGTCCGTGAATATTCGGATGTCTTCGAAGAGGTGAAGGGCTTACCTCCGAAGCGGGAGATAGACTTCCGCATATATCTTGTAGATAATGCAAAGCCTGTTGCATTGCCCGTTAGACACATGACTCCACGGGAAAGGAAAGAGCTCAGTAAACAGGTTAAAGAGCTCCTAGAGAAGGGGTTCATTAGAAGGAGCATTTCAGAATGGGGCACTCCAGTGGTGTTCACCACAAAGGCGGATGGTTCACTCCGTATATGTGTTGACTACAGGGAGCTCAACAAGCTAACGAAAAAGAATAGGCACCCTCTCCCCAGAATTGATGATCTGTTTGATCAGCTTGTAGGAGCGTCTGTTTTCTCCCAACTCGATTTGGCGACCGGGTTTCATCAGCTAAGGGTGGCTGAAGATAGCATCAATAAGAGATCATTCAGAACCCCAGACGGCTTCTTTGAATGGCTTGCCATGCCTTTCGGCTTGACAAACGCACCCTCTTACTTCGTGGACCTGATGAGTAGGGTGTTCAGAGAATTCCTCAACAAGTTCGTGGTAGTCTTCGTAGACGATATCTTGATCTTCTCAAAGAGTGAAGAAGAACATGCTCAACACCTAAGGCAATCATGGAAACTCTACGAGTCCATCAACTAAAAGCCAAATTCTCCAAATGCCACTTTTGGAGAGAGGAAGTAAGATTTCTTGGGCATATAGTATCCAAAAATTGGTTAGCTGTGGACCCTGCTAAGGTAGTAGCGGTACAG
Source organism: Allium sativum (assembly GCA_030737875.1). NCBI lineage: Eukaryota > Viridiplantae > Streptophyta > Magnoliopsida > Asparagales > Amaryllidaceae > Allium > Allium sativum. The sequence continues at coordinate 400,774,768 of CM060912.1, read as the reverse complement.
GATTGGAAGACACCGAGGAACGCAACCGAGGTCCGAAGTTTTCTAGGACTAGGAGGTTTCTACCGAAAATTCATAAGGGATTTTGCGAAAATCTCAGCTCCTCTCACAAGGCTGACAAAGAAGAATCTAGTGTTCAATTGGGACTTGGATTGCGAGTTTGCTTTCCAACGACTAAAAAGGGCTCTTATGACAGCCTCAGTTCTGACGTTGCCGGACGGAAGCAAAATGTTTACGGTTTACACGGATGCATGCGGGATAGGACTCGGCGCTGTATTAATGCAAGAAGGAAGGGTAGTAGCTTATGGTGGAAGGCAATTGAAGGTTCATGAAAAGAACTAACAGACCCACGATCTTGAGTTAGCCGCCATCGTCTTTGCACTTAAGTCTTGGCGACATTATCTCCTAGGTGAGAAGTTCGAACTTTACACTGACCATAAATCGTTGAAATATCTTTTCTCGTAGAAAGATCTTAACTGGAGGCAACAGAGATGGATGGAGTTTCTTGCCTCGTACGATTTCAAGATCTCCTACACTTCGGGCAAAGGCAACGTAGTGGCAGACGCGTTGAGCCGAAAGAAGCTAACACTAAGCCCGCTGTTTGTTGAAAGGCAAAGCCTAGAGTATATAGCCAGTTTTAACTTTAGGCCCTCCTCTGATTTCGTACCAGGTTTATTAGCATCTCTCGAAGTACGCCCGATTCTTTTGGACTCAATAGGGACAGCACAACGCGAAGACCCTCAGCTTGTGGAGAGGATTGATAGGCTAAGTAGGGGTGAGACTTCAAGTCACCTCAACAGATACTCCATCGACGATAAGGGTTGGCTAAGGCGAGACGGAAGGTTATGCGTCCCACGGACAAGGGATTTAGTAAAGACGGTTCTCGAAGAAGCACATCACTCCAAGATGATGATACACCCAGGCGGGGATAAAATGTACAAGGACATAAAGAGAACTTTCTTTTGGAACGGCATGAAGAAAGACGTGGCAGATTTCGTTTCTAAGTGTATGACTTGCCAACAGGTTAAGGCGAAGCAGAAGAAGCCTGGTGGTCTGCTCCATCCTCTAGAGGTTCCATAGTGGAAGTGGGATAGCATTTCAATGGACTTCGTTGATGGATTGCCCAGGTCTAGAAGAGGCAACACTAGCATTTGGGTAATAGTGGATGGGCTTACTAAAAGCGCCCACTTTTTACCCGTCAAGAGTAAAAGGACCGCCTCATCCCTAGCATCTCTTTATCTCAAGGAAATTGTTCGACTCCATGGAATACCATCCAGCATTGTTAGTGACCAAGACCCTATCTTCACAAGTGAGTTTTGGCGGAGTCTGCAAGAAGTGGTAGGCACACAGTTATGCTTAAGTATAGCCTATCACCCCCAAACCGACGGCCAGACAGAAAGAGTGAACAGAGTTTTGGAGGACCTTTTAAGACTGTGCGTCCTTGACTTCGGAGGGACGTGGGAAGACCATCTTCCTTTGGTGGAATTTTCCTACAACAACAGCTACCAAGCCACCATCGGAATGGAACCCTTCGAAGCTTTATATGGAAGACCGTGCCGATCGCCCACTTGTTGGTGGGAGTCTACTGACAAGCTCATACTTGGACCAGATATGATCCGAGAGACTTCAGAGAAAGTAGACTTAATACGGAGAAGAATGAAGATAGCCCAAGACAAACAAAAATCCTACGCCGACGAGAGAAGGACCGACCTTGAATTTGAGGTTGGAGACAGAGTTTTTCTTAAGGTATCTCCCCTAAGGAACGTTGTTCGTTTTGGAACCACAGGGAAGCTAGCACCAAGGTTCGTAGGGCCGTTTACTATCATCGAGAAGGTTGGGAAGATGGCCTATAGATTAGAGCTACCCGAAAAGCTGGCCGGAGTTCACAACGTCTTTCATGTTTCTCACCTCCGGAAGTGTTTGCACGAGTGTGCTGAAGTGGTAGAGCCAAACATCCTTGAAGAAGCTGAAGTGGAACGCGAAGCAACCGTGAGAAGAGTTCCAACATGCATTTTAGGAACTGAAGTGAAAAAGCTACGAAACCGCGAAGTCAAGCTCGTCAAAGTTCAGCGGAGCGACGCCGAGGAAGACGCAACTTGGGAAACTGAGGCTAGAATACGCGCAGCCTACCCTTTTCTTTTTGAGGGTACATCTTTGATCTTTCTTTTTCCTTAAGTTGTGCTTTTATCTATCTTTTTAGGTATATCTCCTCGACCTTATCTTTTAGGTAGAAACCCTTTGGATGAAAACATGTAATTGAAACATGTTATGGATGATGGTTGCAAGTGATTGCAAGTGATTGCTAGTGGTTGCTCGTGGTTGCATATACACACACAATCTAGGTTTTAGATCGGCTAAGTCACTTCATATTGCATATGCATATATGTATTTATATTCGTATATGGTTGAAGTTTAATGTGTTGTCATATGGATGTTGCATTTATATGAATGATTGTGCACTCATGTAGAATCATGAATAGGGAAATTTTGCATATATAATGGATTCATAACACTTACATAATTTGCATTAAGGAGGTCAACTGAATCAGTAGACCGCCTGATTTTGCATTAGATAAGTACATGTACACACACTTTGCATATGATCAAGAAGCATTAGAAGTCTTTTAAGGACAATGGACGTTCGTGTTTGATGGATGAGTAGATGGACGTTTGGATGTTAGGATATACATTCTCCTAGACTTGAAGATTTCGGGGACGAAATCCTTTTAAGTGGGGGAGAATGTAACACCCCGTATGTTCTATAACAATGAAATTCATAAATTAAAGTATAATTAATTTCAAATCAAAGAATTAAGGGAAACGGGATACTCCATTACGTTCGTCTCGGAATTCTACTTGAGATAGAGTCTGAGTTTGCGTAAAACAGACTCCGTATGAGCGAGATATGACCTCCGGAAGTTTCAGAATTCAGTTTAAAATTCAAACAGATGGAAACAGTTCGGAAACAAATTCAAAATTCGAAAAATTGGACCCAGATTGGGCTGGGCAGGATTTTTCCCGCCCAAGGCACCCAGGTCGACTGGGTAGTCGACCTGGGCCACCCAGGTCGACTGGGTAGTCGACCTGGGGTACCCAGGTCGACTATGTAGTCGACCTGGGGGTCGACTGAGTAGTCGACCTGGGGGTCGACTGAGTAGTCGACCTGGGGGTCGACTGGGTAGTCGACCTGGCCCCTGAGCCAAGTCGAACCCAGCCCCTCCTGGCTGGCCTGGTCTGTGCTTGGCTGAATTTCTGAGTCTTGCCTTGTCACTAGGGCTAGGTGTCAGCTCCTGATTGGTCTCTCCTTCAAACGAACAGCTAATATTCATCCAAGCTCCATCGACGGTCCTAATCAATTCACAAACTCTATAAAAAGGACCTAAGACTCCACCGAATTCACACAAATAAAAATGAGAATGAGACAGTCATGCTGCTGAAGAAAGACTAGGAGTAGCCGTCAAAATTGAGAGACGATTATGAGATGATTCGAAAGCTTAAAGCAACGACAATTAAATCAAAACAACGCCTACAACAAAGGATAGCATCTCCAAATTCAGAATTCAGAAACCTGAATTGAAGATTCGTCATACGTTGTAAGTAGAGTGCTATTCTGATGTGAATGAATAATTGTGTTTTGGTTTGTGTAAGATGAGAAATGGAATTGTACTTAATTTGTGGTGATGATAATTCATAATCGTATGTTGCTATGACTCTAATTGTAAACAGATTTGGGATGTTGTAGTATAATGATGTTAGACCTATTGGATATTTGCAAGTATATGATTCATGTTGAAAGTTAACAACTATATGTTTGTGGTAGTTTATTTCAACAAAGTTGAGATTCATGCAAGTATGTGATACACTATTTATGCCAACATGACTTTAGACCCTTCTATGAATATTTTTATGATCATGTTTAGTGTAGTTGGATACAATTAAGTATTATGACTCATATGAATTTACGTTGGAATTGGCATCATGATTCAAGTGTAAAACCATACTTTTGTATTAGTGACAAAAGCAAGCATCTTTGTGAACTTGTGTTAATTCTATGAACATGACTAGATTACGTTTGGTGTTATGCCTAATTGGGAACATGTTTTAGACCTATGTTGTTATCAAACTCATATGATAATATATGTGTGACACATAATTAAGTTAGATTCATATTTTTAAAATGCAATTTTACATGACTAGATTAAAACCATGATTCATGTTAGGTATGTTTCATGTCAAGATTATATGTTATTACAATGCAAGTTTACAATTGCCTAATTTATGTTAATTAGATCGTTCTGTTGCAAGTTCATGCGTTCACAATCCCCTTTTTGATGTTACTTAGAATATATAAACACCATGTTCTAAGCCTCCCCTTTTTCATGTGGCTAAGTTGGGCTTAAATGTTAAACCCAACATATGTTATATTATAGTGAACGTATAAAACGGGGGTAGTGACGTTGGGTTAAAAATATAAACATATGTGTTGGCATGTTTGATGCATGCCAACGACCTTGAAAACAATTAAGTGGTATAAATTAATTTTACCCAATAAAGATGAATTTGAATAACGGGCCGCAAATATTTACATATAAAAAGAAAAGAGACAAAATATGTAAATTTAGAAAGTACGATGTGTTTAACCTGAGGTTGGATTGCGTTGTGACATAAACCTGCCCGGAACCGCCCGGTTGTCCAGTAGTCACAACAAAACCTATCCAATGTGGGTGGTTAAACATTGAGCCCAATAAAGACCCGAGGTTAGACTGAGTTGTGGCGTAAGACAGCCCGGACCCAACCGGCAACAGGCAGCCACAACAATACCTGTCTAATGTGAGTGGTCGAGGCTTTAATAAGACAACTAAGGCTGAGTCAGGATTGATAGGATTAAGTAAATTAAATAAATACTTAATCAAATTGAATAAGCTAAACTATACAGACTGATTTGGGTGGTTAGGTTTACAGAACACTTAACCAACTTAGCATGTTGGCTAGAAATAGAAAACCTAGTAGCGGGGGACCCTTTTCAGCAGTAACCCTACAAGGTGTATCAGGATACCCTGAACTAGGCAGGGTGGGGCACGATTACTGGGCTGACTGTAAGAGGTCAAATCGACGGCGGTGGTGCAGCAGTGTAGGTTCTAACGGGGTGCGGGCGTGCACACACTCCGGCGCAGAAAAATATGGCATTGGGTACCAGTAGTATACCTGTGCATTCTAGAAATTGTGTCGGGCCGCCACCATGGGACTTGATACACCCGATGGCGGGACCGGCATAGGTAGCTACAACATCGGGGGCCGTAAGACACATGTAACTATGCGAGTAGGAGCCGATCATTAGAAATGGATCACTTCACCCTGATTATGGGGTGCCTGTTGGAAAACCAGTTTATAGGGGTGCAGAGATTAATATGGAGTACGATAGTATATTCGCCTCTAGACGACTTAACTTAGTTATGGTGCTTTCCCATTTCCAGTTTGTACTTATCATGCTCAATTTCTTATTCATAGACTGAATAGTCCTAGACTTACTCAGGCTTTATGTCTCACTCTACTTTTCTTTCGTCCCCCCCCCCCCCCCGAGGTCCACAGGGAGGGAATACCGCAGCTTGACCAGCTTTCACATCCATCTTGAAGAGAAAGAATGTATTGCTTGGATCTCTTTCGTTTTGGACTATGGCTTTGGATAGCAATTATGGGGACTTATGCAGTTTACTTATGTTTTTATGCTTCTTTAAGTTATGTAATCACGACAGTTATGAAAATGTAATGTTTTTGGAAATATTGTAAGACAATTATGGCATGGTTTGTGTAACACTTATTTTGATGAAATAAAAGTTGTTGTTGTTTTCCGCTGTTCAAAAATATGTGTACTCATATTTGTCTTGTATATCTGTGACTTATACTTATAAACCTCCACCAAAATTATGGCATTCCCTTTGAGAGTGACCCTAACGGAGGTGGGGTGTTTCACCAATAAATCCCTTTTATAACTCTATTTATTTCCTAAATAAATATTTCGTTTTTATAACTCTATTTATTTTTTAAATAAACATTTCCTTTTTATAAAATGTAACGACCCGTATTTTAGAGATATAATAATTAATTTATTTAATTATATAAATAGTGATTTAGAGATTTGAATGGTCGTAGAATTAAATAATAGTGAATATTTATTTAATTTAAAAAATATAATAATATATTTAATTCAGAAATAATCAAAAATAGTGGAATTCACAATATAGTGTGAATTGGATTATTTAAAATGTATAATTCAGTTTAGAGTTGAATTATATTAGCGAATATATTCAATTAACGATGGTTGAACATATAAATTATATTATAATTATAATCGAGCTCGAAATGGTGCTGCAGTTCGCTATTTGGCGATTTGAACTTCAACTAAATGTATAGGGTCCGTGTTAAATCGGATTTCTGTGAAACAAGAAACGTTAGGAGCTGGTGAAGTATATTTTTCTATTGGAAGAGAAAAATCGGGATTTCATTGTGTAGATTTTGATTTATGTCCAAATCAAATTTTAGAAAAGTCGCTATGGAATTCCTTTATAATTTATATCGATTTATTTATATTATAAAAGGATTTTTCAATATAAATCGAATATCGATTCAACCGGGATTTGAATATCGAGCTATAAATCCAATTGGAGCTGTATGATATTCTATTGTGAATATATACGATAATATTTATTTTTAAATATTTAATTTAATTATTTTTAAATATATTTATATAATTAAATGGGTTATTTAGAGCTTTAAAATACCTAGTTTTGCAAACGACCTCGGTTTTCGATGAAACTAATTTTGTTGGATCCGCAATATTAAATTATTGTTAGATTTCAATTTTCGTGATTTGTAGAGTCAGAGTGTGGTCATACGGATTTTTAATGTGAAAAATAGTCAGTATTTTGATGGTTAAAAATACGCTGTGTGAGCAAACGAAATCGGAATTCTATGAAACTAGTTTCATTGGGTCCGTATTGTCGAACTGAAGGTGTATGTCCATTTTCATGATTTTTGGGTATCGTATGTGATTATATGAATTTTTAACAATAAGAAAATATAGCATTTGCTTAAAATAAAATTGAATAATCAATAAAAAAATCATTTCTCTTCTCTATAAATACCCTACCCACCCACTAAACCTAATACAATTCCACGGTCAAGAAAATTCTCAGCTGCCACCTTCAAACAAAATAAAATGAGGAAAATGATCTTTGAAATTCAAAATCAAATGAAATCAAACTCTATAAATCCTTATACCGATATATTTGTGATCGGAGTAGCTTGCTCTTCACGCTCGTACCAATTTTATTGGGTTCGACTTCTATTTTTCACGATGGAAAATGTACAGCGTTCTAGGGTTGGGGTTTGATTGGGATATAGGTCGATTTAGCTTGAATGGATAATGGGTTTTTGTTTGTGGAGGTAAGGCGTAGCTCGTGTGTGATTTTGGTGGTGTTTGGTGTCTAGAATTGTCGATCAGACACTGTACAGGTGCGAAACCACCTAGAGGACGGGATGATGAGGACCGGTGCAAGTTGGTTGAGTTCATATTAACAAGGAGGAGGTCGAGATGGGGAGTCCAGTGGTGGAAACTGTTTGGAAAATGATTGAGAGGAGAGTAAAAACGTGGAGGATGGGTGGCACGACAATGGTGTTGAGCAACACGTGAACTAAGTCCTGGAGGAAGAAGAGATGTAGTGGGTGCGGGTAGGCCTGGTTGGGTGATGGGCCGGAAGGAAAATAGGTCAAAGCCCAATTATTTTAAAAGGAAATTAGTTTTTATTTAAATCAAATGATGTATTAACTTGTATATTTGATATCTTGACCATACGGTGTCAGATTAACAAACGGTCACATCTGTTTGGATCGTATGGACGCCGGCTACGCACTGGAACTGACTGGGAGTTGATTGGAGCTCATTACAATTTACAGCGAAATAAATTGTCCGTCTGAATCAATAGACGCAAATCGTTATTTAACGGTTAACGCGAAATTTTAGTAAAACTCACCAACTCTGAACAGTTATATTTTTATAGCATATTTTTAGAACTGATAATTATATATTGATTGCTGTGTATTAACTGTTTGGTTGAATTGCTTATGTAATTGTTGAAATTATAGATAACGATATATATATATATATATATATATATAAATCGTTAATCAAATATTGATTCTTTTTAGCAGAATATTTCATAGTGAAATGAAATCGATGTTAATTATATTGTTTAACATATGTGATTCAGAGAAACAAGTTGGAGGGACCCAACTGGGTTCCTCAATATATAAAATACTGTTTTGTTTCATATATTGTGATATATGATGTGATATATAATATGTTGTTGATTATGTGTGTTTGAATGATATCGATCACTGTTGTTTGGTATTTTAAATACCGTAAGAAAACCCTAGGATGAAAAAGGAAAATTTCAATAACTATATTAAAATAAAATATTATATAAAATCAAAATATTTTATATAGAAGGAAGATTTCAAACTGTATATTGAAATAGAATATTTATAAAATCAAAGGATTTTATATAAAGGAATACTTATAAAATCAAGGGATTTTATAAAGGAAATTATTTGTAAAACAAATATAAAGGAAAATATTTGTAAAACAAATATAAAAAAGAAATATTTGTAAAACAAATAGAAAGAAAAATATTTGTAAAACATTTACAAACAAAAATAGAAAGAGAAATATTTGTAAAACATTTACAAATAAAATAGAAAGAGAAATATTTGTAAAACATTTACAAATAAAATAGAAAGAGAAATATTTGTAAAACATTTACAAATAAAACAGAAAGAGAAATATTGGTAAAACAGTTATAAATAGAATTATAAAAAGGAAATGTTTATTTAGGAAATAAATAGAGTTATAAAAAGGAAATGTTTATTTAGAAAATAAATAGAGTTATAAAAGGGATTTATTGGGAAATGAAAAAGAATGTCATATAAGGAAATATTTTGCAAATGAATAGAATTTTACATCAGGAAAGTTTAGACCCGTGCTTCGCACACGGGTATAACATGATATTGATTTAAAGCAAAGATTTTAAATAGAATCTTTTGTAACCAACAGATTGAGAAGATTAATTTATAAATAATATTTTATAAATTAAATAAAATATTTATCACTGGATAAATAGAATATATAAGTCAGGGCTTATATAGAGAAGTAAGAATCGATTTTAACATCGATAATTAAAACTGAATATGGACGTAGAGTTAATCAAAGGAGTTAATCAAAACGTGTTAATCAAAATGAGTTAGAGGAGTTAATCGATTAGAGTTAGAGTTAATTGATTAGATTTAGAGTTAATCGATTAGAGTTAATCAGTTAGAGTTAATCGATTAGAGTTAAATCGAACTAGAGTTATTCGAATAGAGTTAATCGAACAAGAGTTAGTCGAATATTTGTTATTCGAATAGAGTTAATTGAATTAGAGTTAGTCGAATTAGAGTTATTCGAATATAGTTTATTCAAAGAAAGAGTTATCGAATAAGGTTATTCGAATAAGAGAATTAATCGAATATAGTTTATTCGAATAAAGAAAGAAATTATCGAATATTAGTTATTCGAAAGGAGTTATCGAATATTAGTTATTCGAAAGGAGTTATCGAATATTAGTTATTCGAAAGGAGTTATCGAATATTAGTTATTCGAAAGGAGTTAATCGAATATTAGTTATTCGAAAGGAGTTAATCGAATATAGTTTATTCAAAAGGAGTTAATTGATAAGAGTAAATTAGTTAGAGTTAATCCAGTAGGGTAAATCAAATAGAGTTAATCCAATAGAGTTAATCAAATAGAGTTAATAGAATTGAGTTAATCAAATAGAGCTAACTGATAAGAGTAAATCGATTAGAGTAAATCCATTTGGAAATAATATCGTTGTTTGAACACGTGTTTTTCTTTGATAGTTAAATCACAGACTATTAAAGTTTTGACCATTTTTCCGTCGTCAATACAGAGAGACCGGTTGGATTATTATCCAAAGAACCACTCCGTATGGGCGTTAGCATTTTGAATCAAATAGATCGAAGACAAATTGAAGACAGAGTAAAGTGCAAGGGTTGTTGTATAAGTCCTAGATAAAGATTTCCTAGGATGGATGTACGGAATAGTGCCTTCGGTTTGTCCAGTCCCAGGACAACTTGAATGGACGAATGTTTGACAGAGTATATCTAGTAGATCACGTAAGTTAATCGTTTCAAACATATTTACGTTGGTGGCGGAAGAATTCGTTTCTCTTACCTTATACCCATGGTATTTTTGGGGAAATCAATTTGTGATTTGACGGGTATGACGATGTGGCATTCGAAGTAAATGGAGGAGTGATCTGTTAAAAGATACTTTTTGACCTCGAGCCTCATCAACTGGGAAATGACAGAAATCGGGAAGGCAGCATGGCTAAGTGGTTCGCAACCAAGTAGGGTGTATTGTAACCATCTAGAGAATATTCATATTTGTTACTTCATTCAATTCTGTATCTCCCGGGAATGGTTATGTTGGTTTACCAACTGTAAGGTGACAATATATTCGATACACTCAAGCGAAATGAGAGGTCGGTCATGTGTGGCCGAGTTGCATGATGTTCCTGTTGAACTCTAGTGTATCGCTTCTAGGGTACACTGAGTGGAAGGTGGATCCATACCTTGTCATAGTTGGAATCCATTCCCCAAATAAGAGCCCGTGGTTTTGATTGTATATTATATATGCAGAACGTTAGATGCAAGCGTTTCTACTAGATTGATATTACTTGTGTTAGTCATTATTATAATATCAAAATAATATTGTTTTACTAATGATTTAGGTTATCGTAAGGTAAAAACCATCCGTGTTTATGTGTGGATCGGTCTTATGATTATCCTTTGTTTCAAAAGGATTTTGAAAGTTAAATCAAATAATTTGAGTTTACTCACACCAGTCACATGACTGACCCAAAGTTTATTTTGTTTTCTCTAAACTCTTGGGTGCCCAATTTTGTACGGGCAGTCAAGTAGTCGGGATTTACAGATACTTGAAGAGCTGGAGCAGGAGTGTAATGACCCGCATTTTCCAGGGATATAATTAATTTATTTAATTATATAAATAGTGATTTAGGGAATTAAATCGTCGTTAATTAAATTATAGTGAATATTTAATTAAATTAAATAATAGAATAATATATTTAATTCAGAAATAATAAAAAATATTGGAAATCACAATATTCTGTGAACTGGGTCATCTCTAGGATTTAGTTCAGCTTAGAGTTGAATTATATTGACGAATATATTCAATCGACGTCAGTTTGAACATAGAATTATAATATAATTAAAATAGAGCTCGAAATGGCGTTGTAGTTCGCTATTTGGTGATTTGAAACTTCAATTGAATATACAGAGTCCGTTTTAAGTCGGATTTCTGTGAAACAAGAACCGTCGGGACCGATTAGATAATAGTTTTCTGATGGAAGAGAAAAATCGGTATTTTGTCGTGTAGATTTTGATTTATGGCCAAATCAAATTTTAGAAAAGTCGCTATGGAATTCCTTTGAAATTTATTAATATATTTAATTATATTATAAATGGATATTCAATATAATTTGAATATCGGTTCAACATGGGTTTGAATATCGAACTGTAAATCCAATTGGAGCTGTATGGTATTCCACTGTGAATATATACGATAATATTAAATTATTAATATTTAATTTAATTTATTTAAATATATTTATATATTTAAATGGGCTATTTAGAGCTTTAAAAATAGCCACTTTTGCAAACGAAGTCGGAATTCGACGAAACTAATTTTGTTGGATCCGCAATGTCAAATTATTGTTAGATTCCAAGTTTAGTGATTTTTAGAGTCACTGTGTGGCCGTACGGATTTTTAGAGTGAGAAACAGTTAGTATTTTGATAGTTAAAAATACGCTGTGTGAGCATACAGAGTCAGAATTCGACGAAACCAGTTTCATTGGGACCGTAATGTTAAACTCTAGCTACAGTGTAACATCCCGAGATTTTGTGACAATTTAAATATTAAATTTAATGTGCTTTTGAACAAAATTGTTTTAAATATTAAATTTTATGATTTATGTCGTATATTAATAAGTTATGAACTGAAATTGACTTGTTGAACAATGAACTGTAATAGCAATGTATGATAATGACGGTGTTGATAATCTATTTATATAGAAATTTGAAATTTATATTGATTAAACAACATAAAATGGATTAACTAATTTTTAGATTTATTTCATGGATAATTCTAATTTAGGGACATGAGTAATAAATCGTTTGATTATGTAATGAATTTGTACTAGTTATAAAATGTAACAATTTGCATTGATTGTAGATATACTACGATTTGGTGTATACGGTTATATATGGAGATTTAGGTTTTAATATTAAATTTTATGAATTAAAATGAGTCAATAAATTTATAATTTGGCTTTAATGTTTCAGATATGAAAATTTGTGTGGTGGGGACATAATTGAATTATTTAAGCAGTTGTGTTCAGCTTTAATGACATATATTAATTGCTTTCAAAATTATTAATTTGTTTATATTGATAACAAGGATATTTGAAATTTAATATTGAAATATTTATGTGATTTGGATTAATTAACCAAAAGCTTAACTAAATATGAGTCCAATGTTAGATTAGGACTAAGTTGGTAACGTTTAAAAGTGAATTAAGGATTGAATAATGGGAATAAATTGACTACATTAAATTTGATTAATTCCTATAATTAGTATTGTCATGTTAAATATAATTTATGAAACCAAGCAATTTATAATGTAAATGATTCCTATAACTAATATTATCCTTATTTCAAATTTGGAATAAATCAAAACATTGGGTATTGAATTAAGGATGAAAACGATAAAAATGGAATGCTTTACTGGATAATTAAACCATTGAAGTTTATTGCCTATAAACTACCATTAATTCTCCCTAACTCTCCTCTGAAATATAAATTTAGGATGTGTTGAGAATCAAATCAAAAATTTAATTGCATTTACTAGTAATTGATATGACGTGTGTATGTTTTAACATACATTAATAAATATAAATATATACATATATAACGTTGCATTTTATCATAAATAATTCAAAATCGATCAGTAGATCCTTAATTTTGGCAAATGAAATAGCATATATATTATTTACGTTCACCACATTAATGACGCGACCACTTTCCTTTTTCCTTCATATCTTCTCACATCACACAAAAATGAAAACGTATTACCTTTCTATTTCTTTAAACAAATTTTTTTTACCTCTTCCTCTCCTGTGAATAAACATGGCCACCATTCAACAGTGCTTCGAAAATCAATATAAAATTTTCCATTCATCCTTAAATCATGAAACAAATCGCATTGGGTTCATCTCGAAAAGGGCTTCAGCTCTATACCCAAACCGTGATACTCGAACAGTTTTCCGACGTGAATAGGAGCAGACTAGGTTGAAGCTTTTGGGCGGAGTGTAAAGGCAAGGAATTTCGCTCGGTCCGAACCAGTCGCTAAACCGATCCGGGCCGTTCGAAACGCCCTATCGTTTGAGAACACGACAAATCAGAATGCATACAAAAGAACATTTCACTATATATTACAACAGTGCATCAGATTACAAGAATGTACAGAGTATAAATGAATAAATATTACACAGAAATATCAGAGATTTAAATTACATTTAAATCCATAGCAGCGGAAGATAATACAATACACAACTAGAAGTAGATATACGAATACAAAGCTTTCCGGATATCGTTCCAGCTGTAAACCAGGATCCTGTGAATATAAATCTGCAAAACCAAAACTACTAGCTGCCCGTGTCAAAATAAGGGCACCCAGAGTTTAGGTTAAAACAATAAACTCCAGGTCAGTCATGGGACTGGTGTGAGAACTAAAACAGGTATTAATCTTTATTTTAAATCATTAGGTAAATCAAGGGACCACGCCGTATAACACGGAACGGGTTTCCTCCCAAGAATACCAGTGCATAAAACAAACAGCGCAATGCTAAATAAAGAAAAATGAAGCTGTTATAAGACCCAGGTCCCATCACACAATGCAACGCAGCCGAGGATAGGGTTTTCCCTTATAACAGCCAAAGAATGCTTGATACGTTTAAAACAAATCATTTGATACTATTATAAGTGTATAGTGTATAAAACAACTTCAAATCATAAGTATCAATCATAGGCGGCATGGGTACCATATATCATGTCGCCATATATAGGTTTACAAATAAAACCGCAAATGTCACGTATTTGGAAATTGGATTTCCATCTATGAACCGAGGCAAAAGATAGTCCTCAACCGATTCGTGACTCTCTAGCCTGAGCCACAGGACCCAGACTCAGGTGAGCCCTTGGAGCGACAGGGCCGGTCCACCGATGTGGATTAAAATGCCTGAACACTACGTTTCCCCACCCTATGGGGTGTAAATGAGCCAACTAAATGACTCCATCGGTTCGAGAACGACCGATCAATCCGAGGCGCCTCGCAACAACAACAACAACATAAGTCAAACTCGTCAGGGCATGTAAAACCACTGACGCCACTTCTAGCTAGAAAGAAACGCAAGTCCTCCCTGAGGTCCGTCTCCCGTTTTTGGTTCATACCGGGTGTGAAACTCGCGAATCAAACGTTACACAAAGCTACGCCACAAAGGCCGTGCTTTGATCATCACCACAAGACTTTGCTTTTCAACAGAAGCCTCGATCAATTGCCACTTAGGCATGCCACACAGGCAATTCACTCCATGCGTTTGATACCCATCAATATATAACCCCTGAGCTCGTACGTCTCAGAGAAGGGCGTTAAGCAAAAGAATAAATTCTCCGCCGCCAAACAGATATATATTTAATAGAGATCAATCACACAGACTAAAATCCAATGTCAGACACACAGTCCATTTACAAGTTCGTTCTGGGTCTGAACGAAACCGGAGGCACCTAATACCCCGCATATCCATCGATCTCCAAGTACGTCTGGACGATCACTAACTATTTCCATCTTCTTGGGTGTACAGCCCAATCAAGATCATCAGTTATCACCCAAACGACGTGAAGACCTCCGGTCTTCGACCATCGTCTTCATCTTCGACTTATCGTCGTATCAGTTATTCAGAATGGGATAAACCCGGTCTTTCCGAATAACTCGCGTATATTTTAAATAAGTGTTACACAAACACAACATACGCCTCATTCCAATTCATTAGTCACTAACCGTAAATTAATCAAGAGAATAATTCCCCAAATATTAACCCCGAAGGCCGAAACCAACATCAGATCAATATCCAGAAAACCATTCTGCTTGGCTAACCGACAGTTAGTTTCTAAATTTCACATTCATAGGGAAAGGTTCCCATTAATTTTATCAAAGATAAATTCTTGAATTTATGCTTTAATCTACTTTTGAATATCAATTCAAACTAGTCGGGATTAGCGAACCTTACCGAAGTAATCATTTGTTTTAATTTCCCAATCCCAACCTATTCATCCCTTGAAGTAAAACTGGTAATACTTCATATCTAACACCACGGTGTTATCGGTAAATTCAATTACCATTTCACGTTCAAATCTAATTAAAGATTTAACTATCGCCTGGAGCAAAACTGGTGATACTCCATTCTCGATCATTTCAATCTAATTAAAGATTCATTAAAACTCCACTTAGTTTTAATCTTCGGCTGGGTTAAAGAATCAGTGTCATTTAAAACACGGTTCACGATAAACCCAAAACCACATTCATTAATTATCGGGTTAAAGAACGAGTGTTGTTTAAAACACTGTTCACGATAAACCCAAAAATCAATATCGATTCAATACCAATTAAATATTATTTAATTGGTACACTTCATTAAATCTAAATAAAAAGATTTAATCATTTCTCAACTGGGTTCAAGAACAGTGTTAGTGAAGACACCATTCACGACAAACCCAAATCACATTTGATATTCGATACAAGGCTCTGAATAGAAAATATATCGGCTTATATTCAATATCAAATTCTACGACTAACAAATGTCGTATTGGAAATAACGATATAAATATATATCTTTCAAATTTCCATAACAACATCTGTATAATCACGAATTCCAACATCGAAATATTCCGAAGACAATTTCGATTCAAATCCACTCCAATGCAATCATTGGAAATTTTGGTTATTTTCAAAACCCTTTTCAAATTCAATTTATTTATTTAAAAATAAATAGAATTATAATTCTAGTTCAAAACTAGTTCATTTCGATAAAAATCTATTTTTATCTTTTCAAATATGGAGTTTTTCATCCCAATTCTTCACAAATCATTTCTTATGATTTTACACTAATTATTACTATTTTTAATAATTTTATCAAGGCCCGTACAGTCGATTTCCATCAACGGCCATCGAACTGCACTTACAGCGACCTTTTTCGAATTTGATTTGGACATAATTCCAAATCCAACCGTTAGATTTCAAATTTCTAATATTCGTTAGAAAGCTCTTTTCGATACGAACCCAACGGTTCCGGTTTTAGGAGAATCCGACGGTCGGATCTCCCGCAATGTCCGTTTGAAATAAATGGTCGAAATTCGCGAACTACCACGGCGCGGCGCGTTCTATTCAGGCCATTATATTATATATAATATATATAATATATATTTCGTCGATTTCTATTCAAAACGAATTATATAAATAGTTTTAAAATCGTTTCAAAACCTATTTCAACTTCCATTTCAATTCAAAGTAAAATTGAATTCTTCTTTATAAATTCGTTTTAAAAATTCATTTCTATTCAATTCAAATTTCAATTCAATTTGAATTCATTTCAATTCGTTTTCAATTCAATTTGAATTCGTTTTCAATTCATTTCGAAATCGTTTTCAATTCAATTTATTTCGAAATCGTTTTCAATTCATTTCATTTCGAAATCGTTTTCAATTCAATTCATTTCGAAATCGTTTTCAATTCAATTCATTTTGAAATCGTTTTCAATTCAATTCATTTCGAAATCGTTTTCAATTCAATTCATTTCGAAATCGTTTTCAATCGATATAAATATCGATCACGTCGAAATGGCGTCAATCTAATCAACACGGCTTCATATATTCCTTTATTTTCGAATATTCTATTTCAAATATTTCTTTTTCAAAATAGTTGTTATTATCAAAATATTTCGTTCAACACATGACCAATCTCAATGAATGAGTACTGTCAACACATGAACTTTTATTTTATATCGATAAAGATGTAAATTTTAATATTAAAATATTTCGTTCAACACATGACCAATCTCAATGAATGAGTACTGTCAACACATGAACTTTTATTTTATAATATTCTTTATTTTTCAAATTGGAATGAGACCCAATCAATTACCATATAAAGTTAATTATATGGATTTTCATACAACACATGTATATCATAGCATTGAAAAATAATCAACCATCAACCAAAGTGCACTACACTGTATAAGCATCAAATATAGATATTCAACGCTTAAAACAGCCTGTCAATCAACCGATCGACATAATTAATAAATCAGGATGAGTGAACTTCAAATTTCATCCCAACACCCGTGTGGGGTTTCAAACAATCAAACACACATTTTATTTGTGCTGTTGGGCGATGTGCAAAATTTATCGACCCAATCAATGTCCTTCAAATAGGTGTACATAAACAAACCGTCCGGCTTGTAAATGAATATTTATTTATTCACATTTACGTTAAAAATTATATTTTTAACGATAAAACATTTTATTCCAACATATGAATTTCTATTATTCATTTACACAATAAAATGATATTTTTATTTTCTAACATATTTTAGAAAATTTCGGCGGCATAACGGCACGATACTAGAAACGGGACAAGGCCTAGCCTTATCCCCGGTCTAGTGAAGGCCCACGCCATTCACACATCAATCAAATCAATTTCATTATGCAAACCACAAAGTTTGGAGTAAGCGTCTAACCTAGCCTTACTCCTTCGCCTTATAACGGCGCACGTCTAATCCTAACCAATTTATCGATTCGATTTTTCACACCACAAATCACATTCAAACCAATATCGCAATCAATCACCAAACAGTCAAACAAACAAGTCCATGGTCTGTGGACGATTGTGTCGGGTGCTACTAAGCACCGTCTGCATCCTAGTATATATATATAACTAGAAAAAGAATTTTGAGTGAGAAGTTCTCACCGATAGCTATCCAATCATCTTGACTCTTCTTCTCGCCTTTTTATCATCTTCTTGTGCCCGTAGTCACTATATATATAAAAAAACATATTCTTATTTCGAAGTTCCATATATAAAAATTCTATTTTTATTTCGAAGTTCAATATATAAAAATTCTATTTTTATTTCGAAGTTCAATATAGAAAAATTCTATTTTTATTTCGAAGTTCAATATATAAAAATCCTATTTTTATTTCTAAGTTCAATATATAAAAATCCTATTTTTATTTCTAAGTTCAATATATAAAAATCCTATTTTTATTTCTTCTACTAAATAAAGATTATATTTTTATAACTTTACAACATAAATAAAAATTCAGTTTTTAACCTAAATAAAATTCAGTTTTTACTCTAAATAAAATTCAGTTTTTACTCTAAATAAAATTCAGTTTTTACTTTTTAAAAATTTCAGTTTTTATTTTTTTTATTTTTAAAACAATCAGTTTTCAAATCTTTTTTAAAATCAGTTTCAATGCTTTTTTTTTTTAAATTCAGTTCTTTTAAAAATCCTAAAAATCGAAATTAGTTTTTAATCTCTAAAATAAAAATAAAATAAAAGTAAAAATGCTTACTGAATGCGAAGAGGGGGGTGGCGTCGGCTTCGTCGAGGGTTCAGAGGAGGGGGGTCGGCTTCGTCGAGGGTTCGGAGGAGGGGGGTCGGCTTCGTCGAGGGTTCGGAGGAGGGGGGGTCGGCTTCGTCGAGGGTTCGGAGGAGGGGGGTCGGCTTCGTCGAGGCGTGGTGGCGATTCCGAGGGAGGCGGCGGCGATTTAGAGATCGGGCCCCTTTTTTTTTTTTTTTTTTCTTTGATTATTGCAGAATGAAATCGGGGGGGGGGGGGGCAGAGGGAAAATAAAGGAGGGAAATATATAATTTTTTTTATTAAATTAATTGCATAAAGTTGACTTTTACCCATGACCTCGAAACGAGGCCCACCGCCTGTCGTCCATAGCGTTTAACCCCCATTCCGAACCCAATGGGATATGTATCGTAGACTGGTTCGACTATTTGAATCAGTTTCCATTTATTTTATATTTAAATCACTATATTGAATTTTAAACGCACATTTCAAATTACCGGGGTCACATACTAACTTTAAAAATTCCTGAAAAATATTTTCTAGCTTTGTATTGACGATACGGTCCTAACAAAACTAGTTTCGTCGAATTCTGAGTCTGTTAGAAAAATGGCCAATTTCCAGTCGATTAAAATCAACTGAAACTGGTCAAACGCGTTTTCCTTTGCCACGCTCACATATTGATTTGAAAAATTATGAAATTTGAAATCTAGCAATAACTTTACATCACGGACCCAACAAAACTGGTTTCGTCGAAATCCGAGGTCGTTTGCAAAATGTCCATTTTTAAGGGCCTGAATTCCATAGCGACTATTCAGAATTTTCAACTGGACATATCTTTTGACTCCCGCTACGAAACTTTGATTTTTCGGATTCGTTGGAAAGATATTATCAGATAGATCCTAAGATTTTTGGTTTCACTAAAATCCGGATTGTTTTGCACCCGGTACATTCAATTGAAGTTTGAAATCGAATTATCGAACTACCGCGCCATTTTCAATTCTATTTATAATTATATATAATTATTTATATTCTAACGACGACGTATATAATATAAACGTTCGAATTATATTCAAAATAAATTTCTCGCCAATATTATTTAAAATAATTCATTTTAAATAATCAAAATTCGCTAAAATTGCCAAAATAAAAATTTCAAACTGGCTCGCATTTTACGGGTTGTTACAATCTCCCCCACTTAAAACTATTCGTCCCCGAAAAGGAACAAAGTCGAAAGTGGTTTGATTATTCAGCTTTACGCTCGATCAGGCTTCCATTCTCCAACTCTTTAGTTTCTGAGAATTTTCAAAACTTCAAAAATTTGGCTAACACCCTAAATTTTTGAAAAATTTCGCCATAACCTCCCCTGCAATGGGAGCATCGGGGAATTTCAAATAGCTTCCCCGGTCCTTCAGATCTCAAAAAGAAAAAGAAAAAGCCAAGCGGCTAGCCAATAGGCTCACAAAATCATCATCACCCAAACAAAACAGGAAATTATGTAGTAAACATGTACCTATTTGTCGGGCAAACAAATTTTATTCTCTGCTCTAGCCTCCTTGCTATGACCTGTTCAATGATATACATGTATATGCAAGCAAATGCGACCGATTTTCAATATAATTCAATATTTGATTCAGTTAGGCTAAATGGTTCAAAATTATCAAACAAATGAACAAACAACACAAACATCAATCAATTAGTGAATTAGAGTTTCAAATTGATAACTTTGATACATATACAAAAAATCTTGTTTTTGATGCCAATTCACAACAATGTGTTCTAACTATATAAGTTTTGGTTCTCACACCAGCCTAATGGAAATATATAGAAAATCACACCTTCGAAACACGAACATAAATGTTGATGATGCGATCGCTATCATCAATAATATCTCCGGGCGACTAGAGTGTGATGCTATATCTATCCAATATATTAAAACTTCGAATATACGTTCATGACGCGTATACGCGAAATCTATATATACTCGATTGTCCACATCCATATAAATAATCAAATACGAATAATTGATTTAAATTTTCAAAACAAAATTTGTTTTCACTTTAAAAATATACTCTTCACACTCGTTCTAGGATACTACTGATCCCATCTCTAACGAGTCATTCTAATTGGATATTACTAATCCAATATCTGATGAATTCTTTCATATGTTTCTAATGTGCCTTGTTCTCTGCTTTGTAAACCAAAGCTCTGATACCAACTGTAAAGGCAAGGAATTTCGCTCGGTCCGAACCAGTCGCTAAACCGATCCGGGCCGTTCGAAACGCCCTATCGTTTGAGAACACGACAAATCAGAATGCATACAAAAGAACATTTCACTATATATTACAACAGTGCATCAGATTACAAGAATGTACAGAGTATAAATGAATAAATATTACACAGAAATATCAGAGATTTAAATTACATTTAAATCCATAGCAGCGGAAGATAATACAATACACAACTAGAAGTAGATATACGGATACAAAGCTTTCCGGATATCGTTCCAGCTGTAAACCAGGATCCTGTGAATATAAATCTGCAAAACCAAAACTACTAGCTGCCCGTGTCAAAATAAGGGCACCCAGAGTTTAGGTTAAAACAATAAACTCCAGGTCAGTCATGGGACTGGTGTGAGAACTAAAACAGGTATTAATCTTTATTTTAAATCATTAGGTAAATCAAGGGACCACGCCGTATAACACGGAACGGGTTTCCTCCCAAGAATACCAGTGCATAAAACAAACAGCGCAATGCTAAATAAAGAAAAATGAAGCTGTTATAAGACCCAGGTCCCATCACACAATGCAACGCAGCCGAGGATAGGGTTTTCCCTTATAACAGCCAAAGAATGCTTGATACGTTTAAAACAAATCATTTGATACTATTATAAGTGTATAGTGTATAAAACAACTTCAAATCATAAGTATCAATCATAGGCGGCATGGGTACCATATATCATGTCGCCATATATAGGTTTACAAATAAAACCGCAAATGTCACGTATTTGGAAATTGGATTTCCATCTATGAACCGAGGCAAAAGATAGTCCTCAACCGATTCGTGACTCTCTAGCCCGAGCCACAGGACCCAGACTCAGGTGAGCCCTTAGAGCGACAGGGCCGGTCCACCGATGTGGATTAAAATGCCTGAACACTACGTTTCCCCACCCTATGGGGTGTAAATGAGCCAACTAAATGACTCCATCGGTTCGAGAACGACCGATCAATCCGAGGCGCCTCGCAACAGCAACAACAACATAAGTCAAACTCGTCAGGGCGTGTAAAACCACTGACGCCACTTCTAGCTAGAAAGAAACGCAAGTCCTCCCTGAGGTCCGTCTCTCGTTTTTGGTTCATACCGGGTGTGAAACTCGCGAATCAAACGTTACACAAAGCTACGCCACAAAGGCCGTGCTTTGATCATCACCACAAGACTTTGCTTTTCAACAGAAGCCTCGATCAATTGCCACTTAGGCATGCCACACAGGCAATTCACTCCATGCGTTTGATACCCATCAATATATAACCCCTGAGCTCGTACGTCTCAGAGAAGGGCGTTAAGCAAAAGAATAAATTCTCCGCCACCAAACAGATATATATTTAATAGAGATCAATCACACAGACTAAAATCCAATGTCAGACACACAGTCCATTTACAAGTTCGTTCTGGGTCTGAACGAAACCGGAGGCACCTAGTACCCCGCATATCCATCGATCTCCAAGTACGTCTGGACGATCACTAACTGTTTCCATCTTCTTGGGTGTACAGCCCAATCAAGATCATTAGTTATCACCCAAACGACGTGAAGACCTCCGGTCTTCGACCATCGTCTTCATCTTCGACTTATCGTCGTATCAGTTATTCAGAATGGGATAAACCCGGTCTTTCCGAATAACTCGCGTATATTTTAAATAAGTGTTACACAAACACAACATACGCCTCAATCCAATTCATTAGTCACTAACCGTAAATTAATCAAGAGAATAATTCCCCAAATATTAACCCCGAAGGCCGAAACCAACATCAGATCAATATCCAGAAAACCATTCTGCTTGGCTAACCGACAGTTAGTTTCTAAATTTCACATTCATAGGGAAAGGTTCCCATTAATTTTATCAAAGATAAATTCTTGAATTTATGCTTTAATCTACTTTTGAATATCAATTCAAACTAGTCGGGATTAGCGAACCTTACCGAAGTAATCATTTGTTTTAATTTCCCAATCCCAACCTATTCATCCCATGAAGTAAAACTGGTAATACTTCATATCTAACACCACGGTGTTATCGGTAAATTCAATTACCATTTCACGTTCAAATCTAATTAAAGATTTAACTATCGCCTGGAGCAAAACTGGTGATACTCCATTCTCGATCATTTCAATCTAATTAAAGATTCATTAAAACTCCACTTAGTTTTAATCTTCGGCTGGGTTAAAGAATCAGTGTCATTTAAAACACGGTTCACGATAAACCCAAAACCACATTCATTAATTATCGGGTTAAAGAACGAGTGTTGTTTAAAACACTGTTCACGATAAACCCAAAAATCAATATCGATTCAATACCAATTAAATATTATTTAATTGGTACACTTCATTAAATCTAAATAAAAAGATTTAATCATTTCTCAACTGGGTTCAAGAACAGTGTTAGTGAAGACACCATTCACGACAAACCCAAATCACATTTGATATTCGATACAAGGCTCTGAATAGAAAATATATCGGCTTATATTCAATATCAAATTCTACGACTAACAAATGTCGTATTGGAAATAACGATATAAATATATATCTTTCAAATTTCCATAACAACATCTGTATAATCACGAATTCCAACATCGAAATATTCCGAAGACAATTTCGATTCAAATCCACTCCAATGCAATCCTTGGAAATTTTGGTTATTTTCAAAACCCTTTTCAAATTCAATTTATTTATTTAAAAATAAATAGAATTATAATTCTAGTTCAAAACTAGTTCATTTCGATAAAAATCTATTTTTATCTTTTCAAATATGGAGTTTTTCATCCCAATTCTTCACAAATCATTTCTTATGATTTTACACTAATTATTACTATTTTTAATAATTTTATCAAGGCCCGTACAGTCGATTTCCATCAACGGCCATCGAACTGCACTTACAACGACCTTTTTCGAATTTGATTTGGACATAATTCCAAATCCAACCGTTAGATTTCAAATTTCTAATATTCGTTAGAAAGCTCTTTTCGATACGAACCCAACGGTTCCGGTTTTAGGAGAATCCGACGGTCGGATCTCCCGCAATGTCCGTTTGAAATAAATGGTCGAAATTCGCGAACTACCGCGGCGCGGCGCGTTCTATTCAGGCCATTATATTATATATAATATATATAATATATATTTCGTCGATTTCTATTCAAAACGAATTATATAAATAGTTTTAAAATCGTTTCAAAACCTATTTCAACTTCCATTTCAATTCAAAGTAAAATTGAATTCTTCTTTATAAATTCGTTTTAAAAATTCATTTCTATTCAATTCAAATTTCAATTCAATTTGAATTCATTTCAATTCGTTTTCAATTCAATTTGAATTCGTTTTCAATTCATTTCGAAATCGTTTTCAATTCAATTTATTTCGAAATCGTTTTCAATTCATTTCATTTCGAAATCGTTTTCAATTCAATTCATTTCGAAATCGTTTTCAATTCAATTCATTTCGAAATCGTTTTCAATTCAATTCATTTCGAAATCGTTTTCAATTCAATTCATTTCGAAATCGTATAAAATCGATATAAATATCGATCACGTCGAAATGGCGTCAATCTAATCAACACGGCTTCATATATTCCTTTATTTTCGAATATTCTATTCCAAATATTTCTTTTTCAAAATAGTTGTTATTATCAAAATATTTCGTTCAACACATGACCAATCTCAATGAATGAGTACTGTCAACACATGAACTTTTATTTTATATCGATAAAGATGTAAATTTTAATATTAAAATATTTCGTTCAACACATGACCAATCTCAATGAATGAGTACTGTCAACACATGAACTTTTGTTTTATAATATTCTTTATTTTTCAAATTGGAATGAGACCCAATCAATTACCATATAAAGTTAATTATATGGATTTTCATACAACACATGTATATCATAGCATTGAAAAATAATCAACCATCAACCAAAGTGCACTACACTGTATAAGCATCAAATATAGATATTCAACGCTTAAAACAGCCTGTCAATCAACCGATCGACATAATTAATAAATCAGGATGAGTGAACTTCAAATTTCATCCCAACACCCGTGTGGGGTTTCAAACAATCAAACACACATTTTATTTGTGCTGTTGGGCGATGTGCAAAATTTATCGACCCAATCAATGTCCTTCAAATAGGTGTACATAAACAAACCGTCCGGCTTGTAAATGAATATTTATTTATTCACATTCACGTTAAAAATTATATTTTTAACGATAAAACATTTTATTCCAACATATGAATTTCTATTATTCATTTACACAATAAAATGATATTTTTATTTTCTAACATATTTTAGAAAATTTCGGCGGCATAACGGCACGATACTAGAAACGGGACAAGGCCTAGCCTTATCCCCGGTCTAGTGAAGGCCCACGCCATTCACACATCAATCAAATCAATTTCATTATGCAAACCACAAAGTTTGGAGTAAGCGTCTAACCTAGCCTTACTCCTTCGCCTTATAACGGCGCACGTCTAATCCTAACCAATTTATCGATTCGATTTTTCACACCACAAATCACATTCAAACCAATATCGCAATCAATCACCAAACAGTCAAACAAACAAGTCCATGGTCTGTGGACGATTGTGTCGGGTGCTACTAAGCACCGTCTGCATCCTAGTATATATATATAACTAGAAAAAGAATTTTGAGTGAGAAGTTCTCACCGATAGCTATCCAATCATCTTGACTCTTCTTCTCGCCTTTTTATCATCTTCTTGTGCCCGTAGTCACTATATATATAAAAAAACATATTCTTATTTCGAAGTTCCATATATAAAAATTCTATTTTTATTTCGAAGTTCAATATATAAAAATTCTATTTTTATTTCGAAGTTCAATATAGAAAAATTCTATTTTTATTTCGAAGTTCAATATATAAAAATCCTATTTTTATTTCTAAGTTCAATATATAAAAATCCTATTTTTATTTCTAAGTTCAATATATAAAAATCCTATTTTTATTTCTTCTACTAAATAAAGATTATATTTTTATAACTTTACAACATAAATAAAAATTCAGTTTTTAACCTAAATAAAATTCAGTTTTTACTCTAAATAAAATTCAGTTTTTACTCTAAATAAAATTCAGTTTTTACTTTTTAAAAATTTCAGTTTTTATTTTTTTTTATTTTTAAAACAATCAGTTTTCAAATCTTTTTTAAAATCAGTTTCAATGCTTTTTTTTTTAAAATCAGTTCTTTTAAAAATCCTAAAAATCGAAATTAGTTTTTAATCTCTAAAATAAAAATAAAATAAAAGTAAAAATGCTTACTGAATGCGAAGAGGGGGGTGGCGTCGGCTTCGTCGAGGGTTCGGAGGAGGGGGGTCGGCTTCGTCGAGGGTTCGGAGGAGGGGGGTCGGCTTCGTCGAGGGTTCGGAGGAGGGGGGTCGGCTTCGTCGAGGCGTGGTGGCGATTCCGAGGGAGGCGGCGGCGATTTAGAGATCGGGCCCCTTTTTTTTTTCTTTGATTATTGCAGAATGAAATGGGGGGGGGGGGGCAGAGGGAAAATAAAGGAGGGAAATATTTTTTTTTTTATTAAATTAATTGCATAAAGTTGACTTTTACCCATGACCTCGAAACGAGGCCCACCACCTGTCGTCCATAGCGTTTAACCCCCATTCCGAACCCAATGGGATATGTATCGTAGACTGGTTCGACTATTTGAATCAGTTTCCATTTATTTTATATTTAAATCACTATATTGAATTTTAAACGCACATTTCAAATTACCGGGGTCACATACTAACTTTAAAAATTCCTGAAAAATATTTTCTAGCTTTGTATTGACGATACGGTCCTAACAAAACTAGTTTCGTCGAATTCTGAGTCTGTTAGAAAAATGGCCAATTTCCAGTCGATTAAAATCA
This sequence comes from Allium sativum, assembly GCA_030737875.1. Lineage (NCBI taxonomy): Eukaryota > Viridiplantae > Streptophyta > Magnoliopsida > Asparagales > Amaryllidaceae > Allium > Allium sativum. The sequence goes on along the minus strand of CM060912.1, from coordinate 400,747,809 downwards.
ACTGAAACTGGTCAAACGCGTTTTCCTTTGCCACGCTCACATATTGATTTGAAAAATTATGAAATTTGAAATCTAGCAATAACTTTACATCACGGACCCAACAAAACTGGTTTCGTCGAAATCCGAGGTCGTTTGCAAAATGTCCATTTTTAAGGGCCTGAATTCCATAGCGACTATTCAGAATTTTCAACTGGACATATCTTTTTATTCCCGCTACGAAACTTTGATTTTTCGGATTCGTTGGAAAGATATTATCAGATAGATCCTAAGATTTTTGGTTTCACTAAAATCCGGATTGTTTTGCACCCGGTACATTCAATTGAAGTTTGAAATCGAATTATCGAACTACCGCGCCATTTTCAATTCTATTTATAATTATATATAATTATTTATATTCTAACGACGACGTATATAATATAAACGTTCGAATTATATTCAAAATAAATTTCTCGCCAATATTATTTAAAATAATTCATTTTAAATAATCAAAATTCGCTAAAATTGCCAAAATAAAAATTTCAAACTGGCTCGCATTTTACGGGTTGTTACACGGAGGTGGAAGCTTTGACGAAGACAAAGATAATGGTGAAGTCGGGCGTTGGGTTTTTGGAGGATTGAGTTGGTGGTGGTGTCAAAAAGGATCGGCCATGGTGCTTTAAAGGGAAGAAGCAGAACGTGGTAAAAGAGAGGAGGAGGATTGGGTTGGAGGCTGACGTGGAAAGTAGTGCTGACGTGGAAAGTAATGTGGGGGTGAGAATTGTTTTGCTTTGTTTTTGTATAAATTTGAATTTCAATTCACATAAACGCGTATAACTTTTACTTATAAACTTGGATTAACTCGCGGTTTGTTCCACTAGGTTCGTATCGAAATTTCAAACAATGTGACGCTGGTTTGGATAGACTCTGAAATGGTTGAAATTTGAGGCTTATTTTGGATTTCGACTGGATAAAAATCAGGTGAGTGTTAAACCCACTCACAATTAACTAAAATATTCGCTTATTAGTTAGACAAAAATCATGTTGCAGTATGATTGCATTGATTGTTGTTTGGTAGCTAAATTTATATATATTTATGTTGATTTGCGTTTAGCATGGAATTTAATTTGACTGTTATTTAAATTTATACTGTTGAATGTGAAATCAAATTGCTGGTCTAAAACACGACGTCTATCAAATAAATTGATGTGATACCGAAATGTTTGGATGGATCTGTTTGATGATGTTTTGAATTAACCTGCTTGATATATTGGTATTGAATTGTTATGTGTACTGATTAATCCCAACCATTTTAACCTAGATGTTACGGGCATCGAATAAACCCGGGGTTAATCATTAAAATGAATTAAGAACGTAGGTTGAAATGATAAATACCTATGACCCTGATTTGGATTGAAATGATATATATCCTTTCCGAAATACTAAAATTAAAATTTAAGTATCACTTGGCCATAGGATAGAAAATTATATACGGACACCGGTTGGTTAAATAAAATTTGTTTTAACCATGAATTTTGAAATATTGTTTTAAAGACAAAATAAGCGATGTTTATAACTTATTTTTCCTTGAACTTGAACCTTGAATTTTGAAATATAAACAAAAAAGGGAGAATAAATTAGTCTTGTAAATGAAGCTAAATAAAGTGAAATAAAATGTAAATAGAATTTATTGAAATTGAATGGTTTCACCCACCTTTGAAATTTGTTATGAATCAACATTGGTTTGAATTATATATGAATTGTGAACTTGATATTTGTTATAAATTGAAATCATTGAAAATGAGAACTGGATTATGTAACTATTGAATTAATTTGATCGAATTGAAATGAATGTAAATTGGAATTTTAATCGGTGGAATTATTAAAAATTGAGTTGGTTGAATTGAAGTTTTGAAATTTGACTTCAAGTTTAATTGAAAATGTTAGAGAAACGATTCTAATTCCAACAATAGTATTTCAAAATCATTTTATAAACTATTTTAATAATAATTATTTTTCTTTATAAACATTTTACTTTATAAACATTTTACTTTATCACTATTTTATTTTATAAATTACTTTAAATAAATCATTTTAACATTTACTATTTATTTTATAAATTACTTAATGTTTTAACTATATATTTAATAAATTTGATAAATTCTATTTTAATTACAAACTATTTATTTTCAAACTATTTCAATTATATATCTAAACTATTTTAAATATATTGTTAACTATTTTAATATTCAAATTATTAAAGTTGGAATTGTTTCAAGATTTTAACAGGTTTAAATGGAGATTTTAGTATGAATAATATTCTATCTTGAATATTGAATGATTTTGAAAATCTAATATTTTGATATGAAGTATGAACCCCTTTGAAATGTAAAAGAACTGACCGGTGTGAAAAATGTAAACGTTTGGTTGTTAAAGAGACCGGGATCGGATATTGTCATACTCTCTGTCAATACCGAAAACCACTTTAATAACTGTGTACGTGGTGGAGTTCCAGAAATGGTGTTGGATGGATTTGGAGGCGATTACTGGATTTGAAGAAAGAGAACGATGATGGATAGCCTTGACCTTCGGGTCATAATTAAAATGACTAAAACAGGAGCCATACCCAGGTTAATTGAGTTAGCTACTCTGAGCAGGCATACTTCTTCGATACCATATATTTACTTTGTGATCGATTGGCGCCTTTGATTTGATTTTGGGGTATGTCTGGGGTGGGTGGTAGTTGCGACTATGCGTTACCACCGGCCTGGGTCAGCAATCCGGTAGAATCACTACTGATGGGTATTGCCTCGATGCCTTGTCATATTTATCCTGATCGAGCCTCCTACGATTTTGATTTAACGTTGTCGTATCACGGCGCATCCCTATCCGCCGACGTACTGGTGTGTTATATGCAAACTGTACGGCAACGGTATAAACGGTGTAAGGGTAATAATGGTAATCCCGCTTACATTATTTTATTATGTTATATTTAACCACAGACATTATTATAATAGCGTATTATATTATATAGTATTAGTTTGACGGATCCTTAAGAGATGGATATTCCCGTAACATCTCTTAAGTTATTGCACTCATATTATTACATGAAATTTGATTTAACTAATATGAGAATGATTTAGTTCTGATCCGAGTGTTTGTTGTGTTTCTTTTTGCAATACGCTCGGGTCAGACCGAGCTGCAGTTAGCGAAGATTCCATTGCTTTGAAGATTCCATTATGAAGATGAAGATGGAGCTCAACATACGTATTATTATTATTATTCCGCTGCAATGCATTGGTATGTTGTATGTTAATTTACTCTGATAATCATTGTAAAATATAATAAAATGTATGTTTTAACAGCTTCATGAATTGTTATTTATTTATTATATTTTGTCCTTCCGCTGCGAGATTCTGTATTTGTTCTTCTTCTTCTCTTTTTTTTTCTTATATAAATCCCAATAACTATCCTTATTTTTGATTTGTTTATGTCGACATTGAGGATCATTGTCGATTTGAACGGTCAAAAATATCGGGATGTTACATTTGGTATCAGAGCTTTGGTTTAGCGAAAACCTTGGCTCTATTTGGGATTAACTCATTAGAGATGGAGTAGTAATAATCTAGAATGAGTTTGAGTGTATATGAGAGAGCATACTTGTAATTTTGGTATAAAATGATTTTATTTGTGTTGATTTGTTCTGTTGAGAATTTATGAATTCTGGTCGGTACTTGGGACGCCAATGTATCGATAGGGATTTCTAAACACTCGAACAGAGCTTATCGATATAATATTATTTTGAATTATATTTTATATATATAGAATTATTTAAAAATATATGAATTTTGGTTTTTTTGATGATAATATTAAATTTTCATCATTAATTACTCGTTTAATCATATTTAAGACAATTGGTTGTTGTACGGTTAAGAGAAAAATAAAATATTGAAATTAATCAATAATGAAATAAGAAGTAAATTATGAATTTGAGAATTTGATTTCGGGTGATTTTGTAACGTTGATTTGCAAATAGTTTGAAATAATATATTTATATTTAAAAAAAATATGTTTCATATAGAAATCGTTTTAAATGAATTATTGGAAGAAAAAAAAAGTGTATACCCTCTCGTCCTTGGAAATGATTTCGGTGTTGAGTGCACGCATCATCGATGTTTATTTTCAAGCGTCTAAGTAGGGAGACATTTAATACTCTTTGTACTTTGTTTTACGGAATTGAACTTTATTTAAATCTTTTATAATATGGTTTTATGTAAACGATATATTATGTGGAAAAAAAAGTTGATTTAAAAAGAAACCCGAAATTTAATTCTTGAAATCTTGAATAAGTAATGAATTAAAACTTTTGAATGTTAAGAGAGTTATAATTAAAATAAAATTAATAAGAATTGGATAATCAAATGAAACAAATGGTAACCATTGAAATTTGTGTAATAATTAATTCTGTTCTGTAGCATGAATAACTTACCAATTAATTAGAAAGTTGAATGTTATAAGAATAAGCAATTAATTAATGGACAAGTATAAGAAGGGATAATGAAAGTGAAGAAAAATTTGATTGGTTATAATATAAATAAAATTTAGGTTGTGTAAGAAAAACGATATGTGCTTAGTTATGTTATGCTAAGTAATATGAATTAACCGAATTAATGAAAAAAGTAATTAAGCGAATTAATTGGTAATAAACTAAAATGTTTTGATATTAGTGTTTGCTTCGTGAAAATATAAGTGAATGGGCTTATAATTTATAAACTTAATGATGGTTGAATGAATTAAATTAATTAAAAACGAGCTCGTCGCATAGCGGCAGTTCGTACTTTTCCGAATTGAAGTTGCATAGAATCCAAAATAAGTCAGAATTTTTTTTTGAAACAAGAACCATCCAGTTCTAATGGATTATATTTTCCTAATAAAAGAGAAAATTTTGAATTTGAACTTGTAAATTTCAAGATATGTGTAAACCAAAATTTCAGAAAAACAATGCCAGGGAAATTCCCGATTTAAAATTAAATTATAAATAAAGTGGACGATAATAAAGTCAATAAAATTGTTGAAGGAAATTGAAATTAAATGTGAAACACAGTTCAATGTCAGTCAGCTAAATATGTATTGGATAACTTTGTCATTTAAATAAAATGGCAAAAACTGTGGCTTGGGTAATTAATAAGTAATAAATATAATAAACCATGCGTTGAAATTGGAAATGAACTTGAGAATAAATTATAACAAATAAAAATATGAATTGATTAAAAGTGAAATAAACAATGAAATCATGCTAATATAATAGCGACATTGAAAATTTCTGTAGTTTTTCTTGTTTGAATGAATATAATTGATTGGATGTTCTATTTATATTTTAGTTGCATTTGCTAATGCATTTGTGCTTACTGTAAACATATAAATATTATTTCTTTTATATGTTGTTGAGTGTTAGTAGGTACCGAAGGCAATTTGCTTGCATTGGAGCTACTTGCGCATAAAAATTTGTTAATGCTTGCTTAAAAAATAAATAAATCGCTAATAACGCAAATGGAAGGTATGTATATCGAATTAAATATCGTATTTTGACATTTTATATTGTTTTCCCCAATTTTGGGATGCCTCATTATTGAGATGAGATGTATATTTATCATTATGTATATATTATTGTTTTTCGGATCTACCCGTACAAAGGAGACTCTGCTGAAATTTTTCGTAAAATTATGACTTTGAAAATTTTGTGAAAATGTGAGTTTTGTATAAGTTAATTATTCTAATTTAGTAGAAATTTTATACTATTTTAATTTTATTTTGCCACTTCATTTATGCACCTTTTCGAGGACGAAAAGTTTTAAGTGGGGGAGAGTGTAACATCCCGAGATTTTGTGACAATTTAAATATTAAATTTAATGTGCTTTTGAACAAAATTGTTTTAAATATTAAATTTTATGATTTATGTCGTATATTAATAAGTTATGAACTGAAATTGACTTGTTGAACAATGAACTGTAATAGCAATGTATGATAATGACTGTGTTGATAATCTATTTATATAGAAATTTGAAATTTATATTGATTAAACAACATAAAATGGATTAACTAATTTTTAGATTTATTTCATGGATAATTCTAATTTAGGGACATGAGTAATAAATCGTTTGATTATGTAATGAATTTGTACTAGTTATAAAATGTAACAATTTGCATTGATTGTAAATATACTACGATTTGGTGTATACGGTTATATATGGAGATTTAGGTTTTAATATTAAATTTTATGAATTAAAATGAGTCAATAAATTTATAATTTGGCTTTAATGTTTCAGATATGAAAATTTGTGTGGTGGGGACATAATTGAATTATTTAAGCAGTTGTGTTCAGCTTTAATGACATATATTAATTGCTTTCAAAACTATTAATTTGTTTATATTGATAACAAGGATATTTGAAATTTAATATTGAAATATTTATGTGATTTGGATTAATTAACCAAAAGCTTAACTAAATATGAGTCCAATGTTAGATTAGGACTAAGTTGGTAACGTTTAAAAGTGAATTAAGGATTGAATAATGGGAATAAATTGACTACATTAAATTTGATTAATTCCTATAATTAGTATTGTCATGTTAAATATAATTTATGAAACCAAGCAATTTATAATGTAAATGATTCATATAACTAATATTATCCTTATTTCAAATTTGGAATAAATCAAAACATTGGGTATTGAATTAAGGATGAAAACGATAAAAATGGAATGCTTTACTGGATAATTAAACCATTGAAGTTTGTTGCCTATAAACTACCATTAATTCTCCCTAACTCTCCTCTGAAATATAAATTTAGGATGTGTTGAGAATCAAATCAAAAATTTAATTGCATTTACTAGTAATTGATATGACGTGTGTATGTTTTAACATACATTAATAAATATAAATATATACATATATAACGTTGCATTTTATCATAAATAATTCAAAATCGATCAGTAGATCCTTAATTTTGGCAAATGAAATAGCATATATATTATTTACGTTCACCACATTAATGACGCGACCACTTTCCTTTTTCCTTCATATCTTTTCACATCACACAAAAATGAAAACGTATTACCTTTCTATTTCTTTAAACAATTTTTTTTTAACCTCTTCCTCTCCTGTGAATAAACATGGCCACCATTCAACAGTGCTTCGAAAATCAATATAAAATTTTCCATTCATCCTAAAATCATGAAACAAATCGCATTGGGTTCATCTCGAAAAGGGCTTCAGCTCTATACCCAAACCGTGATACTCGAACAGTTTTCCGACGTGAATAGGAGCAGACTAGGTTGAAGCTTTTGGGCGGAGGTGGAAGCTTTGACGAAGACAAAGATAATGGTGAAGTCGGGCGTTGGGTTTTTGGAGGATTGAGTTGGTGGTGGTGTCAAAAAGGATCGGCCATGGTGCTTTAAAGGGAAGAAGCAGAACGTGGTAAAAGAGAGGAGGAGGATTGGGTTGGAGGCTGACGTGGAAAGTAGTGCTGACGTGGAAAGTAATGTGGGGGTGAGAATTGTTTTGCTTTGTTTTTGTATAAATTTGAATTTCAATTCACATAAACGCGTATAACTTTTACTTATAAACTTGGATTAACTCGCGGTTTGTTCCACTAGGTTCGTATCGAAATTTCAAACAATGTGACGCTGGTTTGGATAGACTCTGAGATGGTTGAAATTTGAGGCTTATTTTGGATTTCGACTGGATAAAAATCAGGTGAGTGTTAAACCCACTCACAATTAACTAAACTATTCGCTTATTAGTTAGACAAAAATCATGTTGCAGTATGATTGCATTGATTGTTGTTTGGTAGCTAAATTTATATATATTTATGTTGATTTGCGTTTAGCATGGAATTTAATTTGACTGTTATTTAAATTTATACAGTTGAATGTGAAATCAAATTGCTGGTCTAAAACACGATGTCTATCAAGTAAATTGATGTGATACCGAAATGTTTGGATGGATCTGTTTGATGATGTTTTGAATTAACCTGCTTGATATATTGGTATTGAATTGTTATGTGTACTGATTAATCCCAACCATTTTAACCTAGATGTTACGGGCATCGAATAAACCCGGGGTTAATCATTAAAATGAATTAAGAACGTAGGTTGAAATGATAAATACCTATGACCCTGATTTGGATTGAAATGATATATATCCTTTCCGAAATACTAAAATTAAAATTTAAGTATCACTTGGCCATAGGATAGAAAATTATATACGGACACCGGTTGGTTAAATAAAATTTGTTTTAACCATGAATTTTGAAATATTGTTTTAAAGACAAAATAAGCGATGTTTATAACTTATTTTTCCTTGAACTTGAACCTTGAATTTTGAAATATAAACAAAAAAGGGAGAATAAATTAGTATTGTAAATGAAGCTAAATAAAGTGAAATAAAATGTAAATAGAATTTATTGAAATTGAATGGTTTCACCCACCTTTGAAATTTGTTATGAATCAACATTGGTTTGAATTATATATGAATTGTGAACTTGATATTTGTTATAAATTGAAATCATTGAAAATGAGAACTGGATTATGTAACTATTGAATTAATTTGATCGAATTGAAATGAATGTAAATTGGAATTTTAATCCGTGGAATTATTAAAAATTGAGTTGGTTGAATTGAAGTTTTGAAATTTGACTTCATGTTTAATTGAAAATGTTAGAGAAACGATTCTAATTCCAACAATAGTATTTCAAAATCATTTTATAAACTATTTTAATAATAATTATTTTTCTTTATAAACATTTTACTATATCACTATTTTATTTTATAAATTACTTTAAATAAATCATTTTAACATTTACTATTTATTTTATAAATTACTTAATGTTTTAACTATATATTTAATAAATTTGATAAATTCTATTTTAATTACAAACTATTTATTTTCAAACTATTTCAATTATATATCTAAACTATTTTAAATATATTGTTAACTATTTTAATATTCAAATTATTAAAGTTGGAATTGTTTCAAGATTTTAACTGGTTTAAATGGAGATTTTAGTATGAATAATATTCTATCTTGAATATTGAATGATTTTGAAAATCTAATATTTTGATATGAAGTATGAACCCCTTTGAAATGTAAAAGAACTGACCGGTGTGAAAAATGTAAACGTTTGGTTGTTAAAGAGACCGGGATCGGATATTGTCATACTCTCTGTCAATACCGAAAACCACTTTAATAACTGTGTACATGGTGGAGTTCCAGAAATGGTGTTGGATGGATTTGGAGGCGATTACTGGATTTGAAGAAAGAGAACGATGATGGGTAGCCTTGACCTTCGGGTCATAATTAAAATGACTAAAACAGGAGCCATACCCAGGTTAATTGAGTTAGCTACTCTGAGCAGACATACTTCTTCGATACCATATATATACTTTGTGATCGATTGGCGCCTTTGATTTGATTTTGGGGTATGTCTGGGGTGGGCGGTAGTTGCGACTATGTGTTACCACCGGCCTGGGTCAGCAATCCGGTAGAATCACTACTGATGGGTATTGCCTCGATGCCTTGTCATATTTATCCTGATCGAGCCTCCTATGATTTTGATTTAACGTTGTCGTATCACGGCGCTTCCCTATCCGCCGACGTACTAGTGTGTTATATGCAAACTGTACGGCAACGGTATAAACGGTGTAAGGGTAATAATGGTAATCCCGCTTACATTATTTTATTATGTTATATTTAACCACAGACATTATTATAATAGCGTATTATATTATATAGTATTAGTTTGACGGATCCTTAAGAGATGGATATTCCCGTAACATCTCTTAAGTTATTGCACTCATATTATTACATGAAATTTGATTTAACTAATATGAGAATGATTTAGTTCTGATCCGAGTGTTTGTTGTGTTTCTTTTTGCAATACGCTCGGGTCAGACCGAGCTGCAGTTAGCGAAGATTCCATTGCTTTGAAGATTCCATTATGAAGATGAAGATGGAGCTCAACATACGTATTATTATTATTATTCCGCTGCAATGCATTGGTATGTTGTATGTTAATTTACTCTGATAATCATTGTAAAATATAATAAAATGTATGTTTTAACAGCTTCATGAATTGTTATTTATTTATTATATTTTGTCCTTCCGCTGCGAGATTCTGTATTTGTTCTTCTTCTTCTCTTTTTTTTCTTATATAAATCCCAATAACTATCCTTATTTTTGATTTGTTTATGTCGACATTGAGGATCATTGTCGATTTGAACGGTCAAAAATATCGGGATGTTACACTACATGTCCAGTTTCGTGATTTTTAGGTATCATATGTGATCGTGCGGATTTTTAGAAAAGAAAAATGAATATATAAAGGAGAATATACCGGGAATATTCCTTTTATAAAAATATCTAGATATTTTGAAAACATTATAAATACCACTACCCTTAACAATCCTAAACCTAATTCAGTTTTCCACGATCAAACAGTTTCAGCCGCCACAAGCATTTTACAGTAAACATCCTCAACAAGAAAAATCAAAGGGAAATCAACAAAAAAATTGATAAATCATTTTAGATGTATATTAGTGATCTGTGAGTGTTTATCTTCAGTTCTATATCCTCTTTGTTGGGTTCAACGCAAGTGGGAGGCTCTGGTTTTTGAACAAGCGATGGTAGGGTTGGGTTTTTCCCGAGGTTGAGGCGTTAGTTCGAGAGCTGGGTATTTGTATTGGGTTTAGGAGGTCGATTAGGAGTTTTTGTAAAGTCTGGATGGAATCGAGGTGGAAAAGGTTCGCTCGACACTGTGTGGGAGCGGGAGAAGGCTCGAAGTCGCGGCTCAGGCATGGGGTGCGAGCTCAGCACAAATGGCATGAGTTTGTAGAGGTTTCGAAGGAGAATATTGTGGTGATTTTTGTGGATTTAATCGTGAAGTGGAGGAGGAGATAAGATGGAGTAAAGATCGGCAATGGTGGATGAAGGAGAAGCAACTCACGGCAAAAATCCTATTTGGGGGAAGAACAAATGAACGAGTTGGATTTTTAACGTATGGGGATGGGCTTTAGTGGGCTGATGGGCCAAAGGGGTAAGGCCAAATTTTAAAATCAATTTAAGTTAATTTAAATTAATTAGTGTATAGGTTTATTAATGCAATATCTTTGTCATACGTTATCAGAATCACGAACCGTCAGTCACGTTGGGATCGTATGGACAGGAGCAACACAATGAGACTGACCGCGAGTCGATTGGAGCACGTTACAATTTATAGCAAAATAAATTGTCCGTTCGAATCAAGAAATGATTATCGTTATTAACGGTGATCGTCCAATGTGAGTAAATCTCACCAACTCTAAACAGTTTATAATTTCATGTTGTATTTTTAGAACTGTTAGAAATTGTCTGATTTACTGTATATTGATTGTTGATTGAACTGCTAGTCAGTTAGTTGAATTTCTATATTGATTCTGTTTAACAGAATATATCATATGGAACTGAAAGTGATGTTAATTATATTGTCTAACCTCTGTGATGCAGGGAAACAGGTTGGAGGAATCCAACTGGATTCCTCAACAGTTATTTTACTGTGATTTATATAATGTGATATATAATCTAACGTTGATAATGTGTGTTTTGGACGATAGTTATCGTTGTTATATAGTGCGTTAAATACCATAAGAAATACCAGAATGTAGAAAGGAGATTTTCAAAGTATATTTGGAAAATAATTTATTTATATAAAATCAATGGATTTTATATTATAAAGGAAAAAGGATTTTGAATAAAGGGATTTATTTATAAAACAAATATAGAGGAGATATATTTGTGAAATCAAATATAAAGGAAAATATTTGTAAAACAATATATATAAAGGAAAATATTGTCAAAACAAATAGGAAGAGGGATATTTGTAAACCATTTACAAATAAATAAAAAGGATTTATTTAGGAAATAAATAAAGGTAAAAGAATTTATTATTTAGGGTAAATAAAGTTAAATGATTTATTTATTTAGTGGATAAATAAAATAAAGGAATATTTATTTGTTAGAATAAATAGAATAAAGGAGATATTTATTTGTTAAATATATAGGATTGTAAGGAAATATTTATTTAGAAAATAAATACGATATTATAAAAGGAGTTAGAATTAATCAGTTAGAGTTAAAGAAGTTAATCGAATATAATTTATTCGAATAAAGTTAAAGGAGTAAATCGAATATAGTTTATTTGAAAGGAGTTAATTAATTAGAGTTAACCAGTTAGAGGTAATCAAATAAAATTTATCGATTAGAGAAAAAAAATGAACTAGAGTAAATCTTATTGAGTTAAGAAATAGAGTTAAGCAAAATTAGAAAATGACTAGAGATTAATAAGTTGAATGGTTTCCTGAGTATCGATCTGATGTTGGTTTCGGCCTACGGGGTTTATACTTAGGAAGTTATTCTCTTGTTAGTTTATAGTTAGAGTCTGATAGTTGTGGAATGGTAGTGATTGATGATTGATCGATATTATTTCCAATTGGAAATAATATCGTTGTTTGCACACTTGTTTTCTTTGATAGTTAACTCACAGACTATCGAAGTTTTTGACCATTTTAACGTTGTTAATATGGAGAGACCGATTGGATTATTATCCAAAGAACCACTCTGTATTGGCATAAGCGTTGCGAATCAATTATGCCAAAGATAATTGAAGACGGAGTAAAGTGCACGGGCTGTTGTATAAGTCTTAGATAACAGTGACTAAGATGGATATACTGAATAGTGCCTTCGGTTTGTCCAGTCCTAGGACAACTTGTATGGACGAAGGTCTGACAGAGTATATCTAATAAATCGCGTAAGTTGATCTGTTCAAAACGTATTCACTTTTGGTGGCGGAGGAATTCGTTTCTCTTAGCTGTATACCCGTGTTATTTTTGGATAAGTCAATTTGTGATTTGGCGGGTATGACGATGTGACATTCTAAGTGAATGAAGATGTGTGGTATGTGAAAAGATAAGCGTAGCTTCTAGCCTCACATCCGGTAAATGACAGAAATTGGGCAGGCAGCATGGCTAAGTCGGTCGCACCGAAGTAGGGTGTATAATCACCTATCTAGAGAATATTCATTTGCTTCTTTAATCTATCAATGCTGTCCCATATATATATATATATATATATATATATATATATATATATGGGAACGGTTGCTGATCCCAACCGTTGGTGATGTACATTCGATACACTCAAGCAAAATGAGTGGTCGGTCATGTGTGGCTGAGTTGCAAGATGTTCTTGTTGAACTCCAGTGTATCGTTCCTAGAGTACACTGATCGAAAGGTGGTTCCATACCTTGTCATAGTTGGAAACCCATTATCCAATACGTGCTTGCGATTTTGATTGTATACTATATATGTAGAACGTGAGATGAAAGCGTTTCTGCTAGATTGATATCTATTTGGATTTAGACATTATTATAATATCAGAATGATATTGCTTTGTCAAAGATGTTTGGATTCTCAGGAGGGAAAAACCCGTTCCGTATTCACGGCGTGGTCTTATGAGATATCATATACCTGTATAACTGTTTTAAACTGTTTTACTCATACCAGTCCCATGACTGACCCGGAGTTTATTTTGTTTTGTTTCCCTAAACTGTTGGGTGCCTAAATTTGTATGGGCAATCAAGTAGTCGGGATTTTACAGATATATCTGAAGATCTTGGAGCAGGAGGCTTCAAGATCATATAGCTATAGTTTATTTCCACTGTGTTGTAAGTGTTGTACTCTGATAAGTGTTATTGTATACATACTGTTTGTATTTCAAAAGTTATGTTATATTTTATTCGTTCCGCTGTGAGATTCGTGTTCACTCTGATGATGATGTTCTTCTTCTTCTTCTTCTATTCTATTAGTTCTACGTTATCTTTCCTCACCCTCTAATTTCTTTCAATAATTACCAGGATTTTTCGATGTTTTGGTTATCGACATCGAGCTTATGTCGATAACCAAAGTCACCAAAAATCTGGGTCATTACAAGGAGGCTTCAGAATTATATAGCTATGGTTTTTCTGCTGTGTTGTAAGTGATGTACTTTGGAAATGATATGTATATTCAAGTACAGATTTATATTTCAAAGTTATGTTATGAAATATATTTATTCATTCCGCTGTGAGATTTGTGTTTACTCTGATGTTGTATGTTCTTCTTCTTCTTCTTATATTCTAAGTTTCTATCTTATCTATCCTCACCCTCTAATTTCTTTCATGGACTATCCGGTATTTCCGATGCTTGAATAGTCGACATAGTGTTGTATGTCGATATCCAAGATCGCAAAATCTCCGGGTCGTTACAATTAATTACGGAATCTTCACGGAAAACAGATCAATACATAATCGATTTCAATTTCCGTTTCCGACTAATAATATAAAAGGAATAACGACAAAGCCTTTTAAATTCCATATATATATATTAATAGTCTTCCTCCGTAGAAGCTCACTTTGACTATTATCAAATCGAATTCCATTCCATTCCAATTTATTGTATTAAATTGGAAAACTTTACTTTGGAAATTTTCTTTTAAATCTTAATAAAAAGATTTATAAATTCCAAATCACATTTCACTGTTAATTGGGTTAAAGAACAAATGCCATTAAAAACACGGTTCACAATAGACCCAATAAAACTATTATTTTATTCAATTCCAATTAAATATTAATTAATTGGAAAACTTCACTAAATCTTGAATTAAAGATTTATTCTTTTCTCAACTGGGTTTAAGAACAGTGTTATTTAAGACACCGTTCACGACAACCCCAAAATCCAATTTGATATCAAATACAAGGCTCTAAACAGAAATTATATCGGCTTATATTCAATATCAAATTCTGAAACCAACAAATATCATATGGGAAATAACGATATAAATATATCTTCCAAATTTCCATAATAATATCCGTATAATCACGGAATCCAATATTGAAATATTCTGAAGATTATTTCCATTCCAAATCCGTTCCAATTCATATATTGGAAATTCTGGTTATATTAAAACCCATTCTCAATCCAATTTATTTATTTAAAAATAATTGGATTATAATTCTAGTTAATAACTAGTTCATCTCGATAAAAATATATTTTTATCTTTTCAAATTTGGAATTTTTTATCCCAATTCTTTCCAAATAATTTATTATGATTTTACACAAATTATTAATATTTTTAATAATTTTTATTAAGGCCCTTTCAGTCGATTTCCATAAACGGTCATCGAACTGCACTTGTAGCGACCTTTTCCAAATTTTATTTGGACATAATTCCAAATCAACCGTTAGAATTTAAATCTTTTATATTCTTTGGAAAGCTCTTTTCGATATGAACCCAACGGTTCCGGTTTTAGGAGGATCCGACGGTCGGATCTCCTTTAATATCAATTAGAAGTCAATGGTCGAAATTCGCGAACGGCCGCGGCGCGATGCGTTCTATTCAGGCCATTATATTATATATATAATATATATTTCATCGATTTCCATAAATGTATTTTATAAATCATTTATAAATTCATTTTAAAACGATTCTAACTTCATTTCCAATTTTAAATCAAAATTGAATACTCCTTACCATTATATTATTTAAATGATAATATTTTCAAAATATCAGATTTTGAAATCATTTCCTTTTCGATATTCAGTATAAAAATGAATAAAATCGATATAAATATCATTCGCGTCAAAATGGCGCATATCTAATTAATACGTCTTCACACATTTTAATATATTTGTGTCCATCCAAAATCGGACATTAAAATCAGATTTTAATCTTTATTGAATATTATATTAAAATATTCCTTATTTTAAAATATTCATTATTTTAAAATACTCGTTCTTTCTGAATTGGACTCAGACACAGTCAATTACTATATAATGTTATTTATATGGATTTCATGCACACATGTACACAACAATAATGATATACAATCAACCATTATTCAGAGTGCATTACACAACTACATAAGCATTAAATATAAATAATTAACGCTTACAACAGTCTGTCAACCAATCGATTGACATACAACTAAACAATTGGGATTAGTGTATGTCGAATATCATCCCAATACCCGTGTGGGGTTTCAATCAACAAACACTGAATTTTATTTGTGCAGTTGGGCGATGTGTAAAATATATCGTCCCAATCAATATCAGTCAAATGAGTGTACATAAACAAATCATCTGATTTGTAAATGAATATTTATTTTCATTCATATACCCATTAAAAATTATATTTGTAACGATAAAATATTTATTTCAACACATGAACATTTTATCCAGTTCATTTATATAATAAAAATGATATTTTTATTGTTTTAACATATTTTAGAAAATTTTGGCAGCATAACGACGCGACACTAGAACTGGAATAAGGTCTAGCCTTATCCCTCGCCTAATAATGGCTCGCGCCATACACAAACCAATTTCAATCAATTCACAATTAACCCACAGCCAATTTTTACAATCACAATCAAATCACGCAGAACATCCAAATAAATAAATACTAAACTACCCCAAATGCCATTTACAGCGCCATAAGTGGCTATTTGCGGAGTATGGAATCCGTGTGTCGGTAATATCCATACATCGCTTTCAATTAAGTGATTGTGCGAATTCGAGTGTTGAACTCCATATAATTCAAATCACATAATATGGTTTGTACAATAGATAGTGTCGGAGGCTTCTAAGCCTCGTATGCAACCTAAAATATATTTAATTGTAAAATAAATTAAGTGAGAAGGAGTTCTCACCTTTGGTTTCCACTCCGTCATTCTTTAATCAGCGGATTTTGGATTCGGATTTGTTACAGCGCGTTGTGTCCTTCACCGTGTTTCCAACGAGATCTATTTCACGCGTTTTATGTTAAAAATCATATTTTTAACAACGCTATATATATTTAAAAATCCCATTTTTATACCACTACTACATATATAAAAATCACATTTTTATATGCTATTCATATAAATAAAAATCGCACTTTTATATGATATTCATATAAATAAAAATCACATTTTTATATGCTATTCATATAAATAAAAATCACATTTTTATTTGCTAATCATATAAATAAAAATCACATTTTAATATGCTATTCATATAAATAAAAATCACATTTTTAAACCGCTATTATATTATAAAAAACATATTTTTATTATGCTCCTTATATAATAAAATCAAATTTTTGTTTCAAATCTATACTATAAAAATCATATTTTTATATATATAAAAATCATATTTTTATTTAACTAAAAACCATATTTTTATATAACTAAAGTTCGTATTTTTATATAACTAAAAATAATATTGTATATACAATAAAAATCCCATTTTCATTTTGTAATAATATATATGAAAATCAATTTTTTATGGTGCTATCATATATATAAAAATCATATTTTTATATTGCTATTATATATAAAAAAATCGTATTTTATTCACTATTATATATATAAAAATCATATTTTTATTTCATATCTATATATGTAAAAGTCATATCTTTAATTCTTAATCGTATGTGCAAAAATCACATTTTTAATCCGCTACATATATATATTAAAAATCACATTTTTATTCTAACGCCAAATAAATAAAAATCATATTTTTATACTAACTCTTTATATATATAAACTGTATTTTTATTAACATAAATAAATAAAAATGGAAATAAAAACTCACATTTTTGGTGTAAAAAATCGCATTTTACGTCGAGTAGGGGCCCACCTGCGGCGTTGGAGGTCGGGGAAGGTGGTTGGAGGCTGCGGCAGGCAGTGGTGGGTGGTCAGGTGATCGACGGTGGAGCCTAGGGGGGTGCGGTGGCGAAGTTAGTGGTTTGGGGCGGTTTGGGCGCGGTCTTCAAATCGAAGAAGGAGAAGAGAGAGTGGTGGAAGGGGGGCGGTGCGACGGCCAGAGGAGGGTGGATGCTCGACGGTCGATGACAATGTCTGGGGAGGCAGAGGGCGACGGGCGGCTGAAGGGTGCGGTTTTGAAATGTTGACCGCGGGTTGAGATATGAGGGCTTTGACCAATTACTTCTAGGGTTAGGTTTATATAATTTTATTTTAATTAATTCCAAAAAGTAACCTTTTATTTTGAACTCCAAATCGAACTCACCGACTGTCATCCCTAGCTAATTACCCCCATTTCGAACGCAATAGGATATTCCCCATAAGCCATTTCGACTGTTTCAATTAGTTTTCATCAAAATTAAAATATAAATTAATATAACGTTCAAAATTGATTTCAACATACATTTCAGTTTGCCAGGGCCACATACCGACTCCAAAAATTCTAGAAAAATAAATTTAGCTATATTTTGATGATACGGTCTTAATAAAACTAATTTTGCCGAATTTGGAGATCGTTTGAAAAACGGTCATTTTTTAGTCGATTAAATTCAAACTAAAATTGCCAAACACGTTTAAATCCACCGCGCTCACATATTAATTTCAAAAATTATGAAAATTGGAATCTAGCAATAATTTGGCATTCCGGATCCAACAAAAGTGGTTTCGTCAAAAAAAAAGGTCGTTTGCAAAATATTTATTTTTAAGGGCTGTATTTTTTATAAAAAATATATAAATCCTATAGCGACTATTCCAAATTTTAAACTGGACATAACTTTCAATTCTCGTTATGAAATCTCAATTTTTCATATTCTGTAGAAAGATATAATTAAAGAGATTCAAATATTTCTGGTCTTACTGAAATCCGATTTATTTTGAATCCTGTACATTCATTTGAAATTTGAAATCGAATTTTCAAACTGCCACGCCATTTCAGGCTTGTTATATAATTAAAAAAAATTATTCGTTCTAACTTTGATTTAAATAAATTTTTAGTTGTTATTATTTAAAATAAATCATTTTAAATATTCAAAATCCATTAAAATAACTAAAATAAAAAATTTAAATTGGTTCTGAAAATCCAGGTTGTTACAGCCGCGGTTTTGATTGTAAACTATATATGTAGAGCATGAGATGCAGGCGTTCTGCTAGATTGATATTTATTTGTATTTAGACACTATTACAATATCTGAGAAGATATTGATTTCAAAAACGTTTTGGCTTATCGTAAGGTAAAAACCGTCAATATTTATGTGTGGATTTGGTCTTATGGTTGTCCATTTCTTTCAAAAGGATTTTGACTTTAAAATCAACTTGTGTGATACCTATAAACATAGTGTGTTTTTCTCACTCTGGTTCACCAGACTGTCCCATCATTTGTAATGCTCGGGTTAGACTGTGTTAGACAGGTTGAGGTTAAGGCGAATTCTATAAGGCGTGCTGGAAGAGTCCAGACGTATGATATTCTATAGTATTATTCCGCTATGTGATTGTATATGAGGACAGATTATTATAACTGTCCAGATGTGTGATGTGACTCTGATGATTGTAAGTACAATTTTCAAGCTCTCAATAAAGATATATTTTTATATTATATTTTGTTTCGCTGCGATGTGAGATTCTGTTTCTTATGTGTTTCTTCTTCTATTCTAATATTTCTTTCTTTCTTATCTTACCCTCTGATTTCTTTCTAATATCTACCTGCTTTTCTGTACATTTTGAGTTGACATGGTCTAATAAATGTCGGCTTAAACTGTGCTTAAAAGTGGTTCGTTACACTTGGTATCAGAACAATGGTTTAGCAATAACCTTGGCTCTGTTGTGTAACTCGATAGAGTTAGGATTAGAAATATCCTAGATTGAGTTGAGCATATACATATATTTGAGAGCGCGTATTTGTAGGTTTTATATAAAAATGTTTTGTATTGTGTTGATTGATCGGTTCAAGTGTTGAAAAGCACTTGAATAAGCAATGGACACGGTATTGTTTTATAAAGAGGGTAAATGAAATAAATTTACCTAAAATATATTTTTAAATAGAAGAGAAATAATTTTATTAAATTATTGAGATATTGGCGTGTTTGGTTGATTTGATTGGGATTCAAATGGGATTAAAAATTTGAATGATTTAACATAACCCGAAGAGATTTCACATATGGAATTTATGAATGAGAATTTTAATTTGAAATTGAATAGAAAATTTGAAAATTTAATTAATAATAAATAAATGGAAATCAATCTGGTATTAATTGATTGATATTTAAATATGAAAACCCAAGTGAAAATAATCAAGTAAAGACTGATGTTGAATATAAATTCAACGGAATAATTTGATTGAGTTGATTGTGCATTGTTTGTTATATTGGTTGGATATAAATTCGTCAATAATTCAGCAATAATTGAATGAAGTAAAAACTAAATTCCAATATAATAATGTGAATGAATCGAATATGATTTGAAATTAATGATTTAACCCTGTTTGCACTTGAATGAAGGTATATGTTGAATCTTGGAAATTTGTTAGTTAAAATGTTGATTTATGAAGTGTTATTTAATTATATCATGTGTATGATATTCACATGATAAACTGAGTTAAGTACAAGTGCCAGATGGCCGTGAGGATTGTTTTGGTTGCAAATATTGCACGTAAATTGAGTAGTATGCTCAATAGCGCTCGTAAAAGGTACGCCTATGCGAAAATATAAATTTTGGTTTTGGTTTTTTTTTCTGACCGTGTGGGTCAATGTATATATATTATTTGTTTCTGCGATATCGCAGATGTCACTCCGTACAGGGGAGACTTTGCCGAATTTTTCCAAAAACTTAAAGTCTTAGAATTTTTTGGTTATTTTTGAAAATTTTGATTAACAATATTGAGTTGGGTTTTTATTTATAATAAATTAGATTATAAAAATTAATGGGTTTGTAACATTTTTCCTACCTTGGTAATTTCGGGGACGAAATTTTTTTAAGGAGGGAAGATTGTAATGTCCCGTATTTTTGGTAGTCAAATATTTAATTTAATTTATTATTTTAAACATTTATTTGGAATTTTAAATGGATCTAAAATATTTATTCGTTTATATAGCGAAATTTGAACGTTTATTTATATTTAATATAAAATGAGCTCGAAATGGCGCAGTAGCTCGTAATATTTAGTTTGAACTTCAATTGAATATATAGAATCCGATATAAGTTGAAATTCTGTGAAACAAGAAACGTTTGGGTCTTGTTGGTGATAATTTTCATATGAAAGAGAAAAATCCATATTTCACGTTATAGATTGTTAGTTATGTCCAAATCAAATTTTAAAATAGTCGTTATGGAAATCGTTAATAAACAATAACGTTTATTTAATAAATTATAATTGTTTTTATATAATTTGGATACTGTTTAACTCGAAAATAATAATAGTAAGTTGTATATTTTATATCTGAAACTACAAATACATTCTATTTAGATATTTACGATAATAATAATTTATTATTATTTTATTTGATTATTCTGGAATTTAATTAATATTTTTTCGATATTATAAGTCTTTAAAAATGACCATTTGGCAAATAGTCTCCGTTTTCATTGAAATTAGTTTCATTGGAACCGTATCATTAAATTATTGTCTGATATTAAATTATGTGGCAAATAGATGTCGTATGTGACAATGGCAGCCGTAAACGCCCAATCATTTTCTATAGTGTGTAGTTAAATTGATTCAATTTAATAAAGGGGTATTTGTGTATAACTTGAGCAGACGGTCGAATTAAGCTACGAAACTGATTCCATTGAATTTGTATCGATGTTTAGAGCCAAGATAGGTATATAGTTTGTTATTTTTGGAGACCGGGTAATTTGGTGTTCAAAATGGCAATGTGGTGCGTATAAAAATAGCATACCAGGAAACAGTCTCAGAATGCAATGAAATATGTGTCGTTGGAATCGTATCAGTTAATTATTGTATAGTTTCAATTTTCGTGTCAATCGGACTTAACGTTTGATCGTAGCAATGATAAACGCCTTAATTAATTATATTATTTTGGTTAATTCAGACAGGGATAACTTTAAATGAATAAACGGCTAGCCTAACGAACTCCAAATTTAACAAAACAAATTTCATTGGATCCGTAATGAAGATCTCTAATAGAATTTCAAAGTTTCAAGTTGATAAGATTTATTTTGTGATCATAGGAAATTTAAACGCGTGATTTTAGCCTGTAATTTATAAAGGACTTTTCACAATGACCTCAGATTTCAACTAAGCCTGTCCCATTGGGTCCAGAATATTTTTTTATGCTAGGATTGGGAGTTTCATCTTGATTGAAGACCATATGTGGCAATTTTTAAGTGATACTTCACCCCTAAGTTTCTATTAATAAAATAATAATAAATTCTTCCATATATATACCCAGCTAAACCTAAATTTTGCGCGTCAAACATTTTCCTCTGGTCAACTGAAATTTCAGGCCACCATGTTGAAATGAACTGATAAAACTCTACTGTCTTTCTCTTGATTTTTCCTACAATCCGTTACTCAAAACCAAAACCCTTAAACATCAAAATGACAGAGCATGCCATGATCCTTGTATTCAAGGGAGGTGATCTATTCCCGTTCGTCATAGTGGATGGAAACTTGACAGGAACCCAGCGCGGGTTTGAAGCTGCTGAACTCGAACGGTTTCACGAGGGAGGCGGAGATTCTTGGCGTGGATAGAGGAGCCTTGGGAGAGTCGTCCAGTGTTGGGTGATGGTTTTCCCGTCGTCGAGGGGTGCGCGGAAAAGATTGAGTCAGTGCGTGGTATTGGGGAAAACAGCAGAGTCTAGAACGATGAAAACAACAACGTGAAGGTGGATGGTAGCAACGTGGAGATTGGTTCAAGGAGTGGGTGGGAGCGACTGGAGCCACCATTTAACGTGAAGACGAAAAAAAATGCATGCAGTTGAAGAAATAACCGCATGCACCAGGAAGAAGAAAGGAACTGTTGCGCGTAAGGAACCAAAGAAGTAACGAGTTTGATGATGGTGCATTGAACGAGCAACAGTAAAGTATGGCATGCATTGTGAAGAGCTATGAAGTCCTGGATGGCATGCGTATGGTCCAGCGTGGTTTACATATTGTGAAAGTTGCTTACAGGGTGCGGTCGTTGTGGAGGGAGAACAGTAAATAGGCGGATGGTGTCTGTTTGCATAGGAGTTGTGATATGTGCAGAGAGAACTCAGAGTGGTGCAGCATTGTTTGGTAGCGCGGTGAAGTACCTGGAAATAGAATGAAGCAATATGGTTCCATGGAAGTTGAGCTATGCGGTGAGAAAACATACAAAGTAGTTGGAGTTGTACAAGGTCAGGCAAAGTTTGAACGAGAAGATGGAAATTGAGTTATTGGGCCTATCTGTTTTACTACATAAGAAATCTATTGGTTAATAATAATTTAAGTTATTAAGGATTATAGTACCCGCCTGTTAATGCATGAACCAAAAGTTAGTTATTTAAAATTATAATTAAGAAGTTAGTCGATTAATATATAATTAGTTAACTAAATAATTATTAAAACTCATATTAACTTAGAATGAAAATTTTGGTTACAGGCGTATCTTGGAGTCTTGATGATCTTGATTGCAGAACAAAGAGAATCTGGAGAAATAAGGCTCGACTACAACAAAATTATAAAAGTAATTAGTTTATAAGTAGTTAATTAAATAATTAATTTATGTATTTAAAATCATTAATTTTAAATATTGATAACATATCCATATGTGATCAGAATTGGATGATTCAAGTGACGTTGGGCTCGTCTCGACGAACTCTACATCATGGAACAAAATTGGATGAAATTAGAGTCAGCTAGATTTTTAGTCAAATTAAACACTGTTTAATTTGACTTAAATAAGCCGTTTAAACAAGTGAATCAGATCAAGATGAGTTAAACTCACTAAGTTATTACCACTTATATTTTATATAAGTCGGGTTTTTATTTTATGTGCTATGGTTGCTAATGGTTGACTGTTTGTTGTTTGTTAAAAATATATATTCATATATTGTTTGAACCGATGAAATTAAACGTTGCTTAATTTAAGTGAAATACCAAATCGTTATTTTAACGATTGGACCCAATGAAGGTAACTTCCCTTGTTGGTCACGTTTATAAAATAAACGTGTTTAATTGTTTGAATTGTTGTGTTAATTGGTTGATGTTAAATAGTTGTTATTTACTGTTATAGAAATTATCAGTAAATGGAATTGAATGATCTAATTTAAGATAACTGATTTGAATACAGGGAAGAACAGGTTCATAGGATCCAACAGGATTCCTCAAATATATATAATGTTGTTTATTTCCATATTGTCATTATATGAACTGATTTGGTTGAATGTTAGATTTCATTTGTTGACCATTGATCTGAGTTCAAAATTTATTTCGTTTAAACCAATAGGTGATATTGGTTGAGTAATTGGTAGTATATGGCCTATAAATCAATCGTTTTCCAATTATGAATTTTATTGTCAGGTGAATCGATAAAAGTTTAGTTATAAAAATTATTTTATCACTGAAATAGATTTTGAAATTTATTATTTTAAATAAAAGTTTATTAAAGGAAAATAAATAGTTATTATTTATTAGTTAAGTTTCTAGTTAATTATTAAATGATATTATAAAGTAAATTCTGATATTAATCAGATTTATAAGCAAGAAAATGGAAAATTTACCTAACAGGGATGGGTTAATAATTGTTTTTAAGAAAACAATTAAATGGATTTATTCAAATTAATTATATTATTAATTAATTTAAAGGAACGAGTCAATGGAATCAGTTAATGAAATAACTGTGTTTTGGGTTGACTAAGTTAACCGTTTCAAGTGAGAGTGATTATTAATTGTTGTCAATTAATCTAAGAAATTGATTTAATGAATTTTTTTAATTTTAATAAGAATTTTAAAAAGGGGAATTTATTATTTATTTTAGTAAATAAAGAAATTAACTACTCCTACAGTAGTTTATGATTAAAATAAATTATTATTTTTAATAATAGGTTAGGAGATATCTTTTTATTTGAAATTCATTTAAAAACTAATCGAAGTTGAAATGGAATTAAATTGAATTGTGAAAAGAGTTATGAACGGGTTTGATATTAAAAACCGAATTTTTATAACAAAGTTATAAGAAGGATTTTTAAGCAAATACGATAGCTTAAATTAATTATTTAATTAATATTTGAATTAAATAAAAAGGAAATGGAGGATCAAAGGGTTTAGATAAAAACAGAGTTATATAAACAAAGTTTATAAAATGAGATGAGATGTTTAAGCATTAATTTTAAATTAACGTTGCTGAATAATGGAACTAAGAGAATGAATGGAATTTAAATAAGGTTTCAAAGCGGGAAATGGTGAAATGGATCAGAAAAGGGGATGGTTGAACATGAATTTGGTAAAGAAGTGAGTAATAGGGTTTTTTAACAAAAATATGAATTATAAAATGAATTGTTTAAAAGTTAAAAGGTGATGTTTAATAATAAATTACTTAGTTAATGAATTAAGGAATAATGGTTATAATTGAGAAGGGGTTTTCAAACGTAAGAAGGTTTGATAAAACCATGTTTTAAATAAAATATTTAAAAGAGGTTCATTTTGATATTAGAATGAAATATTGGATTTTGAAATTACAAATCATATCTTAAGATAAAAACGTTGTTAATCTAGGTCTGAGAGGTAATTTAAATACCCCAACTAGAAAGACTTCAAAATTATCCGAGATGATATTAATTGCAATGGTAAAGAAGAGTAATAATTTATTATTTCCATTAGAGAAACAATAGCACAATATTATTCGTGATAATTTAAAGAATATATAATGAGGATTCCAAAGTAAAGGAAATTAAAGTGATTTGATTATAATTATAATGATGGAGCAAATGTTAAAAAGTGAGTTAAATGAAATTTGAATATAGTTATAAGATATTTTTCTTAAGTATTATAATGAAATTATTTTGAGAACACTAGTATATTAAAATGAGAAGTAAATACTATATTTTAAAGTATTGAAAGGTTTAGAAGTTGTAATTAACCATTCATTAATTATTTTTAATTAAAAGGGCCAAATGATGCTGAATACTGAACTAGTGAACTCATTTTATCTCCATGATTGGAAAGTTGTTTATTTTGATAGTTTAATAACCGACTATCAAATCTGGCCAATACAATTGTTGGTATGGAAAGACCGAGATCAAATTTATATTCGAAAACCATTCTAACCAACAAATACGTGAAGATATTAGAAGATGACAGAGATAGAGCATTGAAGACCATAGATCTTTATAAACAGAAGAATTACTAATAATCTTTGGTTTAGCGGCCAGAGATATACTGTGATTCTGTCGTGGTTGGGATCTACGGATTTCAAGGACTTCTTGCTACTGATCCATAGGGTGATACCTAGGATGTGGTAGGAGGGTGCCTTCGGTTCATCTTGTTCCTAGATGAATTGTATGGACGAATGTCTGACGGAGTATTTCCAAAGGAATTATGTACATTGATTTCTTCAAACGTACCAATGTGGCGGAAAATGGCCATTCTCTTAGCAACTAGAGTATTTTTGTTTACGACAATTAGTGATATCTGGCGGATCTGACTATGTGACATTCAAAGTGGATGGAAATGTGCTGTTGTGAAGGATAAATTTAACCTTTAGTCTCATCAACTGGGAAATAGCATAAATCGAGTAGTTCGCATGGCTACGTGGGTCGCACCCATCAAAAGGGTATATCATTACCTGATCTGGTTAAATCAAATGCCTTCGGTTGTCCCTTTTTATTTATGTATGTATGCTATCGGTTCGGTTGGCTGGCCCTCAACCGTGGTAATGATAGGGGTCGGTCATGTTTAACCTGGGTTGCAAGGTGTTCTTGTTGAATCCCAATGTATTCATCTCTAGAGGTGCATTGTCGGGAAGGTGGTCCCATACCTTGCCAGGAAATCCATTCTCCAATAAGAGCTGCAATTTTGATTGTATACTATATATGTAGTGCGTGAGAAGCAAGCGTTCTGCTAGATTGGTATTTATTTGTATTTAGACACTATTATAATATCAGGGAAGATATCGATTTCAAAAAAAATTTGGGTTATCCTAAGGTAAAAACCGTTGGTATTTATGTGTGGATTTGGTCTTATGATTATTCTTTTCTTTCAAAAGGATTTTGACTTTGAAATCAACTTGTGTGATACCTATAAACGTAGTGTGTTTTTCTAACTCTGGTTCACCGGACTGACCCATCGTTTGTAATGCTCGGGTTAGACCGGGTTTGACAGGTTCAGGTTAAGGAGAATTCTAGAAGACGTGCTGGAAGAGTCCAAATGTATGATATTCTATGGTATTATTCTGCTGTGTGATTATATATGAGGACAGATTATTATAACTGTCCAGATGTGTGATGTGACTCTGATGATTGCAAGTATATTTTTCAAGCTCTCAATAAAGATATATTTCTATATTATATTTTGTTATGCTGCGATGTGAGATTCTATTTCTGATATGTTTCTTCTTCTTCTATTCTAATATTTCTTTCTTTCTTATCTCACCCTATGATTTCTTTTTAATAGATATCTGCTTTTCTGTATATTTTGAGTTGACATGGTCCAATAAATGTCGGCTTAAACTGTGCTTAAAAGTGGTTCATTACAATGGGTAATTGGAAGTATCGTTTGGAGAACATGGTAGATATGGTTGTCCAGAACTATTTGTGTTATAATTTTCTACCAAGCATTTCCATTATTAGGACAAAATTTTTGGTATAAATAATTTTAATCTTGAGTTTGAAAATCTACAAGATGTAGAATGGGTAGTTACGATTCCCTTTCCTTTTCGAGGAAGAAAAGTTTTAAGGGGGGGTGAATGTAACAATCTAGAATTTTAACCAATTTAAAATTGAAAATTTGAAATTTTAATTTGAATTTTTGGATATAATATTAATTTCATATAATATGAATTTAGTAAAAATATATTGATTTCCATCAAAATACAATAGTTTAATTTTGATAAGAAATTATCATGCTAGTTAAACTATTTTGTTAATGTGATCTTCTGTCAGATATAATTATAAATATTTGAATGACTGGTAGCTTTTTTTTATAGTGTTGTCTTTGAGTTTCTATAGCATTTTTGAGTAAAATGCTTCCTAACGTAGCTTCTCCCTTATTTTAACAAGTGTCTAGGACACTTATTTGCATGTATGGACGTAACCATGCATGAGAGACAAGTGTCCCATGAGGTGCCATGGTACATGTTAAAGAGAGTTTCATGTAGAACATGTATGCATGTTAAGTAAGCTTTAAGACAAGACAAGCGTTTTACGATGTGTAAGCTTCTTACACACTTAGAATTCCTATATAAACCCACCCTTACCTTCTCATTTCATTCATTCTCCACTTCTCACTTTCCATCTCCTTCTTATGATCTCCATCCATGGCTTCCTAGCCACTTCTCCTCCCCTTCTTTCCTCCTTAATTCGGCCATGAGCCACTACCTCTCTGCACCACCACCTTGCCAAAGTTCGCCCTCCTCCTCCTCCTCTTGTATAAAAAGAGAAAGAGATTAATGTACATTATACATACATACATACATATATACAAAGATATATATATATATATATATATATATATATATATATATATATATATATATATATATATTGGCAAAGAAGACGGTGTGCCGAAATACTGTCCGACGGTTCGTTCGCAGTCAGTTAGGCTCGCCTATCATGAAGAATGAGAAAGCTATATTGGTGAGAACTCTTTTAACTTCTACACTAATTTATTGTACACTGACTAGTGAAGAATTAGTTATATTTGGATAGTTAACTAGTGTAATCAGTTTGAACCGGTTATGGATGTTAATGTTTGATAATTGTTTGTGATGGATGATGATTGCGTAGTTTAGAACACATACACTAATAAGCGCTAGAGTTATAATGTTTGTGCACAGTTATTATTTATTTAGTAATGTTGATGATGGTTGCTATGGATGTTTATAATGGTTGTTGATGTGTTTCACACACACTTTCACATGACAATTATGGTATTGCATTGATGATCGGCAAAATTCCTTCGTAATTGGAAGCAATATTATTATTGAAATTGGAGTTTGAAATCTATTTTCAAAATTGAGATTTGAAATAATATGAAAATGGAATAGAAATGTATACAAATAATCTTCGTAAAAAAAATAACGTCTTGTTAAATGGGTTTTTGACGATGAAACAAGGTTTTGTCATAAATCAATGAAAAAAAATTTGTTTTGAAAATGTGAAGTTTGGTTTTCCTATCTAGAAAATGGATTATATAAGTATATAATGGTTTTTTCAAAAAGTATTTTGAAGCTGTTTGGAATAAATTTTATGAAATTATAGAGCTTGTCGCACAATGCCAGTTCGTGTATTTTAGTTGCAAACTTTAAACATTTAAAACTTTTGCAATTTAAATTGGATTTCCACGAAATGAAAAATGTTTGATTTCTATTAACAAGGTCTTTCAAATGAATGGAAGTAGATTTTAATTCCACAACACCATATTGTCAGTTTTGCCACACCTAAATGCGGCAAAATTGCCACGGTCATTAGCTATGGCAATTTTGGAACGGTTTAATCCCGTGGCAAAAATGCTTAGCATGGCTTTGGACCGTGCTAATTTTGGAATGGGTTAGGCCCGTTCCAAAATTAATGTGAAAATTTTCCACCTACTCGCTCCTCGTGTCCTGGTTGTTTCACGGTACCAAAACCTTAAGAAGCCATCGATCCCAAAAATTAACAGGTTCAGCTTCTTTCACGATCCTTTTTTTTACCGAATTTATATTTTAAATCGAAATCGAAACCTTACTTATATCTAAATCCAAATTAATAGGTTCAGTTCTTTCACGATTCCGATTCAGGTGATTTTTCAGGTATGAAATCCAAACCCTACTTATATGTTTAATTGTTTATGTCTTGAAATTTTTATTAGATCGGATGGGTGATGAGGTTTTTGTTTTAATGAAAGTGTATTCGACGTGAATCAAAGTGATGTTTACAAATTTTATTTTTATCTATGTCATGCCAGTCTGCTAGATTTCAAGATCTCCACATCAACAGTTTTAAAATGGTATGGGAACCTTACTGTTCAATAAGTATGGCATAACTGTTATGGATTCCATTTACAATTCATTTATGAAAAAAGTCTAATTTCTCACGTTGTCCAAATTCCCCATGATTATTGTGATATGGTTTTAAGTATTAATTATTAAATGTTGTTGTATAAGTAAATTTTACGTTTCATCTTCTTATGCAGAGGACATTTTTCACAAACGCTCTATATTGCAGGTATTTCACTGGAACAGAATAAAATAAAAAATGTTGGGCTCGTTACCTCTGAGCAATAAATATCAGTAGTGTGAACAGGATATAATTACATTTTAATGTGGGCTAATTAAGATACCCATATATCTGGTTGTCTCTCAACCTATTTTTTCAGCTTATCTATCGCAAAATGCACCATCTTACAATTTAAACTATTTATTTCATCTCTTGGTTGTCAACCCCCCTCCCTCTTTTGTCTCCAGTGTTTTAACATTTTTCAGGAATTTGAAAGAGGTGCAGTGATCAATGAACAACCTGATCAAACAGTAATATTTGATTTTTCCAAACTGAAACATGCAAGCATTGATACTTTATGTGTACTTTTATTAGGGTCCTTTTTACATTTCAGCATAGAAATAAACTATTAATTACTATTACACTTAATTCATTGTACATGAACCTTGATATTAAAAGCAAGTGTTGTGCGTCATATCTATGTAGTTGTGGAATTTGAGTTGCCCAAACGTAGGGTATTCCACTCGTTTAATGTTGACTTCTTATATACATCTTTTAATATAAATGTGTATGTCAAGTGATGTCACTAAGACCTTAAGTATAAAATCATTCTGTTAAGTACAATTACAGTGTAATGGCCCGGAAATCCGTACCAATTTGAGATGACAAATATCCTATACATTCAACCCTAAGTGCACGAAAATTCAGATCATTAATAGAAAGAATTTAGAGGATGAGATAGAAAAGATAGAACTAATAGAATAGAAGAAGAAGAAGAATATCAGGATCAGAGTAACACGAATCTCATAGCGGAACGAATAACATGTATTATAACATAACTTTGAAATACAAAACTGTATTGTATACACATACCATAATCAGAGTACAATACATCATATCACAGCGGAAATAATCTCTAAATAACTAATGGTGAAGCTTCCTGCTTTTAGCTCCTCCAAGCGAATCTGTAAAATCCTGAAACACTTGACTGCCCGTACAAATTTGGGCAACCAAGAATTTAGGGAAACAAACAAACAAAATAAACTCTGGGTCAGTCATGGGAGTGGTGTGAGTAAACTCTAACCATTTGTTTAACCTTGAAAATACTTTTGAAACAAAAGGATAATAGTAAGACCATCCTACACATAAACATGGACGGTTTTTACCTTACTATAACCCAAACACTTTGATATTAAAATCCAGTGATATTATAATAATGTCTAATCAATATCAATAACCAAATAGCAGAATGCTTGCATCTCATGCTCCACATATATATAGTGTAAAATCATAAACCGTAGGGTGCTTATTGGGGATTGGATTCCAACAGACAAGGTATGGGAGCACCTTCTGATCAGTGTACTATAGAGGGGATACACTCAGGGTTCAACAAGAACGTCTTGCAACCCGGCCACACATGACCGACCACTCATTTAGCTTGAGTGTATCGAATATATTGCCACCACGGTTGTAGGCCATCCAACCGTCATCCAAAGATACAGAATCGAAAATAAGACAAATATGAATTTTCTCTAGATTGGTGACAATACACCCTGCTTGGGGATGACCCAACTAGCCATGCTGCCTAGCCCAACTTTTGTTACTTCCTGGTTGTAAGGCTAGAGGCTACGTCTATCTTCAGAACATCTGATTACCATTCACTTTGAATGCCACATCGTCAAACCCGTCAATTCACTAATCGATTCCCAAACATATCACGTGTATAAAAAGCTAAGAGGAACGAATTCCTCCGCCACCAGACGTAATACCTTTAAGAGATCAATCGTACATGATTTACTAGGTATACTCTGTCAGACACTCGTCCATACAAGTTGTCCTAGGACTGGACAAACAGAAAACACCATTCTGGAACAGGATGACCCTTGCATTTCACTCCGTCTTCAATTATCTTCAGCATAATCTAATTCGTAGTGCTTATGCCTATACAGAGTGGTTTTCAGATAATATATCCAACCGATCTCTCCGTATTGGCAATGATGGTCAAAATACTTCGATAGTCGGTTATTTAACCATCGAAGTAAAAACAAACATTCATTCAAATGTATAACTAGACATCACAAACACACGGGTACTTTTTATTTAACATTCGTTTTTATTATTCGAATTCCCATATCTTACCAGATATTTCTCAAATCCTGTTTTAGCCTTTTTACGCTTCTTGGAAAACATTTCTAGTTATTATAAACTCTTATTCTCTCGTATTCCAGATGTATATATATTGTTAATGTTCGAACCATTTCCATTAATTTTACATCCTTTATTTCTATACTTGGATAATCTACCTGTAACACCCCGTAATTTTATAACATTAAAATTCACAAATTAAAGTATACTTAATTTTTAGAAAAGAATTAAGTGAAATGGGTTGCGTAGAGAAATATATATATATTGATATATATATATAAATTAAAAATTAAATAAATAAATATGCGAAAAAGTTCAAAACAGCGAATTGGGAGGGGGAATAACCGAACTGGCCCATTTTTGAGGTCGACCCAAGCCCCGCTGGGTCGACTAGGGGTTAATCCAGGGTGTTTGGTTGTCAACCTGTGGGCCGATTCGCTCAAATGCAAATTTTGCATTTGATTGGTTCTCATGGTTCAGGGTTAATCTAATGGTCCTAAATAAATTCCTACACCTATAAATACATCCTAATGCTAACCCTAAACCTAATTAAAATAGAATAGTTACCGGCATACCATCGCCATGGAAATCAATGGAGCCGCCGCCAACTAAGAAAGAAGAAAAGCAAATTCAATTCTAAATCTCTCAACCCTAAAGCAAAGCAAAACTCTCTCTTTTCTTCTCTAAATTGTGAGTATGATGATCTTAACAAGATTATTATCATTTTAATTAGGTTGAGTTATGAATGGATTATGAGTAGATGATGTGAATTATCATATATGTTGTTGTAAACCCATTTTGCTATCATGTATATTGTAAATCCAATGTTATGTGATGATGATATCTTATATGTTGTAAATCATGCTATGATGATGTTATGTATGTTGAAAGTTTCTATGCTAAGTTGTGATGAATCATACATGTTAAAAAGGCCATGATGTTACCATCTATGCTAGTTAGTTCATATTAATTAAATCATCATGTTTGGGTTATGTTGATCTATATGACAAGTCACATATGAAAGTTAGATTGATTAGAAAAGTTATGAACATATGCCAAGACATCTATTATGACATCTAGAATTATGCTATGACATATGTGATATCCTATGCTAGTTCACACCATCATTATGTTGCCTAAAAACCCCATATGCAAGTTTATGTATAGATTTGGGCTATGATCATATCATGTAAATTGAGACATTTAACAAGTTGACACCTTTTGATCCTTAACATGTGTAGTTTATGCAAGTTTCACCCCTATTATGATTAGATTTATTTTAATTGTCTATATGTTGTGATAATTTATCTTTGTGCTAGGTGTTAGACTATACAAGTCTAGCCTATATTATGCGTTGAATAAGCGAACATATAAACGTGGGGTAAGGGTAATATTAAGGCTTTAATATTGAAAAGTTGGGGTGCAATTGATATGATTTTGCATGCCATAAGTGGATGGCCATAATTGAGTCAATTATGGACATCATTAAAAGTTGACTTAATTAATAATTTGAATATGGAATTATTAAAACTGGGGTAAAAGATTTTAAGTGTTAATCAATGCTTAGGACACGAGGTTGGACTCATTTGTGACGTAAACCTGCCTGGACCCGCCCGGCAAATCCAGTGGTCACAAATGTCAGCCCAATGTGAGAGGTCCTAGGCCTAAACTAAAGCATAACGGTTGTAAAGACACGAGGTTAGACTCTTTTATGGTGTAAGACTGCCCGGACCCGCCCGGCCAATCCAGCTGCCACAAATGCCAGTTTGTGAGAGGTCTTTATGACGTTATGGCCTGAATGAATTAAGAAATACTTAACCAGATAAACATGTAAGGTGGGACATGGGTGTTAAGTAGGTGCCTTGGGTGGCATGAGGAATCTAGGGGGTGCCCTTAGTGGCATGTGAAATACGATTAGTAAGACTTAACCAAACACACATGTAAATGAACATGACTAAGAGGGTTAAGTGGGATATACTAGTGACAAGCTTAGGTGGGTAGCTTGTGGGGGCCCATTTCGACCAGTATCCCAAACGTATCTTTGTGGGCTCGACCCAAGTCGAGGACGGGACACGCATGCTGGGTTCGACTGTAAGAGGCCAAAACGGGGAGTGGTGGCAACACAAGTCCAACGGGTTTTGTATGCGTGTGTGGACCCGGGCTGGTAGGTAAGACGTTGTTGCATCGTGTAGGTATAAGCCGTGCATTCTCAAGTTGTATCTGGTTGCCACTTTAGGGGAGTGATACAACCCACTGTGGGGCCAGCACGGGTATCTACGAGTAGGGAGCCGATCGAAAGTGGGTAGTGGGGTACACCTAGTGGAGATAGGGGCAGACGGCACCTATGTAGTCAGCTAGGGGTACGTAAGGCTATTTATAAAGTTTCTGTGTGAAGCAAGTGGGATCAAACAATAGGGTGACTGGTGTGGTGCAGTGTAGTAATGTGCGGTGCAGTGTAGTAATCATTCGTTAGTAATTAGGTGTGCCTTTACCGTTACCTTTAACGTTATCTTAAACGCTATATTTATCTTCCTAAGAGTTCATAGACATTTACTTGTCTTCTAGCTTATGCCTTAGTCTAGTTATTTTGATAATAGTATTGTTAGAATTATCATACTCGCCAGACTTTATGTCTGACCCCCTCTATTTCTATCCTTTTTCCCCCTCCAGGTCCTTAGGTTGGGCCCAGCTCTAGTGGAGTTTGATTGAATTGCTTCATCTCTCTTTGGAAAGCTTGGACCGTTGAAGTAAAGTCCAGCTTGTTATCTTTTTAATGGCTATTTATGTAATGGGATTATGTATTTTGTTTTTATGATGATGGATATTGTATTTGGTTATGATCTATGGTTTTATGATGTAACAAACAGGTTTAATTTCCGCTGCAATAAAATGAAGTTTTAGATTTCCAAGTACTATTTATTATCTGTCTTGTTGTAATTTTTCTGTTCTATATTCACTTTTAACCTCCATGGAAGTTAATGCATTCCCTTTGTGTGTGATATTAATGGACGTGGGGTGTTACACGTGGTATCAGAGCTTAAGGTTACCAGAACAGATAAAAATACTTTAGAAAAATAGTTATTTTTGGAAGTAGTGCTTTCAAAAACATGTTTTAATGAAAAATTTAAAGAGAAGAGTTTTTAAGAAAAAAAAACATAATCCCCAATAGCCCATATCTTTATCTTTCGAATTCTCCATTTTGAATCTTTCCTTTTTCATTTCAGCATGGCTGAAGATCTTAATCTACCCGACGGTGTAACGATACCAGGATGGTATAGGAGGGTATTAGAGGCTAGGGCCGCTGCAGGTCCAGCCAATGTTCCTCCACCACCAGTTGCACCCGTTCCTCCTCCTCCTCCTCCTCGCGTAGATACTTTTGCAAAGACGTGCAAGGAATTCAAGGCTATGGGTGGAAAACCATTTCAAGGGTCAGAAACGTTTGTGGAAGCTAGAGATTGGCTTAAGGAGGTGGAAGAATTGCTAGAAATCTTTGAAGTAGAAGAAGGGAGGAGAGTTCGTTTAGCAGCTTGGTTGATGAAGGGAGAGGCCTCGTTTTGGTGGGAGGTCACTAATGGGGAGCGTCCTGTTGACTCTTGGGCGGATTTCAGACGTAGGTTCGAGGCGAAGTTTCTCTCAAGGGCGGAATAAAATCTATATATGGAAAGGTTCTTGACATTGAAGCAAGGAAGCTCATCAGTGAAAGAATATGTCAATAAATTTAATCAGTTAGCAAGGTTTGGCTTGGACTTAGTAAACACGCCGGAGAAGAAGGCTCTAAGGTTCGTGAATGGCTTGAATGAACCATTGCAAGGGTTGGCTATGACCCACATCCCGATGGGGGCCACCTTTGAGAAGTTAGTAGAAATGGCACTCGTGCATGAGGAGAAAAGCGCTAAAGCTGATAAGGCACCCGAGAAGAAGGGGGATCAAAAGAAACCACAATAGCAAAACAAGAAGGGTGGAAAAGACAATAATGGCAAGGGAAATAAGAAGTGCTTTAACTGTGGAACCCCAGGCCATCTCAGCAAGGATTGCCGAAAGAAAAAGTAGACAGACTGTTTTCATTGTGGCGATGCGGGACATTTAGTGAAGGACTACCCAAAGAAGGGGCAGAGGGAAGGAGCTACCTCGGGAGGACAGGTGCAGGCTCTTATGGCACCAGGGCAGGCTAGGGGACAAGTTCAGGCTCTCGCGGTCCCACCGCTGCAAGAACGAAGTAGAACCATTTCTGTTGAAAGCTTAGTTTTTCTGTTTGATCATCCTGTCCATACCTTATTCGATTCGGGCGCATCACATTCGTTTATCTCTACATCGTTAGTTGAATCACTGCACTTAAACACCAGTTTAGTAGAGGATCCCTTAGTTGTTTCGAATCCAATTGGGGGCTCAGCTTATTTGTCTATGATGTGTTTGGATTTGAAAATTTCCATACTTAGCGTTGAATTTAGATGTGATGCTTATGTGTTGGGCTTCACGGGCTATGGGCTAATTTTAGGAATGGATTGGTTATCCAAAAATGGGGCCGTTCTTGATTGTGAAAGGAGAGTAGTTAGGCTCGTGACTCGCCTTGGCAACACTCTCGAAATCTTTTGTAATACCATAAATTCGGTTATGCTAAGTTATCTAGAATCGCTTGACGCGTCTGAGGAAAATCTACGATCTGTTAGAGTGGTCCGAGAATATTCGGATGTGTTTGAGGAGGTGAAGGGCTTGCCTCCGAAGCGGGAGATAGATTTTCGAATATATCTTGTGGATAATGCGAAACCAGTATCTTTGCCAGTACGCCACATGGCTCCACGTGAAAGGAGGGAACTCGATAAGCAAGTGAAGGAGTTGCTTGAGAAGGGGTTCATAAGACGAAGTATATCAGAGTGGGGTGCTCCAGTAGTATTTTCCACGAAGGCGGATGGGTCCCTTAGACTGTGTGTGGACTATAGAGAACTTAACAAACTTACTAAGAAGAACAGACACCCACTGCCGAGGATTGACAATCTCTTCGATCAGTTAGTTGGCGCCTCGGTGTTTTCGCAGTTGCACTTAGCCACTAGTTTCCATCAGTTGAGAGTGGCTAAGGATAGCATTGACAAGACTGCCTTTAGGACTCCGGACGGTTTCTATGAATGGCTAGTGATGCCCTTCGGTTTGACAAACGCCCCCGCATACTTTGTTGATTTGATGAGTAGGGTGTTTAGGGAGTACCTTAACAAATTTGTGGTAGTCTTTGTAGATGACATCTTGATCTTTTCTAAGGATGAAGAAGAGCATGCCCTACATCTTAGGGAAGTGTTGGAGACTCTTCGAGCGCATAAGCTTAAAGCTAAATTTTCTAAGTGTCACTTTTGGAGGAAGGAAGTACGGTTCTTAG
Organism: Allium sativum; assembly: GCA_030737875.1. Classification (NCBI taxonomy): domain Eukaryota; kingdom Viridiplantae; phylum Streptophyta; class Magnoliopsida; order Asparagales; family Amaryllidaceae; genus Allium; species Allium sativum. The sequence continues at coordinate 400,710,126 of CM060912.1, read as the reverse complement.
GACACGTGGTTTCCAAAGAAGGGATAGCTGTAGATCCCGCGAAGGTGGTGGCCATCCAAGATTGGAAGGTCCCTAAAAATGCTACCGAAGTGAGAAGTTTCTTGGGGTTGGCTGGCTACTATAGGAAGTTTATCAAAGACTTCGCAAAGATATCAGCTCCACTGACACGCTTGATGAAGAAGAACCTAGTTTTCACATGGGACGTAGATTGTGATGATGCGTTCCAACGTTTGAAGAGAGCTTTGACTTCAGCCCCAGTCTTAGTATTGCCAGACGGGAGTAAGCCGTTTACCGTTTATACTGATGCTTGTGGGATAGGACTAGGCGCAGTCTTAATGCAAGAGGGTAGGGTAATAGCCTATGGTGGAAGGCAGTTGAGAACGCATGAGAAAAATTATCCTACACATGACCTAGAATTGGCCGCTATTGTTTTCGCGCTTAAGTCTTGGCGTCATTATCTTCTTGGCGAGAAATTCGAATTATTCACTGACCACAAGTCTTTAAAATACCTATTCTCTCAAAAGGACTTGAACTTAAGGCAGCAAAGGTGGATGGAGTTCTTAGCGTCCTACGACTTCGAAATAGCCTATACCCCTGGCAAGGGTAACGTGGTGGCAGACGCCTTAAGTAGAAAAAGATTATCCTTAAGTCCTTTGTTTGTTGAGCGGCGAAGTTTAGAATTCATTTCGATGTTTGACTTTAGACCTTCCGTTGACTTCGTACCCGGTTTGCTAGCATCCTTGGAGGTCAGACCTACGCTTTTGGGATGGATTGGCGAGGCACAGCGAGACGACCCACAGTTGGTTGAGTTAGTAGAAAAACTCAAAGGAGGGGAGTCATCAAGCCATCTCCGTAGGTATACCCTAGACGATAAGGGTTGGTTACGTAGGGACGGTAGACTTTGTGTACCAAAAGACGAAGACCCAAGGAAGACTATTCTTGATGAAGCACATCATTCGAAGATGACCATTCATCCCGGCGGGGACAAGATGTACAAAGACATGAAGAGAGTTTACTTTTGGACCGGCATGAAGAAAGATGTGGCCGAGTATGTCGCTAGATGCTTGGTGTGCCAACAAGTAAAAGCGGAGTAAAAGAAACCCGGTGGGTTGCTTCACCCATTGGAGGTTCCACTATGGAAGTGGGAAAGTGTCTCGATGGATTTTGTGGATGGGTTACCGCGATCAAGGAAGGGTAATACGGGAATTTGGGTTATAGTAGATAGACTTACTAAAATCGCCCATTTCATTCCCGTAAAGAGTAAGAGGACTGCTCCATGGTTAGCCTCCGTATACGTTCAAGAAATAGTTCGTTTGCACGGTGTTCCTTCTAGCATAGTGAGCGACCGTGATCCTATTTTCACTAGCGAATTTTGGAGAAGCTTACAAGAGGCGGTAGGGACTCAGTTATGTTTGGGCACCGCATATCATCCTCAGACGGACGGCCAGACCGAGAGGGTGAATCACATTCTAGAGGATCAGTTGAGGCTATGTATCCTAGACTTTGGGGGTACGTGGGAAGAGCATCTTCCATTGGTGGAGTTCGCAAATAATAACAGCTTTCAGTCCAGCATTGGTATGGCACCATTCGAAGCTCTTTATGGACGACCTTGTCGTTCACCTACATGTTGGTGGGAATCTACGGATAAGATCTTACTTGGGACCGATATGATTAGGGAGACTTTGGAGAAGATCGACTTGATTCGAAGGAGGATGAAAGCAGCACAGGATAGGCAGAAATCTTATGCGGATAAGAGGAGGACAGATCTCGAGTTTGAAGTTGGGGACATGGTCTTTGTCAAAGTGTCTCCATTACGGAACGTTGTTCGCTTTGGGTCCGTTGGGAAACTAGCACCAAGGTTTGTAGGGCCGTTTCCTATTAAGGAGAAAATTGGACAAATGGCGTATAGAGTGGATTTGCCCGAGAGACTTAGTGGTGTACACGACGTATTCCATGTGTCACATTTGAGGAAGTGCTTGCATGAGACCGCGGAAGTGGTAGAGCCGAGCTTTCTTAGAGAGGTGGAGATAGAGCGTGATGCGACAATTCGACGAGCTCCTACGCGCATTCTTGGGTCGAAGATCAAGAGGTTGAGGAATCGAGAGGTCAGACTAGTCAAAGTACAATGGGGAGATGATGAGAGCAACGCTACTTGGGAGACAGAAGAGAAGATCGTTCACGATACCCTTTTCTTTTTGAGGGTATGTCTTTTAATTTCTCCTTTATCGCTTAGCTTGTACTTATCTTATCTTTAGTATATCCTCTCGCTAGTATCTTTGACCTTTAGTTCGGATAATCCTATGGTTGAAACATGTGTTTGAGACATGTTATGTATGGTGGATGCAAAGTGGATGCAAGCGTTTGCTAGTGGTTGCACGTGGATGCATATACACACACTATTAGGCACCAGATCGGCTCAGTCACTTCATATTGCATATTGCATATATATGGATGTATTTAGTAAAATGGATGTATAATGGTTGTATTATCATATAGTTGCTGCATTCGGGTGGATGGTTGTGCACGCATATAGAATTAATATGTATCATTAGGAATCTTTTGCATACATATTGGACGCATGGCACTATCATGAATTGCACTAAGGAGGTCGATTGAATCAGTAGACCGCCTAATTTTGCATTAGATATGGACATATACACACACTGTGCATATAAACATTAAAGCATTAGAAGTCTTTTAAGGACAATGGATGCTGGTGTTTGATGGTTGAGTAGATGGACGATTAGATGGTAGGATATACATTCTTCTTGACTTGGAGATTTCGGGGACGAAATCCTTTAAGGAGGGGAGAATGTAACACCCCGTAATTTTATAACATTAAAATTCACAAATTAAAGTATACTTAATTTTTAGAAAAGAATTAAGTGAAATGGGTTGCGTAGAGAAATATATATATATATATATTGATATATATATATATAAATTAAAAATTAAATAAATAAATATGCGAAAAAGTTCAAAACAGCGAATTGGGAGGGGGAATAACCGAACCGGCCCATTTTTGAGGTCGACCCGAGCCTTGCTGGGTCGACTAGGGGTTAATCCAGGGTGTTTGGCTGTCAACCCGTGGGCCGATTTGCTCAAATGCAGATTTTGCATTTGATTGGTTCTCATGCTTCAGGGTTAATCTAATGGTCCTAAATAACTTCCTACACCTATAAATACATCCTAATGCTAACCCTAAACCTAATTAAAATAGAATAGTTACCGTCATACCATCGCCATGGAAATCAATGGAGCCGCCGCTAACTAAGAAAGAAGAAAAGCAAATTCAATTCTAATTATCTCAACCCTAAAGCAAAGCAAAACTCTCTCTTTTCTTCTCTGAATTGTGAGTATGATGATCTTAACAAGATTATTATCATTTTAATTAGGTTGAGTTATGAATGGATTATGAGTAGATGATGTGAATTATCATATATGTTGTTGTAAACCCATTTTGCTATCATGTATATTGTAAATCCAATGTTATGTGATGATGATATCTTATATGTTGTAAATCATGCTATGATGATGTTATGTATGTTGAAAGTTTCTATGCTAAGTTGTAATGAATCATACATGTTAAAAAGGCCATGATGTTACCATCTATGCTAGTTAGTTCATATTAATTAAATCATCATGTTTGATTTATGCTGATCTATATGACAAGTCACATATGCAAGTTAGATTGATTAGAAAAGTTATGAACATATGCAAAGACATCAATTATGACATCTAGAATTATGCTATGACATATGTGATATCCTATGCTAGTTCACACCATCATTATGTTGCCTAAAAACCCCATATGCAAGTTTATGTATAGATTTGGGCTATGATCATATCATGTAAATTGAGACATTTAACAAGTTGACACCTTTTGATCCTTAACATGTGTAGTTTATGCAAGTTTCACCCCTATTATGATTAGATTTATTTTAATTATCTATATGTTGTGATAATTTATCTTTGTGCTAGGTGTTAGACTATACAAGTCTAACCTATATTATGCGTTGAATAAGCGAACGTATAAACGTGGGGTGGGGGTAATATTAAGGATTTAATATTAAAAAGTTGGGGTGCAATTGATATGATTTTGCATGCCATAAGTGGATGGCCATAATTGAGTCAATTATGGACATCATTAAAAGTTGACTTAATTAATAATTTGAATAGGGAATTATTAAAACTGGGGTAAAAGATTTTAATTGTTAATCAATGCTTAGGACATGAGGTTGGACTCGTTTGTGACGTAAACCTGCCCCGACCCGCCCGGCAAATCCAGTGGTCACAAATGTCAACCCAATGTGAGAGGTCCTAGGCCTAAACTAAAGCATACGGTTGTAAAGACATGAGGTTAGACTCTTTTATGGTGTAAGACTGCCCGGACCCGCCCGGCAAATCCAGCTACCATAAATGTCAGTCTAATGTGAGAGGTCTTTATGAGGTTATGGCCTGAATGAATTAAGAAATACTTAACCAGATAAACATGTAAAGTGGGACATGGGGGTTAAGTAGGTGCCTTGGGTGGCATGAGGAATCTAGGGGGTGCCCTTAGTGGCATGTGAAATACGATTAGTAAGACTTAACCAAACACACATGTAAATGAACATGACTAAGAGGGTTAAGTGGGATATACTAGTGACAAGCTTAGGTGGGTAGCTTGTGGGGGCCCATTTCGACCAGTATCCCAAACGTATCTTTGTGGGCTCGACCCAAGTCGAGGACGGGACACGCATGCTGGGTTCGACTGTAAGAGGCTAAAACGGGGAGCGGTGGCAACGCAAGTCCAACGGGTTTCGTATGCGTGTGTGGACCCGGGCTGGTAGGTAAGACGTTGTTGCATCGTGTAGGTATAAGCCGTGCATTCTCAAGTTGTATCTGGTTGCCACTTTAGGGGAGTGATACAACCCACCGTGGGGCCAACACGGGTATCTACGAGTAGGGAGCCGATCGAAAGTGGGTAGTGGGGTACACCTAGTGGAGATAGGGGCAGACGGCACCTATGTAGTCAGCTAGGGGTACGTAAGGCTATTTATAAAGTTTCTGTGTGAAGCAAGTGGGATCAAACAATAGGGTGACTGGTGTGGTGCAGTGTAGTAATGTGCGGTGCAGTGTAGTAATCATTCGTTAGTAATTAGGTGTCCCTTAACCGTTATCTTTAACGTTATCTTAAACGCTATCTTTATCTTCCTAAGAGTTCATAGACATTTACGTTTCTTCCAGCTTATGCCTTAGTCTAGTTATTTTGATAATCGTATTGTTAGAATTATCATACTCGCCAGACTTTATGTCTGACCCCCTCTATTTCTATCCTTTTTCCCCCTCCAGGTCCTTAGGTTGGGCCCAGCTCTAGTGGAGTTTGATTGAATTGCTTCATCTCTCTTTGGAAAGCTTGGACCGTTGAAGTAAAGTCCAGCTTGTTATCTTTTTAATGGCTATTTATGTAATGGGATTATGTATTTTGTTTTTATGAAGATGGATATTGTATTTGGTTATGATCTATGGTTTTATGATGTAACAAACATGTTTAATTTCCGCTGCAATAAAATGAAGTTTTAGATTTCCAAGTACTATTTATTATCTGTCTTGTTGTAATTTTTATGTTCTATATTCACTTATAACCTCCATGGAAGTTAATGCATTCCCTTTGTGAGTGACATTAATGGACGTGGGGTGTTACACTACCCTATTTTCATTAGAAAATATTTCCAATTTCATTTTAACCTTTTAATCGGCCCAACGTTCACTTTTAAAACATTTATTCACTTTGAAATGTGAATACCATCCCTTATTATGGAAATCTGAACACCTTGATCATATAACGCTTTATTCACGTAATAATTTCCCTTATCTTGTTTACCGAAATCTCTTTCATACTTTTTCACTCCTATTCCACTTTATAAATTCTGTCTCTAAGTCAACTTCTTATCAAATCGATATCAAGTTTATAACTAAATACTGATTCCTATCCTATCAACATTTATTTGTTTAAAACTAAATGTTAATTATCCTATCAGATTATAATTCCTAAAGATTATTTACTTTAATACATTCGACATCGTCGAATTAAAAATCCAAATCCTAATGGTTAAATTCTAATCACATTTCCAATATCGAAATGATGTCATTGCTTTCTGAAACAAATTTCCAATATCTCTTTCTAACCCGTTCTTATATTTCTTTGGACAGACATTGTTACTTATTACTTTTAGAATAAGTGGATTTCAAACCAAATTGTTTACATTTCCTAGGAAGTGTTGCTATATATAATAACCACGCTTAAGTTTTGTTAACAGCGTTAATTTATCGTTACAGTTCAAAACTTGTCATACGTTGTAATATTCTCCTTTATAACTAATCTCGACATAACAGTCACATTTAAGCCTAGTCAACAGTGTTATTTTATCATTATAGTTCGAAAACTTGCTATACGCTGCTATATCCCTTTATAACTAATCTTGACATCTCTTTTCCCTTACAAACTAATACTATTCCTCGTTAATAGTGAAGTCGTTCAAGTTAGGGTATTTTATTTACCTCTCAGACCTTGATCGACAACTTTCTTATCTTAGAACAGATATAAGTCTGTAACTCTAATCGCTTATTACTTATAATATCTATCGGACCGTATTTTCTTGTTTAATTTGAACTATGGTTTTATAACCCCATATCCTTATTTTGAAACTCGGTTGTTCATAACTATTTAAACTTCGTTAATTAAAAAGGTCATTAAATCTTATTAATTTCGATTAATTTATTTCTAACATTTTCATTAGATTAATTGAAGACCCACTAATCTAATAATCATTTTCCAAATAAACAGTTGATTAAATCAACTTCCTTCCATCAGTAAATTCGTTAACTGATTTTAAATTACTTCTTATCATTAGATTTATATATTTAATCTAATAATATTTCTAAATTGTTTGTCTTAAAATAATTATCCAAATATTTGGATAATTTCTGCTTTATAAACTTATTTAAATAATCGTTTTTATTTTCTTTATACCAACAAACTGTAAAACAACAGTTTATAATAGAACCTCTATTATAGTTTAAAACTTCACTTAAATTATAAAAATATAATTTTTATAACTTACTTCGTTGATTTTCCTGACGACCAATCAACTTCTTAACAAAACGATGGGTTTATGGTCGACTGTCATCACTTTCTTAATCGATATCGTTTATATATTAAATCAAACAAATGTCATTCGGTTCAACAGTGTTTATATAAATAATATACAACCAACAGTATAGATAAATAATGTGGAATCTGGTTGGATTCCTCCAATCAGTTTCCTGCATCCACAGATGTTAGTCCATAGAATTACACTAATTTCATACTAGGGAATATTATAATTGATGGAATCAACATCCAACCGATGATGTGTACATATGCAACAATATATATATATATATATATATATATATATATATATATATTTCAACCAATTTAATTGTGATCTACATAAATAACCATCACACAACATTCAAGCAATATAATTATAATATTTTAAAATAGATTAGAGTTAGTGAGTTTACTCACCTTGCGCGTTAACCGTTAAATAACGATTTGAATTAGTTGATTAAATCAGGCGTTCAATTCTTCCATCAATTGAAACGGTCTCCAAATGGTTCTGAACCAGCTTCGCAGCGTAGGGTGCCTTCGTACGGTTTTAATGAATCAAACCGTTCGCAATTCGTTTTTGAATCAGCTCAGAAACACCCGTTGAAACACGTCCGCCCAAAACAGCTTCCTCCCGCTTCAGCTCGAACATAACTGGCAAGCTTCTTTCTTTCTTTTTTTTTTCTTTTTTTTATATATTTTCTCCCTTAATAAAATCTGGGCTTTAAGTATTTAACCGGGGCAAACTTTAGAAACCGACCCATGTGGAGTATCTTCTTCCACCAAAGACACAACAACCTTGTTTCAAACCATACTCCTTCTGAAAAGTCCATCCATGCTTCATGTAAGTTCAAACATGCCACTCACATCAAAGACCTCCTTCCGTGCACCATACAACAATTTCCCATTTCAGTATACGTGACACAGACAAAGAAATGGCTATACTAAACACCTCAGCTCCTTCCACCACTACACTATAAACACATCTCCTCCTCTTTCCCATGTCAGTCACCACCCAATCACACTCTTGCGTTAGCCTCCCTCTCCCATTTTCATTTTAAAACGAAAGTATATTGCCAGAGGACGATGCGAACTGAAGCCCCTCCATAATTACAATACACCCCCGCTGTTAAACCCACTCCCTTTTCGTAAATTCTTTTTTTGATTCTTGTCGTGCCCCATTTCTTTTATTTCCACTACAGTTCACCTTCCAAACAACCATCTCCTGTTCGCTCCTCGTTCATGCAGTGGTTTCTTGTATATATATTTACTTTATTGAATGATGGATTCATTTTCCCATTTCATTTCTCGCGGTTTTGTTTTAATTTTAATAAGCCATGAAAACTTCGGCCATTCCCCGAAACTAAGAAACCAAACTCGAGGAGCCTATATATGGGTTATAATGTCTTAGCAGCTAAGGAATTTGCCGGTACAGTTGATTTAAAAGGAAGATTTGATTGGCCATAGCTTTGTTGCGTAATGGCCAGGTTGCACTGTTGTTTCCATAGGGTACACGATGGCTTAGCTATACATGTGCCTTGATATTTTATAGAATTTTCATAACTTAATGTCGAAGGAATAGGTAAGGTAATGGCGACTGTTTTAGGGTAGGCACTGTGTGATGGATGGATGATAATTTAGTGTAAGCGAATAGCGTAGGAACCATTTATATATTATGATAGTGTAGCTGGAAAGTTTGACCCGCGTACAGGAAGTAACGTGCAAGAAGTGTTCCCCTCGGATTTTCAGGGATCGGATAAGAGATTTGTACTGTTTTAAAATGATTTGGCCATGAATTCAAAATGTCTACGGGATGGTGATCATTCATATTAGGTAGGTAGCGGAATGGTGACCTTAAATTAGTTTATACTTTGAAGACATAAGGTAGGATGCTTTGGTTCCTAGTGGCTTTCTTCTTATATCTTTTGTTTACTGTATTTAGAGATTTTCTGTCCTTTCATGATTATCAAAACCATATAAATGTTACATTCTTGTGAAGTTAAGTGTTGGATCTACTATATACTTCTACAAATAATTTCCAGCTCATCTTTAGTTTGAAGTTCATTTGAGATCTTGACGGTCATTATTTTAATTCTACAAGTTATCGTCGGGCAGTAGTGTAACGGCGCCGATTTTCGATGCCTCGAAAGTCGTGTCATTATTGAAAGAATTTAGAAGATGAGATAGAAAAGATAGAACTTATAGAATAGAAGAATAAGAAGACATCAGAATTACACAGCGGAATAAATCTCACCGCGGAATTTCACAAATTACATAATATATTACAATACAGAGTTTGTTACATCAGAGTACATCATTTGAATACAACATCATACGTGATACTGGCCCAATACATAAACTGGATACTTAGAGATGGATATAGCTACTGGTCTTGAACTTGAACTTCATCAGATTCCACTTGCCTTACCTGAATTACTTGCCTACTCATAACAAGCGTTATGAGTACCCAAGAGTTTAGGAAACACATAAATAAACTCTGGGTCAGTCAGGGGACTGGTGTGAGTAAACACAGTTAAAAAAATGGGAACAGGGAAGTAAGGATTAAGGTTTTCCATTTTGACGGATTCATTAACTTTAGAAATCTTTAGATCAATCCATGTCTAATATCTGGAAAATGACCTAAGTAATTCATATCAAAACGTTTGATATTACTATAGTTTTATCAAATAAATAACCATCTAGTGAAACGCTTGCATCTCACGTTCACGTATATAGTATAAAATCATAAACCGTAGGGCTCTTATTGGAGATTGGATTCCAACAGACAAGGTATGGGAGCACCCTACCGATCAGTGTACTCTAGAGGGTATACACTGCAGGTTCAACAAGAACGTCTTGCAACCCGGCCACACATGACCGACCACTCATTTAGCTTGAGTGTATCGAATATATTATCACCCCACTGTGGTAGCTAGCCAACCATTCCGAAAGCTGCAGTAGCGAAATACAGATTAAGAAGCAAATAGGAATTTCTCTAGATGGTTATAATACACCCTGCTTGGGAATGGCCCAACTAGCCATGCTACCTAGCCCAACTTTTGTCACTTCCTGGTTGTGAGGTTTTGAGGTCGCGTTTATTCTTCTGACAGATTTCTCTTCAATTTCTTTAAATGCCACAACATCATATCCGTCAGAAAACACTCATTCGATTACCAAAATATATTACGGGTAATAAAGCTAAGAGAAACGAATTTCTCCGCCACCAACGTAATATACTTACGTAAGACGATGTGTAGAATCTAACTGACATACGTTGTCAGACACTCGTCCATTCGGGTTTGTCCTGGGACTGAACAGACCGAAGATATTATATAAAATCGTCCTTGCATCTCGTTGACTTCAGGATCCTGATATGCATCGTATACTTCGAGTCGAAGTGGAATATATATTTCGGACTCTTCGAAACGATGTACGAATATCTTCTTACAGTCGATAAATGTTTTTCGGTTTGATCATGAGTATTACTCAGTTACAGATTAATTATCCTTTTACAACAACGTTTGGTTACCGGGTTTGCAACAGAATAGTTAATTATCCTTTAAAAATAATCAGTTAAGGTGTATGTGTTTCACACAGTGTTTTGCTCAGTTTTAATCATCATTTGGAAATGGATAAGTAATGCACGTGCTTCGCACACGGCATTTTTACTTCTTTTATCATCGCTGCTCGGGCGATGTTTCAAACTCTTTCCTTTCCTTTTTATTTATCTTTTTATGGTTATTTAATTATAAATAATTTAAATAATAATTTAAATCATCTATTCACTTGTTATCTATAATTCAAAATTTGATCAAACTCCTATAGTCGAACATCTCGTTTTGATTTCCTCCTTCTTCTTCTTTCCACTTGCCTTCTGCTGATTAAATAAAAACACTTCTTTTTATTTATTTAATTAATTTATTTCTAAATTTCATTTATTTCTAAATTTCATTTATTTCATAATTTAAAATTTAAAGCCATTTTAAATTTTAAATATCGTCTTCACCGAAGTACTGGAGTACCGGAATTCGACCAATGTTGGAAATACCGGCTTTGGCACTGCCAAAGTACCTGATTTTGCACTGCCAAAGTGCCAGCCTTTGGCACTGCCAAAGTACCAGGCTTTGGCAAGTGCCAAACCGACTTGGCAAGTGCCAAGTACAACATTTGGCAAATGCCAAACTTGCCTTGGCAAGTGCCAAACACTTGGGTTTGGCAAGTGCCAAACCTGTTTGGCAAATGCCAATGCACAGTGTTTGGCAAGTGCCAAAACTGTTGGCACTTTCTCCTTCCAGTGCACGGTGGTGCACGTGCACACTACCACCGTCCCTCGAGAAGCCACCGCACCACTCCAGAATGGTCACGCTCCACCTCCCGTTCGACGATCACCCACTGGAGCAACTTCACCACGTCGCTACAGTAAAACCACCTTCCATCCTCCATTACCTTCAAAAGCTCGATCCAAGGAAGTCCACACTGCTCTCACCTCCGTCCATCAGAACGTCTCCGACTCCGATCATGCCACGTCACCGATCTCCTCCATCGTTTCCCCCCGTACCGCACGCCCCAAAGTTCACCATCGCGCCGCAGTTCGATCGTGACCGTGGACCTAAAACACAAGCCCAAAAACCCTATTTCCCCTCCATTCTCGAAATATACCCATTGCAAAAATCAGTTTGTATTTTTATGACGATCCTTGACCCTCACCGCTCCTTCCTTCCGCCTTGGAGTTCAACGACGCCCATCGCCGGAATTTCACCCAAACTCGTTTTCCGTCCATCCCCATCATTCTCGAGTTTCACATTACTAAAAATCATGATTTTCATCTTAAAAATCATCATTTCGATTAGTGATTACGTTTATATAATTCAAATGAGTTTTTATAACACTTGAAAATTCACTTTGAATTCTCATTTATAGAGAGTTACTGTATTTTCTATTTTGAACACTTATACTTTTGAAATGTTATTTCCATCGATTTGATTCGGTAATTGGTGATATATTTGTACTACACTCCATACATTATCATCAAACAATGGTGAGAACTTCTAATTTCTGATTACTGCTAAGATTCAAATGCACATACTTTGTGTTTCAAAACACAGTGCAGGTGCTACTAAATGTTTGATCACTTAACAACTATTCTAACACATTTCTATAAGGATATTGGTTTTTTATAGATGTAGATCCGGGATTCTATCATCACTCTTGCTAGTTGACAGTAACAAATACTGATCAAACAGAATTTTGCAGTTTAAACTTATAAACAAAACTGCTTTACAGAAAGTATTAAACACATGAATTAAAGTGTTTCACTCACCATATTGCTATCCAAGATTCCTGAAAGAAGACTTCATAAATTAGAGATGAAATCAGTTTTTGTTTGTGAGGAGAAAGTATGAGAGTTTGAAGTGTATTTATAGGCAAGTTCAAGAATTTTAAAACATTTTCCTGCACATGTTTGCACAGTAAAAATCCCCTAAGCCTTACCCCTCCCTTCCTATATTTCCTACGGCACATGCTTGCACATGCATGGAAATGTTTGTCTCATTAAGGATCCTAGCCAATGAGAGGGAACTAGGTGATATCTTCTAGAAGGTTTCACCTTACTTTCATTAAATGCTATGATCTCTTCTTGGATTTTAATGCATTTAACAATTGCTTTATTTTGTTTTCTTCTTGCTGATATTTTCCTTCTTGTCTAAGGAAATACACATGCTACTTGTATTAGAGGATTTTAGGCAATGGTTTTACAATCCTAGATTACTATTTGAAGTACCTTTCATTAAATGTTTTGTCTCACTAGTTAGTTTCTTTTTGTCTTTTGTTTTCAAGATATTTGTTCTAGTCAAAGAACAAATGTTTTTATGTTATTTCTCTTATGGTTTCATGTTTGCTTAGTTCATGTTGTAGCCGACTAGTCTTCTTGTTATACACACATGTTGTGTTGTTTTATCCCAAAGTCCTTTTCTATTTTTAAATGAACAAAAGGCTCTTTTCTTTTATTCATGTTCTAGCCCCTTTTTTTAACTCCTTGCTCTTCTAAAATGATAACTAGGAAGTATTTATCTTCATATAAATTATCACTTTTGATTTCTATCTAAATGTAGTATTTTATTATTTTCAAATCCTAAGATAAATCAAGTATATACATTATTATATTTACCCATACATATGCTTATACACACATATATAAAAATCTCCTTAGTTTTGATTTTTAATTAGTAAATATCATTTTAATTCCTCATTAAAATGGTTTAAAAATGGTTGAAAAGGTTGGGACATTACAGTCCACCCCCCTTATAAGAATTTCATCCCCGAAATCAAAAGTAAGAAAGATAGAAAGAATTTTTCCCAAAAGATGATATTCCATATCATAATCATTTAGTGTTCTAATTATACATTAGACCCACACTCGTACTTGGCATACAACATACTACCATACTAGTGCCACACTTAACTGATTCAAGTTGTAGACTATCATATTATATACGTAGACATATATATATATATATAGTCTAACTCATTCCTCCATCCTACTCCTCTGACACTGTGTAGGTACTTTTCATGATTCCTTTTCCCTTCATGTCCCCAGAAGTTGACAGCTCATTCATGATAGCGTAAACATTAGGCTGTGGTGCCTTCTTCATCAGTGGGCAGTTCTTGACCATGTGTCCTGGTTGCTAGCAATTGAAACAAAGGTTCTTCACTATCATTTCATTCCTCTGAACCTGATTCTGCTGCTGCTGCTGTTGCTGAGGGTTCTTTTGCTGTTGGGTTTGTTCGGGTTCCTTACCCTTTGGCTCCTTACAAAACCTAGCGATATGTCCCTTTTGTTTGCAGTTGTAACACATAACATTCTTGAAACGATTTTCATACTTCTCTTCCCCTGTATCTCCCTTTTCCTTGTTCTCCCAATTTGGATTGAATTTCCTCTTTCGGGGATTCTCTCCATTGATTTCTCCAGTCTGAGCCTTTGCTGTTGTTGGTTTCTTAGCATCCAAGGCTTCATACCTGAGTGCCAAATCCACTAATTCAACAAATGGGTCTTTCAGATGTCCCATCATACGTCCTTGCAGTTTATCCTTCAGTCCAGCTACAAACATCTCGTTCTTCTTCAGTGCAGTATTTACCAACTCTGGTCCAAAGCTTGACAGTGCATTGAACTTGTTCTCGTACTCAGTGACAGTCATGTTTTCTTGCTTCAAGTCAATGAAGTCTCGGTACATCCTTGTTTTTCCAGTGGCTGACAGATACTGGCTTTCAAAAGCTTCCTTGAACATGGCCCAAGTAAAATTCTCCTCAGGAGTGTTTGCAGTCTGGGCATCCCACCAGATGAGTGCAGCTCCCTCCAGATTCCATGAAGCTAAGAGTGGTTTATACTCGTCATCCAACTTCAGTCCCTTAAAAATCTTCTCACATGATCTTATCCATGCTTGGACTTCAATTAGTGATTCAGTACCCTTAAAAGTTTTTCCTCCCAGAGTAGAGTAGTTCTTGCAGATCATTGCAAAGTTTTGCTGAGTTGGAGCTGGGACCACTTCAGTTGTATCCACTTGGGTTTGATTAACAGTGTGCCCATTTGTCGTGGTTGTCCTGCTTGCTCCTCGGCCTCGTCTTCCTCGAGAACTCATTTTCAGTTTCTGAGTATACCAATAGTTAATACTCAATCAGAAAATAGTCTTAGGAAAAATCTTAAGTCAATAACTAGGGTCGTCCTATATTAAAATAGTTTTTTATAAAAATACGCTCTCTCGATACTTACCCAAATCAATCTAGAGTGTTACCAACCCTATCTCTACTGAGTTATGCCACAGAGCCAAGGTTAATTCTCAACCAGTAGCTCTGATACCAACTGTAACGGCGCCAATTTTCGATGCCTCGAAAGTCGTGTCATTATTGAAAGAATTTAGAAGATGAGATAGAAAAGATAGAACCTATAGAATAGAAGAATAAGAAGACGTCAGAATTACACAGCGGAATAAATCTCACAGCGGAATTTCACAAATTACATAATATATTACAATACAGAGTTTGTTACATCAGAGTACATCATTTGAATACAACATCATACGTGATACTGGCCCAATACATAAACTGGATACTTAGAGATGGATATAGCTACTGGTCTTGAACTTGAACTTCATCAGATTCCACTTGCCTTACCTGAATTACTTGCCTACTCATAATAAGTGTTATGAGTACCCAAGAGTTTTGGAAACACAGAAATAAACTCTGGGTCAGTCAGGGGACTGGTGTGAGTAAACACAGTTAAAAAAATGTGAACAGGGAAGTAAGGATTAAGGTTTTCCATTTTGACGGATTCATTTACTTTAGAAATCTTTAGATCAATCCATGTCTAATATCTGGAAAATGAACTAAGTAATTCATATCAAAACGTTTGATATTACTATAGTTTTTATCAAATAAATAACCATCTAGTGAAATGCTTGCATCTCACGTTCACGTATATAGTATAAAACCATAAACCGCAGGGCTCTTATTGGAGATTGGATTCCAACAGACAAGGTATGGGAGCACCCTACCGATCAGTGTACTCTAGAGGGTATACACTGCAAGTTCAACAAGAACGTCTTGCAACCCGGCCACACATGACCGACCACTCATTTAGCTTGAGTGTATCGATTATATTATCACCCCACGGTGGTAGCTAGCCAACCGTTCCGAAAGCTGCAGCAGCGAAATATAGATTAAGAAACAAATCGGAATATCTCTAGATGGTGATAATACACCCTGCTTGGGAATGACCCAACTAGCCATGCTGCCTAGCCCAACTTTTGTCACTTCCTGGTTGTGAGGTTTTGAGGTCACGTTTATTCTTCTGACAGATTTCTCTTCAATTTCTTTGAATGCCACAACGTCATATCCGTCAGAAAACACTCATTCGATTACCCAAATATATTACGGGTAATAAAGCTTAGAGAAACGAATTTCTCCGCCATCAACGTAATATACTTACGTAAGACGATGTGTAGAATCTAACTGACATACGTTGTCAGACACTCGTCCATTCGGGTTTGTCCTGGGACTGAACAGACCGAAGATATTATATAAAATCGTCCTTGCATCTCGTTGACTTTAGCATCCTGATATGAGTTGTATACTTCGAGTCGAAGTGGAAAATCTATTCCAGACTCTTCGAAACGATGTACGAATATCTTCTTACAGTCGATAAATGTTTATCGGTTTGATCATGAGTATTACTCAGTTACAGATTAATTATCCTTTTACAACAGCGTTTGGTTACCTGGTTTACAACAGAATAGTTAATTATCCTTTAAAAATAATCAGTTAAGGTGTATGTGTTTCACACAGTGTTTTGCTCAGTTTTAATCATGATTTGGAAATGGATAAGAAATGCACGTGCTTCGCACATGGCATTTTTACTTCTTTTATCATCGCTGCTCGGGCGATGTTTCAAACTCTTTCCTTTCATTTTATTTTTATTTTTTTATGGTTATTTAATTATAAATAATATAAATAATAATTTAAATCATTTATTCACTTGTTATCTATAATTCAAAATTTGATCGAACTCCTATAGTCGAACATCTCGTTTTGATTTCCTCCTTCTTCTTCTTTCCACTTGCCTTCTGCTGATTAAATAAAAACACTTCTTTTTATTTATTTAATTAATTTATTTCTAAATTTCATTTATTTCTAAATTTCATTTATTTCATAATTTAAAATGGCAATTTAAAGCCATTTTAAATTTTAAATATCGTCTTCACCGAAGTACCGGAGTACCGGAATTTGACCAATGTTGGAAACACCGGCTTTGGCACTGCCAAAGTACCGGATTTTGCACTGCCAAAGTGCTAGGCTTTGGCACTGCCAAAGTACCAGGCTTTGGCAAGTGCCAAACCGACTTGGCAAGTGCCAAGCACAACATTTGGCAAATGCCAAACTTGCCTTGGCAAGTGCCAAACACTTGGGTTTGGCAAGTGCCAAACCTGTTTGGCAAATGCCAATACACAGTGTTTGGCAAGTGCCAAAACTGTTGGCACTTTCTCCTTCCAGTGCACGGTGGTGCACGTGCACACCACCACCGTCCCTCGAAAAGCCACCGCACCACTCCAGAATGGTCACGCTCCACCTCCCGTTCGACGATCACCCACCGGAGCAACTTCACCACGTTGCTACAGTAAAACCACCTTCCATCCTCCATTACCTTCAAAAGCTCGATCCAAGGAAGTCCACACTGCTCTCACCTCCGTCCATCAGAACGTCTCCGACTCCGATCATGCCACGTCACCGATCTCCTCCATCGTTTCCCCCCGTACCGTACGCCCCAAAGTTCACCATCGCGCCGCAGTTCGATCGTGACCGTGGACCTAAAACACAAGCCCAAAAACCCTATTTCCCCTCCATTCACGAAATATACCCATTGGAAAAATCAGTTTGTATTTTTATGACGATCCTTGACCCTCACCGCTCCTCCCTTCCTTCCACCTTGGAGTTCAACGACACCCATCGCCGGAATTTCACCCAAACTCGTTTTCCGTCCATCCCCATCATTCTCGAGTTTCACATTACTAAAAATCATGATTTTCATCTTAAAAATCATCATTTCGATCAGTGATTACGTTTATATAATTCAAACGAGTTTTTATAACACTTGACAATTCACTTTGAATTCTCATTTACAGAGAGTTACTTTATTTTCTGTTATGAACACTTATACTTGAAATGTTATTTCCATCCATTTGATTCGGTAATTGGTGATATATTTGTACTACACTCCATACATTATCATCAAACAATGGTGAGAACTTCTAATTTCTGATTACTGCTAAGATTCAAATGCACATACTTTGTGTTTCAAAACACAGTACAGGTGCTACTAAATGTTTGATCACTTAACAACTATTCTAACACATTTCTATAAGGATCTTGGTTTTTTATAGATGTAGATCCGGGATTCTATCATCACTCTTGCTAGTTGACAGTAACAAATACTGATCAAACAGAATTTTGCAGTTTAAACTTATAAACAAAACTGTTTTTGTAACACCCCACATCCGTTAGTGTCACTCACAAGGGGAATGCACTAAGTTCTGTGGAGCATTTTAAGGTAAAAGATGCAGATAAATTACAAGATAGACAAAAATTAAACAGCGGAAAATAAAACTTTGCTTTATTGACAAAATGATTTGTACAATGGTTTCTTTACAATATCAGAGTATCTTCTGTCTTACAAAATAAAGAAGCATAAAAACAACATTTATATTCTCCGATTTTAGCAAAAGCCATCCATAGCATCTGAAAAGAGAATCCAAGCAAACTTCGACAATTCTTCAAGCTGGAAAGAGTGGCAGTCCAATTTAACCTGAGCTAAACTATTCTCTCCTTAACTACCTGGGGGGGGGGGGGGGACGGAAGAAAAGAAGACGAAAGAAAAACAGAGTCAGACATAAAGCCTGAGTAAGTTCAGTAACTTCTAGCATGTGAACATGGAAAACAAAACGACATGAATTAACTGAATACAAGATAACACCATGATGATAGGGTCAGCAAGATTAGACAAGATTGACACAAGATATACTAAGATAAGATGAACTGGATATGCTCTAATACTTTCGCCGCTTCGCTATTTCCTTATTATACTGGTTTCTATATCTCTGCACCAGCTAACTAATGTCCCAACTAGTAACGCTAACGTGATCCCAATCCCTGTATTTTCCATCGCCTTCAGGCATCCATTTATTTATTTGTTACCTAGATTTAATCTAGCGTTTTCTACCAAGTGCCTTCTAGATTCAACTAGAGTTTACGATGTCTGCTGAACGCTTCTCGGATTCAGGATTTATGCCACCTAGTTCAACTAGGAATTATGCTACCTGTCGAACGATGCCCCCAAGTCTAGGACACACTACCTAGAGTGGTATATGTTCCTATGCTTCCCCACGCATGTATCGCGAATCGTTATCGCTTGTCTAGATGCACATGTCCTGTAATATGCGACCCGAGTCCTGTGTCAGGGCAAATCAAGGAATACAGAACTCGGTCGGGAGCTTTCAGATATCTGCCGATGCAGATGCTAAGGTCTGTTTTTATTTCAGTAGCTATGGTCCCACTTGACCCCTCCCTCAACTAATGAAAGGCACACCTTGTAAAATGAGAACTATACGCCGGCCCCCGGTGCCCCACTATCCTATGGCCATCCTCACCCATAACTAGATAACAAGTATATGTCTTTTGGAGTTCTCCGCCTTTCCGCTTCATGTATCTCGATTGACTGAAGATGGATGGTAGACGACGAGTCGCTATCACAGGGCTACCGTTTGCTCGCCGAATCACGCCGGTCCATCCTAGTCTTTAGGTTGCCATGTATTGCAACCAAGGCATACCCCTAGTTCTTCTACGCAGACCTTAACCTCTGTGAGCCCAGGAGGATCATCTGCAGCCTCACAGAGGGATACCAAGAGTACCCTCACGTCCCCTCGAAGCCTCATGCTTCGTAACCCAATTCGTTGGAGCCTTCTTTCTACTCAGATGGACATTCGCTCCTTCTCGTGTTATACTAAGAATTACTACTTAGTTTTACTAACTAAGATTTACCGCTTAGTTTCCAGAATCGTTGTTTTCTTAACTAAGGTTTACTACTTAGTTCCCTTTCCCGTCAATTTGGATTGGTTAAGTGTCATTAGTTAATTCAAGCCAACTTAATCCTCTTCATTCATCCTGTTATACTGGTTAAGTGTTATCAGTAATTCATGTTGACTTAACCCCACCACAAACCAAGTTATATTGGTTAAGTATTTCTTATTACTTAACCCTACCCATTCACCCTGTATTGGTAAAGTGATCCTTTTTAACTTAACCTTGCCCGTCTGTCTTAACTAACATGTTATTAATGGTTAAGTATTATCCCTTCATGTTTAGACTTAACCCTATTCCTTTATCACAATCTGATGGTTAAGTGTTCAAGTTTACTTAACTCTACGGTCTAGCCCAGATAACATATCAAATTGGCTAAGTGTATTTACTTAACCCCAAACTCTAGTCTAGTTAACATGTTAATTTGGCTAAGTGTATCAACTTTACTTAACCCCGCCTTCTAGTCTAGTTAACATGTTAGTTTGGCTAAGTGTATCAATTTTACTTAACCCCACCTTCTAGTCTAGTTAACATGTTAGTTTGGCTAAGTGTTTTCTTAGTTACTTAACCCCTACAAATCTGGTCTTGTTACCATAAGTTTGGTTAAGTGTCCCTATGGACTTAGCCCTCCCATTCAAGCTCGACTGTGTTAAGTTGGTTGTGTTCCTATAGACTTAACCCTCCCATTCTAGCTTAACTGTGTCTGTATGAACCTAACCCCACCCATCGGTTTGGTTATCTTGTTGAATTTAGTTAAGTGTCTTAGTTAACTTAACCCTACCATTCTTATTCTAGCTTTAACTAAATAAATTAAAGCCGCTACCACTCACATTAGACAGATATTGTTGCGATTACTGGATGTGCCGGTTGGTTCCGGGCAGGTTTACATCGCAACTCAGTCTAACCTCGGGTTAGGCATATTCGTGTTTTTTTGAGTTCAAAAGGTTTTGATTAAACTTCAAGTCAGGTTTTGAAAGTAACCATCCCGTCCGTCGGATCAGTTAGGGATAGCCAAGGAGAGCAGGAAACTTGTATTTTCCAAACCCAAGCCTAGACACTATCCTCTCTGTCACCCTAGAACTTTCTGGTGTACCATTAAAAGAGATGTCGTTAATAAACCTTTAATTGGTCTAAATTTACATTTCCTCATTTAGGCCAAATTCTATAAGTAAATTATTCCTAATTTACTTATTTCCTAATTACCCTTTTATTGTAAACTGTGAACATTTATTCTTATGGCCCATTTTCCCCTCTATATCATATTTATGCCTTTTGGTATGTAAACTATACCAATTAAATGTCACTAACCATGATTTTGCTAAACCTGACGGTTATTCCCAATTATGGCCAATTTCAAATTTATACCAATATACTTATTACGCCAAATTAGCTAATCCAATCCTGATTTAGCATTCTAATTACAGTTCACGTCAAACTAGACTTATTATTCTAGTTCATAACTCATGTAAATGCTAGATTTACAAGTCAATACTAGACTCAAATTACACATCCTATAATTCATGTTAAATTTATCCAATTTGTATTTCTATGAACATGCCATAATTCATGTTCCCAATTTATGCCAAATTTCCAAGTTTATAACTATGTTTTTAGTACATTTCACATTATGCCAAAATCGTATTCCCACCGTTCGTATGATTGCAATTCAATCTAGATTATGGATAAATATAGACTCGTAGAAAATAGGGAATGAACCAAAGATGCTATGAAAAAGGATGGACATAATAAATTGCATAAAAGGTTTGAATAACGACGTAGGTTCAAGAACATGGGTAGACCTAACTTAATAGGTAAATTCCCAAGGTCTAAAACCAAGGATAAGCAGAATAGAGACGCAGGTTCAAGAACATGGGTAGACCTAACTTAATAGGTAAATTCCCAAGGTCTAAAACCAAAGAAAACAAAGAACAGACAGAATAGATAATCGGGTTTAGACCCAATTTCACAGTCACAAAACTTAAACACTTTCCTAGTCATGAACCATAGGTGCTTAATCACAGTTGTCCCATTTATGTCATAGACAATAGTTTTGCTTCCTAATCAAAGGTATAGGCTTGTGTTCATAGTCATGGAAATAATTCTCATAGTCACAGTCACAGTCATAGGCAATGTCCGTAGTCATAGGCAATATTCATAGTCATAGGCAATGTTCAAAGTCATAGGCAATGTTCATAGTCATAGGAAATGTTCATAGTCAAAGAGGCATATGGTTCTAAGGTCCATAGTTTCATAGTCACGGTCTTATTTGTCCTTGAATCATGACAGTTCTTAATTAGGTCCAAAGAGATAGGCACAGATTCGAATAGAAAGATTTGGCATATTCTTTTATTCCTATAATTTCATGTCACGAACAGAGAAAAACGTTCAAATCTAAAAATAACTGACTTACAGAGATTAGAATAGATTAGATTCGTAGAAAAACAATCGTTGAAGTCGTTTGAATCTTCACTTGAATCCTAGCTTGTTTTGAATCCCCTTTTGAAAGTCTTGAGCAGCATCTCCTCGTCTTGATTTATTTTATATATTATTCTATTTACTATTTAATTAAGAGGAGGAGAAGAAGCCATGTTCACCAAGAATCTTTGCAGCATAAGGGTAGAGGAGAATTGTGAATAGAGAAGAAGACTAGGGCTGTTTATATAGTGTAGAAGTCAACGAATCTGGTCAGAATGGCGTCCGGATACAGAGAAACAAACTAGGTTCAGAAAGCTGGAAAAAGTAGGGGGGTCGACCCCCAAGTCGACTACCCAGTCGACCTGGGTGCCCCAGGTCGACTGCCCAGTCGACCTGGGTGCCCCAGGTCGACTACCCAGTCGACCTGGGTGCCTTGGGCGGGAGAATTCCCGCCCAGCCCAATCTGGGTCCGATTCGAATTTTGAACTTGACCTGTTTTGAAATTTGAACTTCGCTGAATCTTCCGGAGGCCATATCTTCCTCATACGGATTTCGATTTACGCAAACTCGGACTCGTTTTCATGCAGAATTCCGAGACGAACGCAATGGCGAAGCCCGTTTCCCTTGATTTTGATTTAACTTTTAATTTTGCCTTGATTTGTGAATCTTAGCATTACAGAATTACGGGGTGTTACAGTTTTACAGAAAGTATTAAACACAGGAATTAAAGTGTTTCACTCACCAAATTGCTATCCAAGATTCCAGAAAAAAGACTTCAGAAATTAGAGATGAAATCAGTTTTTGTTTGTGAGGAGAAAGTATGAGAGTTTGAAGTGTATTTATAGGCAAGTTCAAGAATTTTAAAACATTTTCCTGCACATGTTTGCACAGTAAAAATCCCCTAAGCCTTACCCCTCCCTTCCTATATTTCCTACGGCACATGCTTGCACATGCATGGAAATGTTTGTCTCATTAAGGATCCTAGCCAATGAGAGGGTACTAGGTGATATCTTCTAGAAGGTTTCACCTTACTTTCATTAAATGCTATGATCTCTTCTTGGATTTTAATGCATTTAACAATTGCTTTATTTTGTTTTCTTCTTGCTGATATTTTCCTTCTTGTCTAAGGAAATACACATGCTACTTGTATTAGAGGATTTTAGGCAATGGTTTTACAATCCTAGATTACTATTTGAAGTATCTTTCATTAAATGTTTTGTCTCACTAGGTAGTTTCTTTTTGTCTTTTGTTTTCAAGATATTTGTTCTAGTCAAAGAACAAATATTTTTATGTTATTTTTCTTATGGTTTCATGTTTGCTTTGTTCATGCTGTAGCCGACTAGTCTTCTTGTTATACACACATGTTGTGTTGTTTTATCCCAAAGTCCTTTTCTATTTTTAAATGAACAAAAGGCTCTTTTCTTTTATTCATGTTCTAGCCCCTTTTGTTTTTAACTCCTTGCTCTTCTAAAATGATAACTAGGAAGTATTTATCTTCATATAAATTATCACTTTTGATTTCTATCTAAATGTAGTATTTTATTATTTTCAAATCCTAAGATAAATCAAGTATACACATTATTATATTTACCCATACATATGCTTATACACATATACATAAAAATTTCCTTAGTTTTGATTTTTAATTAGTAAATATCATTTTAATTCCTCATTAAAATGGTTTAAAAATGGTTGAAAAAGTCGGGACATTACAAGCAGGGTGCATTTAAAGGAAAGGGTATATATGTGTGTTAACATGCAGACTGCTATTGACAAAAATAAAAATACAGTCGTGTCCAGCAAGGTGCCACGATCCCAGAAATATAATAATATTGGTAGGTTAACTCATATTGTGAAACCCCAAAATATCGATATAGGGTGCAAAATACTCCAAATAAAAAGTTGCATATTTAATTAATTAAAAATTACAGTAAAATTCTAAAAATTAAATTATCACTATGTCCCAAAAGAACCTTGTCCAAATTCGAAACCGATATCCAGCAATATCGAATAAACCGTTACGGTCGATAAACGATTTTCCAACGACTATTTGAATATTTGATTTGGATATAAATCAGAATCTATAATCCAAAATTTCGTATTTTCACTTCTGTTAGGAAGACACATTTAAACAGATCCCATCGTTTCTTGTTTCGAAGAAATCCGGTTAATAACGGGTCCTATACACTCAGTTGAAGTTCAAAACGTTAAATTATGAATTGCAGCGTCGTTATGAGCTCGATTATATTTAATAAATACTTTTATATGTTCAACTTTTCTTTAATTAATATATAAATCCACTTATATTATGATTTCAATATTTAAACTGATTTAAATATTCAAATACAAACCGATAAAATGCGGGAGATTACATAAAGTTTGAATTCAGACAACATATACCATTGGCCTATCCCTTGAGTCAATATGCGCTTGTCTTTCTGTCGGAGCATATTATCGAATTGGTGTCAGTTTCATTCGCGAAGACGAGAAGTTGCTGAGTGGAGCCAATCATCCTCGATTTATATGTTAGTAGTTCCACACGGATACTAATAGTTTTCTTATTTCCTTTTACATAGTCATTTGGAAAGTTCTAGAGCATTTAACTTATCCTATTATTGTAAAATCCATAGGCATGATACATCTTACACTACAAGAAAAACTGTGTACCCAGCGCTCTTAATCGTTGGAACACTCGTATTGCACAAAAATCTAATTGGTTTTGTCAATGTGTTGGAAATTTTCAGTTTTAATCAAAGCCTTCTTTCCATAAAGAGCTCAAACAAGATGTCGTAGACTTCCATTTAAATTTGCTTGTCAGGTTATTGTTTCTCCCTACCTTGTTTTCTGGAAATATTTACATCTTGATATTATGTTATTCTTGTTATATTACAAAGCCATGTTCTTTTGAACTTCTTCTTTGACTTTTTGTTTATGCAGTGCAAGGTTAACCAACAAATCAGTCAAATCCATAATGGTCCTAACCAATATTTGAGAACACAGTCTTATTTCCAATTTGGATCAATTGAAATTGCATAATTATTTAGACAATCAGGTTTATATCAGAAATTCCAACATATGTTTTGATTTTTTTAAAAATTAATATTATAGAAATACATGATTGTCGGTATATAATCATTGCCATTTAATTAATGTACGGTAATATTTTAAATTATAACATTGAATTATTTTTTCATCTTACTTGTCGAACATTTGAAAATAATCTTTGGATGTATTTTTGATTATGTTAAACAAGAGAAGTATCCGCACTACTGTTTGCAAGCAACTCCACAAAATATATACCAAGTTACAAAGTTAACATGAAAATAGACAGGATTCAAAAATAGTGTAAAAGAATACTTTAAAATATAATGATTTCCTTTGGATATACCTGCACTGAAGTGTTGAGTTATTAAAGTATAAAGAAATAATGAAGTTAGATAATGTGCAACCATAAAAGTGCACTACACAGACAGTGTTTGCTGGTGAGCAGATTTTATTTGAAATGCTCCCATGAGTGAGCCTTTTATACCATTAGAAATATTAGTGGTTTAATTTTGGGTATTTGACGAGTGAGATCTGATAAGTGATATTTATTAAAATTGCATAGAAAAATTCAAGTAGTAACATTAAAATGATGAAATAAAAAAGTAAGTTAATGTTACCGCAATAAGTTTTGGCAAAAAGAAGCCCGTTGATTGGAATTAATTTGTTTTAACGGATTCCTTTTATAACTTTATAGAAAATTTCGATACTACAGTCCTATATAATGTTTATGTTATTAATGGGAAAATATAAATTACTTGCTTCCAGAAAAGGTAAACGAACCTTTTTCTGTTTTCTAAGAACCACATTTTACCACACCCTTAACCTGATGGCCTGAATGCATGATTTTAGAAAGAGAATTAAACAACGATGCATTAATGTTTTGAGAGTTATTAACAACACACTTTCACATTAATATAAAAGATGTATTAATGTTTTGTGAGGTATGAACAAGGTATTAAATACCTATTTGAGAGGTATTAATAGCACACTTACAAAGAATTTGAGAGGTAATGATAAGATGTATTAATGCTTTGAGAGGTATTTCCTGTGAAACAACACACTCTCACATTAATATACAAGATGTACCATTAATACGAATGGAAAGTATTAGACCCTAAAAATACTTTCCATTTTTAATATGAACGGAAAGTATTAAACCCTAAAGCTATTAAATATTAATGTTTTGTATTTCTGGTCATCAACAAGATATACAAGTCAGTTTTGGCATCCCCCCCTATTGATTGTGAATGAGGGTATAGTGTCGTTTGCTAACTGTTTTTCTATGTGTTACATGTAACTGTATAGAAACATTTTTTTATGCAAATTCTTTTGCTGAATGATACTTCATACCACCTTTTATTGTTTTCAAAAATCTATATTCCAAGCTCTATTTTCTACCTATTAGTTGAACAGTCTAATGGTGCCGCAGCACTTTACTTTGCATTTGATAGTATTTTGTGTATAGCCTAATTATTTGACAATCTAAATAAAGAAAAAAAAACACAAACAGTAAATATTATGGAAAATATAGGACTAGTAAATTATTTGGGTTGAGTCATTGTTTATTCACAATCTGAATAAATATTGTTTATTCGAAACTATTTTATTTTGTGGCCTGTAATAGCTGCCAATATTGTTTGACAATGCATGCCAATTGAATTAAAAAGGGAAAAAAAATTGCCTAGTCATGTTCATTTCTTCCCTTTTGTTTCCTTTTCAGTTGAAACAAAATGGTAATTGCATAGTTATATATAAAAGTTAAGGCATGATATTATGGAAACCACTTCCCTTTCTTATGTATACTTAAAATCCTTAAAAACGGCGGACTCGATGGGGGGTTCCTCTTCGAATATCCCGCCACATCCTCCTCCAAAATCATCGATTACTTCTCCTAAATCAAATACGTTAGATCCAGATACTGATAGCGAAGATAATCAACGATTGAATGATTCCAGCGATGTAGATACAACTTCTCTAGAATATATAAAACCGGCTGAGTAATATGTTTTTCTTTCTGAAGAAACTTATAGATCCTCTGCAGATTCATAGATGAACACAATTGCTTTGCATACTGTTGATTTTAAGGTACCGGTAGTTAAAATCAAAGATTATATACTGAAAGTTTGGCATCCAAAAGGTAGTTTTCGGGTTCATATTACTCTAGATTTTCATTATACAGTTCAGTTTGATCTAGTAGAAGATTGTTCATCAGTTTTAAAAACTTCGACCTACTCTTATTTTGGTAGACTTATGATGGTTTTTAAGTGGCATCCTGTCTATGATTTTGAAAATTTTCGAGCTAACAAAGTGCAGTTCTGGATCAAGCTTTTTAATCTTGATATGGAAATGTGGACTAACAAGGCTTTTTCAATGATTTCAAGTTTCATAGGTGAATCGATTCGAGTAGATGATATAACCATTAAGAAGAAGGTTGCTAAGTTTGCTAGAATATTGGTTGGTATTAATCTAGAAGATAAGTTGCTTGATAAAATACCAATACTACTGCACAATGGAATTAAAAAGGATATCATAGTAGAATATGAGTATATTCCTTTTAAATGTGAGAAATGTAAACTGTTTGGACATAAATCAGATTTTCATGAGCACAATCAAGATCCAAACTGGACTAAAGAAGTTAATGCTCTAGGATCTAGTAACTCTGATGTTAATGTTTCAGGATCTAGTACTGATAAACAATCAGATCCTTGTGATTTTTTAAATTCTGAACTTCCTAATGATATTATGCCTGATATAATCCATCATATTGGTGAGAATCTCACTGAAAAATAGCCTGTAGAAGAACATAATGATGTCTTAGATGGTATAACTAAAAATACAGAGTACCTAGCTCATGTGAAAGGAAAATCTGAGGTAACTTCTATTGCTCCTTCTAAAAGAGATTTGAGGAGAAACTCTTCAATTAAATGACGATCATAATCTGTAATGTAAGAGGGATGTTTTCACCTTTGCGTATGTGAGATGTTTCATCTTTACTGACTAAATTTAAACCAACAATTGTTGGTTTATTAGAGAATAAGTTGAATAATGTCAATTTATAAGTGTTCAGTAGAACGTTGCCTAGAAATTGGGTTTTTCTACCTTGTATTGGTACTTCTTTTTCTGGTAGAATACTACTCCTGTGGAATTCTGATATCTGGTCAATGAATGTCATCTCTTCTTCATCACAACTTGTTTCTGTTAATGCTATTAATTCTGGTGGTTTATCAATATATTTGTCTGTAATCTATGCTAGTAATAGCTATGTGGAGAGGCAGGACTTATGGCAACATATTATAAGAGAATCAGCTGCTATTTCTGATGAATGGATTCGTATGGTGACTTCAACAATTCAACCTCTCATTTAGACAAAAAGGGTAGGTTGCCTGTTCCATTTCAATAGATTAGAGATGTAAAAAATAATCTCTCTCAATCTGGTTTAATAGAGATTAAAGCATCAGGTTTTAATTACACTTGTAGGAAAAGAGGAATGGCCAACAATCTTGATAAATTTTTTGTTAATCATGCTAGTTTACAAAAATTTACTGACATGAATGCTTTATCTTTATCTCAGTATTCTAGTGATCATAATCCCTTTCTTTTGGATCTTATTGTGTCTACTTCAGTAAAAGGAATACCATTCAGGTATTCAAATGAATGGCACACTAAAGATGGATATGCAGAAAGTATTCAAAGAGGTATGCAGTATAGAAGTTGGGGCTTTGCAAGCTATAATTTTCTTGACAAATTGAAAAATTGCAAACTAGAGTTAAAGAAATGGAACAAAAACAGGCATAAAGATAATTCCTCTTTATTAGAAGCTGAAGCTTTGATCAGAGAAAGGGAGAGTTCTTGTGATTCAGATCCTGAAAATTTAGAGCTCTATGAAAGCATGTTAGAAGCCAAACAATCTCTTGAAGTGTAGAAAAGAATTAAACATTGGAGTTACAAATAGAAAGCTAAAGTCTTATGGCTTCAAAAAGGTAACACTAGTTCGAAGTGTTTTCCTTCAAAAATGTCATCAAGGAGGCATACAAATAAGCTGAAAGCTTCGATCAAAAGTGATGGAGAATTTTTGTTCAAACCTGAAGAAGTTTCTGAAGAAGCCATAAGATATTTCTCAGACTTATTTAATGGTCCTACAGAAGCTGAGCACCCTTCTTTCCAAACTATTGTAGTGATTAATAATAGTGGACAACAGACATTAATGCAACCAATCTCTTTAGAAGAAGTTCACAAAGCTGTTCATTCAATTCATGAAGATTCAAGTCCAGGTGCAGATAGTATGAGTTCAAAATTCTTTAAATTACATTGGGATTTAATTAAATATGAACTGTTGGCTGCCATGCAAAACATGTTTCCTCCTTCAAAGCTACCAAATGGAAGTAATCACACATTTGTTACATTAATTCCTAAGGTTGATAGACCTAATGAAATCGCACAATATCGCCCAATCTCTTGCTGCAATGTTTACTATAAGATTTTTAGCAAAATCTTATGTAATAGAATAAAATGGTTCCTTCCTCATTTAATCTCTCCTAACCAATGTGTTTACATTCCTTCTCGACATATAGGAGATAATATTTTGCTTGCTCATGAGTTATTAAGAGACTTTAAGAAAGTTGGTGTGAATAAATTTTTTGTTAAGGTAGATTTGCACAAAGCTTATGACATGATGAATAGAAAGTTTATTTGCCACATCATGTTGAAAATGGGCTTCCCTATTCATTTTATCAGTATTGTGTATGAATGTATTTCAACACCAACATTTTCGTTCCTAATTCAAGGTGTTGCAAAGGGTTATATAACTTCAAATAGGGGATTAAGACAAGGGACCCCTTGTCCCCTTATTTATTTCAATAGCCATGGAATTTTTCTCTTATTGTATGAATGAAGCTACTATGCAACAGAATTTTATTCCTGTCCACAAGTTCGAGCCTGTAGTTTCTCATCTGCTATATGCAGATGACCTCATGATATTTGGTAAATGCTTACCAATATGTGCCAGATCTTTGAAGGATATCTTTAACAGATTCAAGCATTTCAGTGGTCTTACAGTCAGTCTTCTTAAAACAAAGGTATATTTCAGTTCACATGCAAGAAATTCCTCTGTGTTTTCTTCCATTTTGGGTTTTCAAACTGATAGTCTACCTATTAGATATTTAGGAGTACCGTTGTCCTCAAATTATATACATTACAATGATTGCAAGACTTTACTTCATAATGTTCAACAGAAAATTCAATCATGGGACACCAACTTCCAAAGTTTTGCTGGAAGAGCGGAATTAATTCACTCTGTTTTGACTCCAACAGTCTTGTATTGGCTATTTGTGTATCAATTACCAGAGCATGTGATTGATAAACTGCATACTTGTGCTCAGATTTTTTTTAGGGTAATTCATTTCATAAAATAAAATGGGACAGATTTTATTTTCCTAAAGCAGAAGGGGGTATTGGTTTAAAATCATTTTCAGATCTGAAAAAAGCTTCTAGCGTTAAGCTAATGTGGAGATTTCTATCAGGTGCTTCTTATGGAGTGATTGGTTGAAAGCTAAATATCGCAATAATAAACAATTTTGGAGTATGCAGGTTGACAACAATGCTTCTTGTACGTGGAAGTCAATTCTTCGATTGAGAACTTCAGGTTCACAGTTATTTAAAAAGGTTATTTCCTCTGGTAGTTCTACAAGTTTATGGTTTGAACTTTGTTTGAATAGCAAATGTCTTGCAGATTTACTTGGATGGTCTAGATTTTCTCAAATTGGTAGTACAGAATAAAGAGTTTCTTCTATTATAGTGAATGGCAAGTTAAATGGAAGCATGCATGCAACCACTAGAGAATTACTGCATGAAGTTCAATCTGTACAAATGAGACGAGGTGATGGTAGTGATTTCTATGAAAGGTCACCAGGTGGAGAGTTTACATTTCATAAAGCCTGGAATTTGTCAAGAGAGAGACAAAGAGAGAAGTTATGTTATAAAGTGGTGTGGCACAATAAAAATGCAAGGTAAATGTCATTTATTTCATTTCTTGCTTTGATTGATAGGTTATCAACAAAGGAGAGACTATGCAGACTAGGTATGAGAAATGACAATACTTGTGTCTTGTGTGAAGGTAACATTAAGACCATAAATCATTTGTTTTTTTCATGTGAATACTCATATTATATATGGAGTGCAGTTCTGTCGAAGCTTGGATTGAATTTCAGAGACATTAGAATGCTTGAGATAGAAGCTGAGAAGATTTTGCAAGTGTTTAAAGAAAAAGATCAATTGTTTGATGTAGCAGCTGCTGCCTTTACCACAGTCATATACTAGGTATGGCAAGAGCGCAACACAAGAATTTTCAGAAACAAAGTTTTCCAAAAAGAGTTGAAAGTAAGTATGATCGTGAAGGAAGTCTACTATTTGGTGAGGAATAATGGAAGTAAAACCAAGTTTTCTGTTAGAAGTGAAGAACTGTTGAGAAGGTGGGGCATCGAAATAATGGATTCTGGTTAATTGTTTTGGTTGTTTTAGTTCATTTCTTTTGAAACGTATATGGTATGTTATTGTGAAGCGAGGATTTGAGAGTGTTTCTTTTGAGATATATGTTGTATTGTTAATATATGGCGTTTATATAGGCTCTTTCCCTTATGTCTCACCCACTTAGGTTAGGGGGCATAAGGTTTTGATGAGGCATATAAACAAAGTATATGATTGGTCTTGCAATGAAGTGCACCAATTTTTCAAAAAAAATGATATCATGGAAACCAATCATGCAGGGTTAAAATTTCCATATTTGTAATCGTATTTTTTTTTTAAACAACTATTATGGAAATTTTAAGTTTTGGCTAAGATAAATGATATTTTGACCAAAATAATTAAGATAACCGTTTTGTAACACTTTTGCAGCGCTTTTGAAACGCTATTGTAACACTTCTTTTGGAAATAATTTGTTTTGAAAGTTTTAATTCATAAATTATTTTATGAATAACGAGTAATCAATTTTAAATGATTGTGAAATGTTTTCAAAGGTTTAAAAATATTTTATATGGAATTTAAATTGATTATTTAAATTAAAGAGGGTTTCACAATTTTAAATAATTTGATATGATTGGAGATAAATCTCCGGATGTTTGATTAGATGACGACATTCGAGGAATTTAGAAGGTAGTTTACCGTTATTCTACATATAATATGAGTTGGATATGGAGATTAATATTAAAGATAAGCTGATGGTATTTCTATCCAGATCCAATATCAAGGGGTTTGATAAGTTTTAAAACTAAGATAAGAATTTACCAATTATTTGAGATAAGTTGGATAGAAATAATCTTCGAATATTTGATATGAAATTCTGTGGTGTAAACGTATAATATTTCAGGAGTTTGAAAAATATGATTATCGTTATTCCTCTTATTGTATTCGTTGATTATGAGAATTGATATCGAATATAAGCAGATACAATTTCTGTGTAACTTATGTTCAATATCATTTGGTTTGGGTTTTGTCGTGAATGGTATCTTTAATAATATCAGTCTTGAAACCCGATGAGACTGAGTTTTGGAAATTCATATCGTATTTCGGGGATTTAATCAAATCTTTGATTTTAGGAAATTAAAAGTAAGGAATTGGGAAGGAAATATAGTCTTTTAATTAAGATTAAAGAGTTGAATGTTGGGATATCGTTTTACATAGAAAATATGGTTGAAATATGGATTAAAGGTTTTCAAAAGAAACTAGATTTGTATAACGAGTTATCAAACGAAAGTTTTGTTGAGGTTTTGAGGCTGGGTTATCTTTGATTTAAAGATGTGTTTTAAAGGAGAAAAGTTAAAATATGGATTTTATTAAAGATAATTTGGGAATGGGTTTAAAGAAGTTTAATTTAACAAATCCAAGACAGAAGGAGATTTGGTTGAAAGCCTGTATGTTCCGTAATTTTGGTTTTAATTACGCTTATTATTTTGAAAGATCGGGTCAGATTAATGTCCGAAGACCATTTGAAGTAATAATACGATGTTGTCGAGCAACTAAAGACAATGGAGACGGTATTGAAGACCATGACCCTTCACGTTGT
This sequence comes from Allium sativum, assembly GCA_030737875.1. NCBI lineage: Eukaryota > Viridiplantae > Streptophyta > Magnoliopsida > Asparagales > Amaryllidaceae > Allium > Allium sativum. The sequence continues at coordinate 400,676,851 of CM060912.1, read as the reverse complement.
AAGGAAGACTTGTTGAATGTCTAAAATGGTTCGCTTTCATTTGCAGATGGATGTTATATCGGTTAAGTGGCAAAAAGCCCAAACATATATGAAGGAATTCTGGATTATTGTTTCGTTTAAACCAAGAACATACATGTAACACCCCGTATATTCTATAACAGTGAAATTCAGAAATTTAAAGTATAACTAATTTCAAATCAAAGAATTAAGGGAAATGGGATACGCCATTGCGTTCGTCTCGGAATTCTGCTTGAGATAGAGTCCGAGTTTGCGTAAAAAGGACTCCGTATGAAGAAGATATGGCCTCCGGAAGTTTCAAAATTCAGTTTAAAATTCAAACAGACCAAAACAGCTCAGAAAAACCAATTCAAAATTCAAAATCGGGCCGGATTGGCCAGGGCGGGAATTTTCCTGCCCAAGGCACCCAGGTCGACTTGGTAGTCGACCTGGGGCTACCCAGGTCGACTGGGCAGTCGACCTGGGTCACCCGTGTCGACTGCCAAGTCGACACGGTGTCGACCTGGCCCCTGAGCCAGGTCGAACCCAGCCCCCCTGGCTGGCCTAGTCTGTGTTTGGTCGATTTTCTGAGCCTTGTCTTGTCACTAGGGCTAGGTGTTAGCTCCTGGTTGGTCTCTCCTTCAAACGAACGGCTATTATTAAACCAAGCTCCATCGACGGTCCTAATCAATTCGCAAACACTATAAAAAGAACCTAAGACCTAGCCTAGATCATACTATTTCATTTTAGCCTCATGCAGCCGCCATTAAACCTAGAGCTCTAAATTAAAAATACAAAGAACAAAATTGTAGAAGACGAAGAACGATTCTTGAAGGCAACAACTAGAAGCTACAACAACTACGACGCTTTAGACAACGGATTTGGGGCTATTTGATTTGGAATTTTGATTTGGATTACTTGCTTCATATTGTAAGTTCTATGTCACTTTTTAGGCAAAAACGCTAAAATAACATGGACATGCCATGAATTGAAACCGGATTTAGGAACTATTATTAATCCATGTTTATATTGTTTAACTTTGAATCATAATTTGGGAATATTGCTATGTCAATGTTGCAAGTTAAACTTATCATGATTTTGATGTTGTTATGAATCACTTGGGCTGAATTGTATGGCAAGTTGGACTAATACATGTCCATGGAATCACTATGTTTATTGAAATCTTTATGTTGATTAAACCATGCCTATGATGCTAATTAAACCATGTCTATTATGTTGATGGAACTATGCATGTGATGTTAATATACCTATCATGTTAATGACAAATTGGGAATTGCTAGGTTATGATGAAAAGTTGGAATCATTATGTTTATAATGCTAGATGAGAATCATTATGTTAAAAATGCTAAATTGGAATCCACTATGCCTATTAGAATTACCATGCCTTTAATGTTTCATGTTTGTAATAAAATTATTATTATGCCCGCAATGATTATTATACCTATGATGTAAAGTTGAAATCATCATGTTAAACTAAGTTGGAACCATTACTATGCCAAGTTATCATCATGCTAGTATTGAAACCATGTGATATGTTATAGCCTGTTTATTATGTAAGTGATGTTGGAATTGTCACATATGCCTATCACATGTTTGGTGTTATTCCCCTTTATCTCTTGAATTGTTTATGCTTGTGAACGAAGTATGTTTATATACGTTGGGGATACGACTGGGTAGAATAGGCAAAACTTGAATTGATTATAATCATAAACCGTGAAATTTGGCATAAGTAGAACATGAAATATGGCACGAAAACTTGACTTGAACATGCCATAACTTGACTTGAAACATGCCTTAGTTGGGCACGAAGTTGACGTATGAACATGCTATGGAAATAGCACGAATCTGCTAAGAACATGGGCATGACTTTAAAAACAAGAAAGTGGCCAACTCGAGGTTGGGTTGAGTTTGTAGTGTAAATCTGCCCGGAACCGCCCGGCAAATCCAGTTGCTACAAACAATAGGATCCAATGTGGGTAGTTGGTCACATCGCACTTGAAACCCGAGGTTGGGTTGAGTTCGTAGCGTAAACCTGCCCGGAACCGCCCGGCAAATCCAGTGGCTACGAACAACAGCATCCAATGTGAGTGGTTCGGTGCATTAACGAATCAATTAATGCCAATTAGGGTTAATTCATGAACATGAAAAGACAACTTAACCAACTTGAACACGATTTGTAGGGCTAAGTCATGAACTTGAAACGACAACACTTAGCCAACTTGACATGACACGTAGGCGGGTTAAGTCGCGAATTTAAATGACATACTTAACCACCTTGACATGACTAGACTGGAAAAGGATTAAGTCACGAATTACATGACTTAATCGGTTAGGCGGGTTAGGTCACGAATTACATGACCTAATCTGTTAGGCGAAACCCTAAACACGACCCTTTTCAGCAGTAACCCTCTAGATGTATCAAGGTACCCTGGGGCTAGGCCGGGTGTGGCACGATTACTGGGCTGATTGTAAGAGGTGAACGACGGCAGTGGGGTACGCCAGTGTAGGTTCGGTGGACCACGGTCGTGCACATATTCCGGGGCAGGCACTGGGTATACGTAGATTTATCTGTGCATCTTGAATCGTGTCAGGGGTTGACACCCTAGGGCTGATACACCCGAAGGTGGACCCAGCACAGGTGACTACATTCGTGATTAGCCGTATGACACAGACACTTGACGAGCTAGAACTTGTAGGGAGCCGATCGACTAGATAAGCGCTCCATAGGACCCCGTACTTGGGTCAGACCCCGTTTCAGGGTCATTTCACGATATTGGGCCGTGGGATTTATTTCGTGATTAACTTGTGACATGGGCATAGTATACTAGTACAGTCGATGCAACGAATCTTGAACATGTGATGCTTTATTTGACTTGTCTTGACTTATCATGATCACCTTAGTCTATCTTGTCCACCTTGACACCATTCTTAAGTTTAGTTCCAGTTCATACATATATGTTTGAAAAAACATTTCCAAAAATTCGTTTTCCAATTTTAACAGAGATCAAATATGGAAACTTTGAAATTGCTTTGTGTATTAAAAAACAGAATCATTGAAACCTTTATAAATCCATGCATGATTTCCTAATGTTGCATTCTTTACTGCTTCTTGAAATTACCCTTTTGTGTCGAGATTTGCACATTGTGTATATTTGGACTGCTTTGAATTTTGGTCTTCATAACATTCCAGATATGAATTCAGTGCATATTTCTGGAACTTGCCAACTATGTTCTTGAGATTTATTTCTTGAATAATTCTTTGATTTGAATTCTATATGTTCGAAGATGAGAGAATTTTCTTTGCTTGTATTTTAGAAGCGTTGCACTTATTCACTGCATGCTTCACCACATGATGCTCTTCCAATTTTTCTAATCCATTTGTGTATGTTTTTTATTTATGAGTTTGAGCACTTCTAGTTGCTCAACTATTTTGTTGCATCTGAAGTACTTATGGCTTGGTCATTCATTTTATGTTGCACATGTGTGTTCATTGTCTTGTACCTGCATTGTTTAATCTGAGATGCCCCATATTTTTATGATGCCATTTTTATGTGCACTCTCCATTGTTCCATGATCACTTGCATGTTGAAGCCTATGTAGTGTTAATTTGCATTATTTGGTTCCATATATGTACCTCTACCTTGACATGTATATGAGTACATTTGTATTATTGTATTTGTGAGCTTGTTGTTTTACCATGCATTGGCTTGACCCGAACTTCATGTTCTTCTTCCCTTACTGTCCAGTTTATAACTGCTGCTACCCATGTGTGTTGATGCTTACACATACGTTTGTGCAATTCATTGTTGTAACGACCCTCCTTTTTTCTGGCTTTTCGCTGGTAATTAAACCAACTTAAATCGTTCATAAACACAGATTGTTTGGGGTACTTACATATTTGCACAAAAGTGAAAGAAATTTTCCATTATCATTACAATATTATTACATCAGAGTTACAAGAGATACATCAGAGTACATCAGAGTACATCGATTACACACTAGAAAAGATACTAAACTCAGCAGAAGAATATGAATGCTCCAAGATATAATAGCTCCAACTAAAATCAAAATCCTACTCCAACCAACTCCAATGCTAAATCTGCAAAACAAACTACTAGGATTCCAATGTAAAAATTATGGGAATTTAGAGTTTAGGTTTGGAAAAAATAAACTCCTAATCAGTCATGGGACTGGTGTGAGAAATCAAAACAGTTGTTTTAGGATTTATTTTAAAGCTAGGTAATTTACTGGACCACACGGCTAACAAGGAACAGGTTTATTCCATATGAATACTAGTGTATAGAAATTCGCCATGACTTTTAGAAAAATGAAATTAACATAAGGTCTCGGGGCACACACCATGCAAACACATACTTGGGAGAGGTTTCTTTTTATGCAGTTGAAAATTCCTTTGATACGCGAAAATTCACTTTCATATTATTATTAGAGCATAGTGTGAAAACCTTTCGAAAGTAAATGTATTAAAATAGCCAGCATAGGTACCATATGCTATACTGACATATGGTATACAACTAAAATTGTACGGGCTCGTAATGGAGATTGGGTTTCCAACATTGACCGGGAAAAGGAACTTCCTTACCGAACCAAATTTTGAATACCTCTAGAGGGATGTTCGAGGATGAATGGCACCCGCCAGTGCGGAGTTAGCAATAGGTGCCGAAGCCAATTGCTAGCGAACTATACAGCCTAAGCAATATAGCGTTGACGTCTTTTATTTCCGCATTTTTTTCTTTTTCTGGGACCGAAGGATACCTCATGCTCCTCATGCTAACCCAAAGTCAGGTTACCTCTGTAACTAGGTAACTTAGAGTACGACTAAGTATGTCATATCCCGGTCATTACCGACCTTTCCGAGCGTGCGCCAACAACAACCAGAAAAGTAGATATTTTTCCACATAGGTTAATACCTAGGCCCATACCATGGTACACCTTTTATCTAAAAGGAGACAACAACCCATAACCCTACTGCATTTCTTTCTGTTTTTTGCCATTTAGCGGGATGTGAGGGTTGTGGAGGTCACGATATACACAAAGCTATGCTATAATAAGCCATGCTTTGATCATCCATAGCTCATCACATAACTAAAGTATGTCACATTGTCCAATCACAATGCATCAATGATTTCTATCAATATATAATCTCTAAGCTCATACACCTTAGAGAAGGGTGTTAAGCTAGAGAAAAATTCTCCGCCACCAAGCAGATGTATATTTAACAGAGATCAGTGCTATGCAGTCAATTACAATCTCAGTCACAGAATCCACACATGTATTGAAACACCCCACCTCCGTTAGGGTCACTCTCAAAGGGAATGCCCTAATTTTGGTGGAGGTTTATAAGTATAAGTCACAGGTATACAAGACAGATATAATAACACATATTTTTGAACAGCGGAAAACAACAACAACTTTTATTTCATTTAAAATACGTGTTACACAAACCATGCCATAATTGTCTTACAATTCTTCCAAAAACATAACATCTTCATAACTGTCTTGATTTCATTATTTAAAGAAAACATAAATAAACTGCATAAGTCCCATAATTGCTGTCCAAAGCCATAGTCCAAAACGAAAAAGATCCAAGCAATACATTCTTTCTCTTTAAGCTGGATGTGAAAGCTGATCAAGCTGCGGTATTCCCTCCCTGAGAACCTGGGGGGGGGGGGGGGGACGAAAGAAAAGAGGCAAAAGGAAAAGGGTCAGTCGTAAAGACTGAGTAAGTCCTAGTGACTTTCAGTGTAGAAATGGTTAAAACAACATGTCATGTATGAACTGGAACTAAACTTAAGAATGGTGTCAAGGTGGACAAGATAGACTAAGGTGATCATGATAAGTCAAGACAAGTCAAATAAAGCATCACATGTTCAAGATTCGTTGCATCGACTGTATTAGTATACTAAGCCCAGGTCACAAGTTAATCACGAAATAATTCCCACGGCCCAATATCGTGAAATGACCCTGAAACGGGGTCTGACCCAAGTACGGGGTCCTACGGATCGCTTATCTAGTCGATCGGCTCCCTACAAGTTATAGCTCGTCAAGTGTCCGTGTCATACGGCTAATCACGAATGTAGTCACCTGTGTTGGGTCCACCTTCGGGTGTATCAGCCCTAGGGTGTCAACCCCTGACACGATTCAAGATGCACAGATAAATCTACGGATACCCAGTGCCTGCCTCGGAATACGTGCACGACCGTAGTCCACCGAACCTACGCTGGCGTACCCCACTGCCGTCGTTCACCTCTTACAATCAGCCTAGTAATCGTGCCCCACCCGGCCTAGCCCCAGGGTACCTTGATACATCTAGAGGGTTACTGCTGAAAAGGGTCGTGTCTAGGGTTTCGCCTAACAGATTAGGTCATGTAATTCGTGACCTAACCCGCCTAACCGATTAAGTCATGTAATTCGTGACTTAATCCTTTTCCAGTCTAGTCATGTCAAGGTGGTTAAGTATGTCATTTAAATTCGCGACTTAATCCGCCTACGTGTCATGTCAAGTTGGCTAAGTGTCGTCGTTTCAAGTTCATGACTTAGCCCTACAAATCGTGTTCAAGTTGGTTAAGTTGTCTTTTCATGTTCATGACTTAACCCTAATTGGCATTAATTGATTCGTTAATGCACCGAACCACTCACATTGGATCCTGTTGTTCGTAGCCACTGGATTTGCCGGGCGGTTCCGGGCAGGTTTACGCTACGAACTCAACCCAACCTCGGGTTTCAAGTGCGATGTGACCAACTACCCACATTGGATCCTATTGTTTGTAGCAACTGGATTTGCCGAGCGGTTCCGGGCATATTTACACTACAAACTCTACCTAACCTCGAGTTGGCCACTTTCTTGTTTTCTAAAGTCATGCCCATGTTCTTAGCAGATTCGTGCTATTTCCATAGCATGTTCATATGTCAACTTCGTGCCCAACTAAGGCATGTTTCAAGTCAAGTTATGGCATGTTCAAGTCAAGTTTTCGTGCCATATTTCATGTTCTACTTATGCCAAATTTCACGGTTTATGATTATAATCAATTCAAGTTTTGCCTATTCTACCCAATCGTATCCCCAACGTATATAAACGTACTTCGTTCACAAGCATAAACAATTCAAGAGATAAAGGGGAATAACACCAAACATGTGATAGGCATATGTGACAATTCCAACATCACTTGCATAATAAACAGGCTATAACATATCACATGGTTTCAATACTAGCATGATGATAACTTGGCATAGTAATGGTTCCAACTTAGTTTAACATGATGATTTCAACTTTACATCACAGGTATAATAATCATTGCGGGCATAATAATAATTTTATTACAAACATGAAACATTAAAGGCATGGTAATTCTAATAGGCATAGTGGATTCCAATTTAGCATTTTTAACATAATGATTCTCTTCTAGCATTATAAACATAATGATTCCAACTTTTCATCATAACCTAGCAATTCCCAATTTGTCATTAACATGATAGGTATATTAACATCACAGGCATAGTTCCATCAACATCATAGACATGGTTTAATTAGCATCATAGGCATGGTTTAATCAACATAAAGATTTCAATAAACATAGTGATTCCATGGACATGTATTAGTCCAACTTGCCATACAATTAAGCCCAAGTGATTCATAACAACATCAAAATCATGATAAGTTTAACTTGCAACATTGACATAGCAATATTCCCAAATTATGATTCAAAGTTAAACAATATAAACATGGATTAATAATAGTTCCTAAATCCGGTTTCAATTCATGGCATGTCCATGTTATTTTAGCGTTTTTGCCTAAAAAGTGACATAGAACTTACAATATGAAGCAAGTAATCCAAATCAAAATTCCAAATCAAATAGCCCCAAATCCGTTGTCTAAAGCGTCGTAGTTGTTGTAGCTTCTAGTTGTAGACTTCAAGAATCGTTCTTCGTCTTCTACAATTTTGTTCTTTGTATTTTTAATTTAGAGCTCTAGGTTTAATGGCGGCTGCATGAGGCTAAAATGAAATAGTATGATCTAGGCTAGGTCTTAGGTTCTTTTTATAGTGTTTGCGAGTTGATTAGGACCGTCGATGGAGCTTGGTTTAATAATAGCCGTTCGTTTGAAGGAGAGACCAACCAGGAGCTGACATCTAGCCCTAGTGACAAGGCAAGGCTAAAAAAATCGACCAAACACAGACCAGGCCAGCCAGGGGGGGCTGGGTTCGACCTGGCTCATGGGCCAGGTCGACACGCCAGTCGACACCGTGTCGACTTGGCGGTCGACACGGGTGACCCAGGTCGACTGCCCAGTCGACCTGGGTAGCCCCAGGTCGACTACCAAGTCGACCTGGGTGCCTTGGGCGGGAAAATTCCCGCCCTGACCAATCCGGCCCGATTTTGAATTTTGAATTGGTTTTTCTGAGCTGTTTTGGTCTGTTTGAATTTTAAACTGAATTCTAAAACTTTCGGAGGCCAAATCTTCTTCATACAGAGTCCGTTTTACGCAAACTCGGACGCTATCTCAAGCAGAATTCCGAGACGAACGCAATGGCGTATCCCGTTTACCTTAATTCTTTGATTTGAAATTAGTTATACTTTAAATTTGTGAATTTCACTATTATAGAATATACGGGGTGTTACATTCTCCCCCACTTAAAAAGGATTTTGTCCCCGAAATCTTCAAGTTCAGGAAGAATGTACATCCTAACATCAAAACATCCATCTACTCATTCATTAAACACGAGCATCCATTGTCCTTAAAAGACTTCTAATGCTTCATGATCATATGCGAAGTGTGTGTACATGTACTTATCTAATGCAAAATCAGGTGGTCTACTGATTCAGTTGACCTCCTTAATGCGAATCATGTAAGTGCCATGAATCCATTATGTATGCAAATTTTCCTATTCATGATTCTACATGAGTGCACAACCATTCATACATAAATGCAACATCCATACGACAACACACTAAACTTCATCCATATACGAATAAATACATTTATGCATATGCAACATGAAAATGTGTCTGAGCCGATCTAGTGCCTAATGTGTATTCATGCATCCACGAGCAACCACTTGCGACCACTTGGTCCATTTCGCAATCATAACATGTTTCAATTACATGTTTACATCCAAAAAGATTCTACCTATGGTTCTCAAGATAGGATCGAGGAGAGAAACAAGATAAAACAAAGCATCTAGAAGAAGTTAACGATGTACCCCCAGAAGGTCCGGTCTGCTTCTTAGGGCAGTCTTTGCTGATGTGTCCAGTCTCCCCACAATGAAAACATTCACCTTGCTTTCTCTTCCTTTTTCTACAATCCTTGGATATATGCCCTTCCGTACCACAGAAATTGCATTTCCTTTTATCACGTGAGTTGTTGTTCTTGCCTCCTTTCTCGGAGTCTACCTTCTTATTCTGAGAATCGTTGGGCTTGACTTCTTTCTTCCCTTGAGAGTTTTCTGCCTTTATCTCCTTATTTCCCTTATCTTCTTCGTTCAGCAATGCCATCTGCACAAACCTTTCATAAGTAGCTCCCATGGGTATATGGGTCATGGCCAAACTGTGTAATGGCTCATTCAACCCCTTGACAAAGCGGAGAGCCTTCTTGTGCGGGGTGTTGACTAGGTCCAGTCCGAACCTAGCCAGCTCATCGAACCGATTAACATACTCTTTGACTGTCATATTCCCTTGCTTAAGAAATAAGATTTTTTCCAACTGCAAACTCCTTTCAGCGTCTGAGAGAAATTTAGCCTCAAACCTCGCCCTAAATTCCTCCCATTTTTCCACCGGTCTCTCTGCATTGGTGACTTCCCACCAGTAGGAAGCCTCGCCTTTAAGTAGCCATACTACCAGTTGTACCTTCTGCCTATCTTCTACCTCAAAGATGACGAATAAGTCCTCGGTTTCCTTTAGCCAATTCCTAGCTGCCACGAAGGTCTCAGTTCCATGAAAGTCCTTTCCTCCCATAGCTTTAAAATCTTTACATATCTTAGCAAAAGTATTTCCTCGTGGAGGAGGTGGAGGAAGAGGTGCTGCTGCAGCTGGATGATTTCCTGCAGCTGGAGGAGGAGGAACGGTAGGACCTGGCTGAGTGGCCCTTGCTTCTAAGAATCGTCTAAACCAACCAGGTATTGGTATACCCTCTGGCAAGTTAAGTTCTTCGGACATGCTGAAACAAAAAGGATAGATTCAAAACGAAGGATAAAAGATAGTACCTATGGCTTTGGGGGACTTTGCCTTTTAATATAAAATAATATTTTATCTTTAAAAATGCTTCTTTAAATTTTCTTTTGAAAATAAATTTTCAAAGCTTTTATCTTATCTGGTAAACCTATGCTCTGATACCAAGTGAAACACCCCACCTCCGTTAGGGTCACTCTCAAAGGGAATGCCCTAATTTTGGTGGAGGTTTATAAGTATAAGTCACAGATATACAAGACATATATAATAACACATATTTTTGAACAGTGGAAAACAACAACAACTTTTATTTCATTTAAAATACGTGTTACACAAACCATGCCATAATTGTCTTACAATTCTTCCAAAAACATAACATCTTCATAACTGTCTTGATTTCATTATTTAAAGAAAACATAAATAAACTGCATAAGTCCCATAATTGCTGTCCAAAGTCATAGTCCAAAACGAAAAAGATCCAAGCAATACATTCTTTCTCTTTAAGCTGGATGTGAAAGCTGGTCAAGCTGCGGTATTCCCTCCTTGAGAACCTGGGGGGGAAACGAAAGAAAAAAAGGCGAAAGGAAAAGGGTCAGTCGTAAAGACTGAGTAAGTCCTAGTGACTTTCAGTGTAGAAACGGTTAAAACAACATGTCATATAAACCTTTTTAGTAGTATCAATCCAATATTGACACTTATGTTTTTGACATTATTCATTTTCATATCAAAAAATAAAAATGGGATTATTAATTATGGATTCAAATTGTTATTTGACTAAGTTTCTTATTTTATATCTAATAGTGTATATTAGTGAGATAAGGGTGGAATGTTAGCATATTTAAAGCAATGGAGAAGAATGACAGTGCAATGTTGCTCATTTGCACAATAAAGGTGGTACGTGCTACCATAAGGGCCTGAATCTTCAATGAAGTTAGATGAAACAATTTTGCATCCTGCTTGGGCTAATATGTGTATACATGTCTCCTTTACTCTACAATCCAGCATATATATATATATATATATATGTGTGTGTGTGTGTGTGTGTGTGTGTGTGTGTTACAACACACGTTTCACGCATGGATTGTCTATCTATAAAGCTTATATAACACATTAGAAAAACTATTTACATCTGTATTCAGCCCTGCTTTTGTCCTAAAATCATGTGATCCTTATTTTTATTTCTAAGTTGTAACATCTAATATTTTTTAGTTTGAAATTCTGTTTTTTTAATAATTAATAAAGAACGAATCCGAAAATAATGTTTTCTCATTAGATCCTATTTTCTAGCAATATTAAGATTTGATAATATTTATAAGCAACGTTTTGAATTGGTAAATAAAGTTTATTCTCTAGATATTATTTTTAAATGATATTATGAATTAGTAATTGTTTAAAAATGTGATGTGATATGTTTGTTTATCCCCACCACATGGGATAGTTTCAAATTAAAGCTCAAAAGTCGGTATAAAAGATAACTTATGTAATTAAAATTAACAAACTAATCTCTGTAATTTCTCTAGTTATTGATAAAATTCTTCTCTCTTTATTGGATTGAAATATCAAACTGGTAGTGAAACCACTTTATAAAATTGATTGCTTCCCTTTTATTTATTATTACTTGGTTAATTTCACCCTTGAGGTGAACAATTCCAATAATTTATTTGATTGTTTCAATGTTTTATATTTTGATCCTATTTCTTTATGTATCTATGTTATTAGGTTATATCGATTTGGAATGATGAAACCAAACGATATATTATTAAAGTATCTATGTTAATTTATAGAAGGTCTAAGGAAGTATACCATAAGAAGGGGGTATCCCTGTTGTACCAAGACCTTATATCAGGGGATCTTACATCGTATATGCGTCATAGTTAGAAATATAAAAACGTAATAGGAACAAAGACTTTGAGAAGCGGAAATGAAGGATGAAGGTTATTCTTAAAAAGAATATGGTTGTTTGGGTATTTTATGACACCAAGGAGTTACCACCAGATGTTTTTATCGTGAAAAGAATAATATGGAAGAATGGAGATTTACTATTCTATAATCGTCCATAGGAGAATGATGTCTCAAAAATTAACATGGAAACTAATGCTAAAAGAGAATTGACCATGTTGGAGAATCAATAATGTCCCCCATTCTGAGGTGTAAGGTTAAGCGTTGTAGATGCTGCAGTAACCCATAGTATTAATTTTCGACAATCGAACATGAGAGGCGTTAGGATGTCAATATCGATAACATAAGAAAATGAAATAAATTGTAGCACAATTTCCGAAATAGTTTTAAAATTTCACATTCATGCATTATATAATCTCATAATGTTTCCGATGTTTAGAATAAAATATAAATGCATAAGTACTTCTATAGCGACATTCCCCCACATGTTGATTATAATACTTATAATGACAATTATTACAACGTCATTCACATAAACACATTAGAATCCAAAATACTCCTAGAATAGCTAGCATTCTCTGCCTTTATACCCCAAAAGATCTAAGAACCTGAAAAACTTACTTTCGAACTGCTCAACCGAGCGCCCGAGAGTTAAAGGGGATAATTTAAAATTTTGGGTCTGACAAAGAGTTTGGTATAAATATAGTGTGTGTATATATATTAGGTTTTAAATAAATTAATTTGAATTAGAATCGTTTATTCTATATTTTTAAAAAATTGGAAATCATATTCTAGTTTCAAATCAATTCAACTAAATTTCGATATCTCAGTTCAAATCGATTCAACTTCCCATTCATATTTCAATTCGATTTAACAAATTCGATTAAAATGTTTGAAATTTCAATTATAATTCTCACTATGAATTATTTCAATTTATAAAATCTCAAGTTTACAATTCAACTATTACTTTAAATCAAGTTAATTTAAAGTAAATTTCAAAGATGGATAAAAATTCAATTTTGATAGATTCGACTCATATTCAATTTCATTTTAATTCAGTTAACAACATTAACAAATTTCCTTTAGCTTTTAATTTCAAAATCCAATGTTCAAGTTCAAAGGAAATTGATTTATAAAACATCGCCTATAATATATTTGAAACAACATTTCAAGACTCATTGTTAAAACAATTTTTATTTAACCAACCGTTGTTCGTATATAATTTTCTATCCTATGGCAAAGTAATATTTAATATTTAATTTTAGTATTATAGGAAAGGATATATATCATTTCAATCCAAATTATTGGACATAAGTATTTATCATTTCAACCTACGCTCTGAATTCATTTTAATGATTAATCCTGGGTTTATTCGATGCCCGTAACATATAAAGTAAACGATTGGGGGTAACGACCCGTATTTTCTGCCTATTTATTTGGATTATTTAAATTATTTTGATTATCTAAAATATTGGTTTGAATTTAAATAATCGAATTTAACGATTTTATTTCGAATATATTATTTAAATAAATAATAAAATAATATTTTAATTTCCAGAATATTTGGGAAAATATAGAATTTGCCATATATTGTGATCGGGCAGTTTAAATTGGTCAAATATTGGTTATATTAAATTTACAATGACGATTTCGTTTATTTAACGACGGTCGAGCGATATGGTTTATAATTTAATTAAATAACGAGCTGCAGCGGCGCGGCAGTTCGCGATTTGGCCTTTTGAACTTCAATTGGTCGTACCAGGTTCAAAATAAGTCGGATTTCCTCGAAACAAGAAACGTCGGGACCGGTTTGACGATATCTTTCTAATGGAAGAGAAAAATCGAGCTTTTTTGTTGTAGATTTTATTTTATGTCCAATTCAAATTTTGAAAAAGTCGCTGTGGATTTTCCTTTATATATTTTATCGTTATTTATATTAAATAAAGGGGTTTTAAATTTTTATAATATCGATTTGGCTTCAAACTCACCCCGTGATATTTTATCTGGGTAATATACGATATTTTGGTCGTGTATGGCCAATTTCAATATTTTAATAATATTATATTGAGGTACTTTAAAATTGGTTTATTTTATTTGAATTGGCCAGTTATAAAAGGGGCATTTTTCAAACGGCCTCAGTTTTCGACGAAACAAATTTTATTGGGACCCTAACGATAAATTATTGCTAGATTTCAAGTGGCGCGTCAATCGGGATTAATTTGTGAGCGTGGCAAAATAAAATACAAATAAAAACGATCAATTTGAACGTGAACGAGCGCCATTTGAGCAAACGAACTCAGAATTCGACGAAACAAGTTTCATTAGGACCGTATCATCAAATTATACTATGCCGTCCAGTCGCATCTCGAACGGGGTTAGTACGCGAGCGCAGAAGCAAATAAACAACGTTCGAAAACGCGATAGACACGAAATAAAATATCGTTCGTCACATCAAGATAAATAAATATTGTTTCTTTTTATAAATATGAACCCCCTCAGCCTATTTTTCAGTTCATTCCACCCAAAACAATTTTCAGCCAAGCATATTTGCAGAAAAGCCCCTCAACTCAAAATCAATTATATCTTCCAATCCGTTCCGAATTTGATAGAGCAACCTGAACGAAAAGTGTAGGTCAGGTCGAGGGCTACCTACCATAAAAAGTTGGGTAGGTATTGTCGAGTGTGGTGGCCAGAATCGGTGTTAAACCGCAGAAAATGACTTTCATTCTTCTTCAAAATTGGGGAGTATGGGTTGATTTTAGATGTCGGGACATTAGGGCTTTTGTAGAGGAGAGAAAGGGCTTTGATTTGGCACTGGTCTCAAGTCTTCTAGTGGTCGGAGGTGGAAGAAATTGTGAGATGAACGGGGATGAGTGTTTTTGGGTTCGGTTTCAAAGTCAAGGTCGGATTTTGCCAAAATTCCGGCGATGGTGGCCGATCTGGGGTCGCGGCCTGGGGGGATCGAAGCGCGATGGCGAGGCCGTGGAAACGGTGGTAGTCCGGTGGTGTAGGGTGGTGTGTGGCGACGGAATTTTTCCGATGAACAGATTTGGGGGAAATGGTGAATTCCGGCGACAGGGGGGGTTTGGCGACAGACGGTTTCAGGCGATGGAGGCTATCGGAGGGGCGGTCCTGGTGGTGGCCTCAGCGGGTATTCCGGTGGCCTGAGGAGTGATCGTCGGTGGTCAGAAGAAGTTGAGCTTCGTTCGTGGGTATTGAGGAAGAAGGGATCGGGGAAGAACGTTGACTGTAGAAGAAAACGCGTGGGTTAAGTTGTTGTGCTAACATGGCCATTTAATTAAGTAAAATATTATTTAATTAATTTATTAATTAGTTAATTAAGCTCGTATAATAATTCAAACTTTAAACGAACATAACTTGGTCATACGATAACGAAATCTGACGAAACTGGATCCGTTGGGAACGTAGGGACGAGGCCTAGACGATGGCACTGATCTGACGCAGTTGAAATTTCAGCAAATTCTGAACGTTCGATTCAAGTTAAAAGGAACAAACGCGTCCACCTTCAACAGAATAAATCTGGTGAGTTAATTCTCACACCTTCTGGAACCTGTGATGTGGTAAATTCATATTAAAATATAATTTACCTTTGAAGATATAAATTGTTTGCTTGGTTGTTATTGCTTGTTTACTATTTGATTGGTTGTTGCAGTTATATTTCATCGTTTAAATTAGTTGATCATATGAAACTTATTTCATATATCACTATGAAATGTATAACGAGCTGTGATGCAGGGAAGGACAGGTTGGAGGGATCCGACCGGATTCCTCAAATATTGTATATGCTGTTTGTTTGTTTTATAGTGTTGATATTTGAACTGATTGAACCCCATATGGTAGAAAAACCTGTTGAAAATGATGGTTGAATAAATATTCACCTGTGTTGTGTTTAAAATCAACCGATAGTGTTGATTGGGTAATTGGCAGTGAATGGCCTAAAATGTGTTGTTTCAAACGTCGGTTTACCGTTCGGTGAATTGACGTAGTTTTAAAGTTATAAATTATTTTATAACTGAACTGAAGTTTTCAGTTATTCTATGCGAGTAATTAAATTGGAAATTTTTAAATAAATATTTTTAATCGAGTTTATGAAAGGATTAAAAATACAAGTTTTCCAAAACGAGATTGTAAATGATATTTTAAAGTGAATGAGAAGATTTAAATAAGATTTTTTTTATTTAGTGAAGTGAATTCAATAATGAAATTTGTAAGTAGATTAGTAAGTGATTGAAATGTGTTAATGGTTTTTAAAAGCGAAATCTAAGTTAGTGAAAGGATAGTAAATGGTTGGTTATAAAGAAATCAAAGTGAAGTTTTTAAAAAGGGGTTTTAAACCAAATTGGTGACTCAATTGTCAAGGAATTAAATCAAGCGAACGCTGGAATTGAAGTAAGGATTATAACAAAAAGGAAAATACATAAGTATTGTGTTGTACTGATAAATGGATTTTGAAATTAAAATCTAAGTTAAAAGGGGTTTTTATTGTAAAGAATGAAACAAGCGGATTTAGTTATGGAATCCAAGTAAGAGTTTTATTTTTGAAATGCCAAATAGATGGAATCAAATTAGTTGACGAGAAATTTATATTTTAAATCAAAATGTTATAAGTGAAATAATGTGTGAAGTTAAAGTTGTGTTTACTTAATTAAGGGAATTAAGTAAAGAGATTTATCGAACAAAGATGTCAAAAGTAAGAAAAGGTTTATAAAACCAGATTTGAAATCAAAAGGGGAAAATGAGATTTTAATGGTTAAGTGACAAATTGGTATTCATTCTGAGATAAGAACGTTGTCGATCAAGGTCTGAGAGGTAAATAAAATACCCCAACTTAAACGGCTTCATTATTGTCGAGGAAGGGTATTGGTTTGAAACAAGCAAAAGAGTGTTGAAATTAGTGTGGTATTCCATATGAGATGAAGTGAACATAAGTGCGATATTTGGATTATAAATGATACTACAATGTAGTTTCAATGTAAATAAGAAATATATGGTTTTAAAGTATAAGTCGACATTTACTTGGTAATGTATTAATACCATTTAAATAATATATTTATATATATATCGAGATGTTAAATAAGGAAGAAAAAGGGAAAAGGGTTTTAAAGAAATATATCGATACTTCCAAAAGGGAATGGAAAGTTGGGTTTATACATACATATATATATATATATATATATATATATATATATATATATAAATGATCGAAAGTATTTAAAATGTGTTATAATTATAATTGAGGAAATATAAGGTTTAATTATATTGAAAGAATTTAAGGTTAATCAACCATTTAGTTAATTATATGGTAAAAGGCCAGGTATTGCCAAGTACTGAATCAATAACTCAATTTATTCACACATTTGTTATTTGATAGTTAAATCACCGACTATCAAACCTGACCAATACGGTTGTTGGTATGGAAAGACCGGGATCGAATTTATATTCGAAAACCATTCCGACCAACAAATACGGGAAGATATCAGAATACGGTCGAGATGGAGCATTGAAGACCGTGGATCTTTATAAGTGGAAGAACTGCTAAAAATCTTTGGTTAGCTCCCAGAGATAAACTGTGGTTCTGTCGTGGTTGGAATCTATGGGTTGCAAGTACTACTCGCTACTGATCCATGGGGTGATTCCTATATGAGATGCAGTAGGGGAGTGCCTTCGGTTCATCCTGTTCCTGGATGACTTGTATGGACAAGTGTCTGACAGAGTATTTCCAAAGGGGTCACGTACGTTGATTTCTTCAAACGTATCTCTGTTGATGGCGGAGGAGGCCGTACACCTTCTCTTAGCTAACCGCAGAGTATTTTTGTGGATGTCAATTAGTGATATCTGGCAGATCTGACGATGTGGCATTCAAAGTGAATGATGGCCAGATGTTCGAAAGGGAATTCTAGCCTCAAGCATCATCAACCGGGAAATGACAAAAATCGGGTAGGCAGCATGGCTATGTGGGTCGCTCCCATTAGGATGTTTGATCACCTATCTAGAGAAATTTCATTTTCTTCTTTAATCTATATTCGATGTTGTCCCTTTTCGGGAGGCGGTTGCTGATCCCAACTGTCGGTGATATACATTCGATACACTCAAGCGAAATGAGTGGTCGGTCTTGTGTGGGCCGGGTTGCAAGAAGTTCTTGTTGAACCTAGTGTATTAGCCTCTAGAGATACACAGTCGGAAGGTGGTCCCATACCTTGTCAAGTTGGAATCCTATACCCAATAAGCGCCCGCGGTTTTGGTTTGTATACTATATATGGGGAGCGTGAGATGCAAGCGTTCCTCTAGATTGTTATTTATTTGTATTTAGACATTATGATAATATCATAGCAAGTTATGATTTCAAAACCGTTTCGGGTTATAGTAAGGTAAAAACCGTTCGGGTATATGTGTGGGCTTGTCTTACTATTATCCTTTGATTTCATAAAGGATTTTCCCAAAGTTAAACAATGTGTGTGTGCTGTGAATTTGTCACTGATAGTATTCCAGACTGACCCGGTGTAATTTGCTTTTCCTCAAATGTGCTCGGGTCAAACCGAGTATGTTTCCAGGTTAGGTTCGCTTGGGGTTCCAGGAGCTGGAAGCAGGCGGCTTCCCCACTAGTTATATAAAGTTCTTTTACGCTGTGACTGAGATATGTTGTACTCTGATGATTGGTATGTATATACAGTTTTTGTATAAAGGATTTGTGATATTATATTTTATCTGTTCCGCTGTGAGATTCTGATATGTTCTTCTTTCTTCTATTCTAAAATTTCTTTCTTTCTATTCTCACCCTCTAACTTCTTTCTATTGACAATCCAGTGTTTTCGATGCTTGAAAAGTCGACATGGTGATTTTATGTCGATTTTCGGGGTCGAAAATGCTTGGGTCGTTACAGTGGTATCAGAGCAATTGGTTTACTGATAACCTTGGCTCTATGGCGTGACTCAATAGAGATGGGGTTAGTAACACCCTAGGTTGAGTTCGTGTATGTATATGAGAGCGCGTATTTGTGATTTGATATAAAATTATATTTGAAATTATTTTTGCCCAATTTATTTTATAAAATAATAAATTTTTTATAAATTATTATAGTATGGGCAAATTATTTGATATTGATTGTGTGGTATGTTTGGATGTGTGCTCAATCTCAGGGATATAAACCTGAACCCGAATCGACTTAGTTAAAACCAATATGAAATAGATAATTCGAATAAAGCAATCCAGATAAATAAAATTTGTATGGATAATTAAAGAGATAAATGGATTGTTAAGACGTGGTTATAATCCCGTGTGAATTGAATTGTGTGTAAAATGGGTTGATATGAATAATATGGATGTTTTGAACCTTATTGATATTGTCTTGTGGACTAATAAATTGATTTGAGTTGAGAACAGGTGCAGAGGTACCAATTCAGTTTTAAAATCCATTCAAGAGAAATTCTGTAGTCAATTGAATCCAGTTCGAATAGAGCTGCATATTAACTAAGCAAGCTCAAGTATAATATATCGTTTATCGTGTATTAACGCTCGCAAAAAGGTACACCTACGAAAATATGAAAATTTTGGTTTTTGTTTGGGATTTGAGTTTGGCTTTTGATTTTTCCGACCATGAGAGTCGATGAATATATATTTCTTGAACCTGCGATTTTGCAGATGTCCTCCGTGCAGGGGAGACTCCGCCGAAATTTTTCTAAAATTTATGGTATTAGAAATTTTTTGAAAATTATTGGAAAATTCTTTTATTGGAATCAATTTGGTTTTACAACCAGTTAGATTAGTTTTGAAAATAAAATCAAATTTTTAATTAAATATTATAATAAAGATAATGGGCTGTGACGTTCTTTCTACCTTAGCAATTTCGAGGACGAAATTATTTTAAGGGGGAAGGAACGTAATGACCCGTATTTTCTGCCTATTTATTAGGATTATTTTAATTATTTTAATTATTTTAATTATTTAAAATATTGGTTTGAATTTGAATAATCAAATTTAACGATTTTATTTGGAATATATTATTTAAATAAATAATAAAATAATATTTTAATTTCCAGAATATTTGGGAAAATATAGAATTTGCCATATATTGTGATCGGGCAGTTTAAATTGGTCAAATATTGGTTATATTAAATTTACAACGACGATTTCGTTTATTTAACGACGGTCGAGCGATATGGTTTATAATTTAATTAAATAACGAGCTGCAGCGGCGCGGCAGTTCGCGATTTGGCGTTTTGAACTTCAGTTGGTCGTACCATGTTCAAAATAAGTTGGATTTCCTCGAAACAAGAAACGTCGGGACCGGTTTGACGATATCTTTCTAATGGAAGAGAAAAATCGAGTTTTCGTGTTGTAGATTTTATTTTATGTCCAAATCAAATTTTGAAAAAGTCACTGTGGAATTTCCTTTATATATTTTATCGTTTTTATGTTAAATAAATGGGTCTTAAAAATTTTATAATATCGATTTGGCTTCAAACTCATGCCGTGATATTTTATCTTGGTAATATACGATATTCTGGTCGTGTATGGCCAATTTCAATATTTTAATAATATTATATTGAGGTACTTTAAAATTGGTTTATTTTATTTGAATTGGCCAGTTATAAAAGGGGCATTTTTCAGATGGCCTCAGTTTTCGATGAAACAAATTTTATTGGGACCGTAACGATAAATTATTGTTAGCTTTCAAGTGGCGCGTCAATCGAGATTAATTTGTGAGCATGGAAAAATAAAATACAAACAAAAACGATCAATTTGAATGTGAACGAGTGCCATTTGAGCAAATGTACTCGGAATTCGACGAAACAAGTTTCATTAGGACCGTATCGTCAAATTATACTATGTCGTCCAATCGCATCTCGAACGGGGTTAGTACGTGAGCGCAGGAGCAAATAAACAACGTTCGAAAACGCGATAGACACGAAATAAAATATCGTTCGCCACATCAAGAAAAATAAATATTATTTCCTTTTATAAATATGAACCCCCTCAGCCTATTTTTCAGTTCATTCCACCGAAAACAATTTTCAGCCAAGCATATTTGCAGAAAAGCCCCTCAACGCAAAATCAATTATATCTTCCAATCCGTTGCGAATTTGATATAGCAACCTGAACGAAAAGTGTAGGTCGGGTCGAGGGCTACCTACCATAAAAAGTTGGGGAGGTATTGTCGAGTGTGGTGGCCGGAATCAATGTTAAACCACAGAAAATGACTTTCATTCTTCTTCAAAATTGGGGAGTTTGGGTTGATTTCAGATGTCGGGACCTTAGGGCTTTTGTAGAGGAGAGAAAGGGCTTTGATTTGGCACTGGTTTCAAGTCTTCTAGTGGTCGTAGGTGGAAGAAATCGTGAGATGAACGGGGATGAGTGTTTTTCGGTTCAATTTCAAAGTCAAGGTCGGATTTTGCCAAAATTCCGGCGATGGTGTCCGATCTGGGGTCGCGGCCTGGGGGGATCGAAGCGCTATGGCGAGGCCGTGGAAACAGTGGTGGTCCAGTGGTGTGTAGGGGCGGAATTTTTCCGATGAACAGATTTGGGGAAAATGGTGAATTCCGGCGACAGGGGGGTTTGGCGACAGACGGTTTCAGGCGATGGAGGCTATCTGAGGGGCAGTCCTGATGGTGGCCTCGGCGGGTATTCCGGTGGCCTGAGGAGTGATCGTCTGTGGTCAGAAGAAGTTGATCTTCGTTCGTTGGTATTAAGGAAGAAGGGATCGGGGAAGAACGTTGACTGTAGAAGAAAACGCGTGGGTTAAATTGTTGTGCTGACGTGGCCATTTAATTAAGGTAAATATTATATAATTAATTTATTAATTAGTTAATTAAGCTCGTATAATTATTAAAACTTTAAACGAACGTATCTTGGTCATACGATAACGAAATCTGACGAAACTGGATCCGTTGGGATCGCAGGGACGAGGCCTAGACGAGGCACTGACTATGCACTGATCTGACGCAGTTGAAATTTCAGCAAATTCTGAACGTTCGATTCAAGTTAAAAGGAACAAACGCGTCCACCTTCAACAGAATAAATCTGGTGAGTTAATTCTCACACCTTCTGGAACCTGTGATGTGGTAAATTCATATTAAAATATAATTTACCTTTGAAGATATAAATTGTTTGCTTGGTTGTTATTGCTTGTTTACTATTTGATTGGTTGTTGCAGTTATATTTCATCGTTTAAATTAGTTGATCATATGAAACTTATTTCATATATCACTATGAAATGTATAACGAGCTGTGATGCAGGGAAAGACAGGTTGGAGGGATCCGACCGGATTCCTCAAATATTGTATATGTTGTTTGTTTGTTTTATATCATTGATATTTGAACTGATTGAACCCCATATGGTAGAAAACCTGTTGAACATGATGGTTGAATAAATATTCACCTGTGTTTTGTTTAAAATCAACCGATAGTGTTGATTGGGTAATTGGCAGTGAATGGCCTAAAATGTGTTGTTTCAAACGTCGGTTTACCGTTCGGTGAATTGACGCAGTTTTAAAGTTATAAATTATTTTATAACTGAACTGAAGTTTTCAGTTATTTTATGCGAGTAATTAAATTGGAAATTTTTAAATAAATATTTTTAATCGAGTTTATGAAAGGATTAAAAATACAAGTTTTCCAAAACTAGATTGTAAATGAGATTTTAAAGTGAATGAGAAGATTTAAATAAGATTTTTTTTATTTAGTGAAGTGAATTCAATAATGAAATTTGTAAGTAGGTTAGTAAGTGATTGAAATGTGTTAATGGTTTAAAAAGCGAAATCTAAATTAGTGAAAGGATAGTAAATGGTTGGTTACAAAGAAATCAAAGTGAAGTTTTAAAAAAGGGGTTTTAAACCAAATTGGTGACTCAATTGTTAAGGAATTAAATCAAGCGAACGCTGGAATTGAAGTAAGGATTATAACAAAAAGGAAAATACATAAGTATTGTGTTGTACTGATAAATGGATTTTGAAAATAAAATCTAAGTTAAAAGGGGTTTTTATTGTAAAGAATGAAACAAGCAGATTTAGTTATGGAATCCAAGTAAGAGTTTTATTTTTGAAATGCCAAATAGATGGAATCAAATTAGTTGACGAGAAATTTATATTTTAAATCAAAATGTTATAAGTGAAATAATGTGTGAAGTTAAAGTTGTGTTTACTTAATTAAGGGAATTAAGTAAAGAGATTTATCGAACAAAGATGTCAAAAGTAAGAAAAGGTTTATAAAACCAGATTTGAAATCGAAAGGGGAAAATGAGATTTTAATGGTTAAGTGACAAATTGGTATTCATTCTGAGAAAAGAACGTTGTCGATCAAGGTCTGAGAGGTAAATAAAATACCCCAACTTGAACGGCTTCATTATTGTCGAGGAAGGGTATTGGTTTGAAACGAGGAAATGAGTGTTGAAATTAGTGTGGTATTCCATACGAGTGAAGTGAACATAAGTGCGATATTTGGATTATAAATGATACTACAATGTAGTTTCAATGTAAATAAGAAATATTTGGTTTTAAAGTATAAGTCGACATTTACTTGGTAATGTATTAATACCATTTAAATAATATATTTATATATATATCGAGATGTTGAATAAGGAAGGAAAAGGGTTTTAAAGAAATATATCGATACTTCCAAAATGGAATGGAAAGTTGGGTTTATACATATATATATATATGATCGAAAGTATTTAAAATGGGTTTTAGTTATAATTGAGGAAATATAAGGTTTAATTATATTGAAAGAATTTAAGGTTAATCAACCATTTTGTTAATTATATGGTAAAAGGCCAGGTATTGCCAAGTACTGAATCAACAACTCAATTTATTCACACATTTGTTATTTGATAGTTAAATCACCGACTATCAAACCTGACCAATACGGTTGTTGGTATGGAAAGACCGGGATCGAATTTATATTCGAAAACCATTCCGACCAACAAATACGGGAAGATATCAGAATACGGTCGAGATGGAGCATTGAAGACCGTGGATCTTCATAAGCGGAAGAACTGCTAAAAATCTTTGGTTAGCTCCCAGAGATAAACTGTGGTTCTGTCATGGTTGGAATCTACGGGTTGCAAGGACTACTCGCTACTGATCCATGGGGTGATTCCTATATGAGATGCAGTAGGAGAGTGCCTTCGGTTCATCTTTTTCTTGGATGACTTGTATGGACGAGTGTCTGACAGAGTATTTCCAAAGGGGTCACGTACGTTGATTTCTTCAAACGTATCTTTGTTGATGGCGGAGGAGGTCGTACACCTTCTCTTAGCTAACCGCAGAGTATTTTTGTGGATGTCAATTAGTGATATCTGGCGGATCGGACGATGTGGCATTCAAAGTGAATGATGGCCAGATGTTCGAAAGGGAATTCTAGCCTCAAGCCTCATCAACCGGGAAATGACAAAAATCGGGCAGGCAGCATGGCTATGTGGGTCGCTCCCATTAGGATGTATGATCACCTATCTAGAGAAATTTCATTTGCTTCTTTAATCTATATTCGATGCTGCCCCTTTTCGGGAGGCGGTTACTGATCCCAACCGTCGGTGATATACATTCGATACATTCAAGCGAAATGAGTGGTCAGTCATGTATGGGCCGGGTTGCAAGAAGTTCTTGTTGAACCCAGTGTATTCGCCTCTAGAGATACACAGTCGGAAGGTGGTCCTATAACTTGTCAAGTTGGAATACAATACCCAATAAGCACCCACGGTTTTGGTTTGTATAATATATATGGGGAGCGTGAGATGCAAGCGTTCCTCTAGATTGTTATTTATTTATATTTAGACAATATGATAATATCAGAGCAAGTTATGATTTCAAAATCTTTTCGGGTTATAGTAAGGTAGAACCCGTCCGTGTTTTTGTGTGGGCTCGTCTTACTATTATCCTTTGATTTCATAAAGGATTTTTCCAAAGTTAAACAATGTGTGTGTGCTGTGAATTTATCACTGATAGTATTCCAGACTGACCCGGTGTAATTTGCTTTTCCTCAAATGTGCTCGGGTCAGACCGAGTATGTTTCCAGGTTAGGTTTGCTTGGAGTTCCAGGAGCTAGAAGCAGGCTGCTTCCCCACTAGTTATATAAAGTTTTCTTATGCTGTGACTGAGATATGTTGTCTCTTATGATTGGTATGTATATACAGTTTTTGTATAAAGGATTTGTGATATTATATTTTATCTGTTCCGCTGTGAGATTCTGATATGTTCTTCTTTCTTCTATTCTAAATTTTTTTCTTTCTATTCTCACCCTCTAACTTCTTTCTATTGACAATCCAGTGTTTTCGATGCTTGAAAAGTCGACAAGGTGATTTTATGTCGATTTCCGGGTCGAAAATGCTTGGGTCGTTACAGTGGTATCAGAGCAATTGGTTTAGTGATAACCTTGGCTCTATGGCGTGACTCAATAGAGATGGGGTTAGTAACACCCTAGGTTGAGTTCGTGTATGTATATGAGATCGCGTATTTGTGATTTGATATAAAATTATTTTTGAAATTATTTTTGCCCAATTTATTTTATAAAATAATAAAGATTTTATAAATTATTATATTATGGGCAAATTATTTGATATTGATTGTGTTGTATGTTTGGATGTGTGCTCAATCTCAGGGATATAAACCAGAACCCGAATCGACTTGGTTAAAACCAATATGAAATAGATAATTCGAATAAAGCAATCCAGATAAATAAAATTTGAATGGATAATTAAAGAGATAAATGGATTGTTAAGATGTGGTTATAATCCCATGTGAATTGAATTGTGTGTAAAATGTGTTGATATGAATAATATGGATGTTTTGAACCTTATTGATATTGTCTTGTGGACTAATAAATTGATTTGAGTTGAGAACAGGTGCAGAGGTACCAATTCAGTTTTAAAATCCATTCAAGAGAAATTCTAGAGTTTATTGAATCCAGTTCGAATAGAGCTGCATATTAACTAAGCAAGCTCAAGTATAATATATCGTTTATCGCGTATTAATGCTCGCAAAAAGGTACACCTAAGAAAATATGAAAATTTTGGTTTTTTTTGGGATTTGAGTTTGGCTTTTGATTTTTCCGACTATGAGAGTCGATGAATATATATTTCTTGAACCTGCGATTTTGCAGATGTCCTCCGTGCAGGGGAGACTCCGCCGAATTTTTTCCAAAATTTATGGTGTTAGAAAATTTATGAAATTTTTTGGAAAATTCTTTTATTGGAATCAATTTGGTTTTACAACCAGTTAGATTAGTTTTGAAAATAAAATCGAATTTTTAATTAAATATTATAATAAAGATAATGGGTTGTGACGTTCTTTCTACCTTAGCAATTTCGAGGACGAAATTATTTTAAGGGGGAAGGAACGTAATGACCCGTATTTTCTGCCTATTTATTTGTATTATTTCAATTATTTAAAATATTGGTTTGAATTTAAATAATCGAATTTAACGATTTTATTTGGAATATGTTGTTTAAATAAATAATAAAATATTATTTTAATTACCAGAATATTTGGGAAAATATAGAATTTGCCATATATTGTGATCGGGCAGTTTAAATTGGTCAAAAATTGGTTATATTAAATTTACAACGACGATTTCATTTATTTAACGACGGTCGAGCGATATGGTTTATAATTTAATTAAATAACGAGCTACAGCGGCGCGGTAGTTCACGATTTGGCGTTTTGAACTTCAATTGGTCGTACCGGGTTCAAAATAAGTCGGATTTCCTCGAAACAAGAAACGTCGGGACCGGTTTGACGATATCTTTCTAATGGAAGAGAAAAATTGAGTTTTCATGTTATTGATTTTATTTTATGACCAAATCAAATTTTGAAAAAGTCGTTGTGGAATTTCCTTTATATATTTTATCGTTATTTATATTAAATAAAGGGGTTTTTAAATTTTTATAATATCGATTTGGCTTCAAACTCACCCCGTGATATTTTATCTTGGTAATATACGATATTCTGGTCGTGTATGGCCAATTTCAATATTTTAATAATATTATATTGAGGTACTTTAAAATTGGTTTATTTTATTTGAATTGGCCAGTTATAAAAGGGGCATTTTTCAAACGGCCTCAGTTTTCGACGAATCAAATTTTATTTGGACCGTAACGATAAATTATTGCTAGATTTCAAGTGGCGCGTCAATCGGGATTAATTTGTGAGCATGGAAAAATAAAATACAAATAAAAACGATCAATTTGAACGTGAACGAGCGCCATTTGAGCAAACGAACTCGGAATTCGATGAAACAAGTTTCATTAGGACCGTATCGTCAAATTATACTATGCCGTCCAGTCGCATCTCGAACGGGGTTAGTACGTGAGCGCAGGAGCCAATAAACAACGTTCGAAAACGCGATAGACACAAAATAAAATATCGTTCGTCACATCAAGATAAATAAATATTATTTCCTTTTATAAATATGAACCCCCTCAGCCTATTTTTCAGTTCATTCCACCCAAAACAATTTCCAGCCAAGCATATTTAGAGAAAAGCACCTCAACGCAAAATCAATTATATCTTCCAATCCGTTGCGAATTTGATATAGCAACCTGAACGAAAAGTGTAGGTCGGGTCGAGGGCTACCTACCATAAAAAGTTGGGGAGGTATTGTCGAGTGTGGTGGCCGGAATCAGTGTTAAACCGCAAAAAATGACTTTCGTTCTTCAAAATTGGGGAGTTTGGGTTGATTTTAGATGTCGGGACCTTAGTGCTTTTGTAGAGGAAAGAAAGGGCTTTGATTTGGCACTGGTCTCAAGTCTTCTAGTGGTCGGAGGTGGAATAAATCGTGAGATGAACGGGGATGAGTGTTTTTGGGTTCGGTTTCAAAGTCAAGGTTGGATTTTGCCAAAATTCCGGCGATGGTGGCCGATCTGGGGTCGTGCCTGGGGGGGATCGAAGCGCGATGGCGAGGCCCTGGAAACGGTGGTGTGTGGCGGCGGAATTTTTCCGATGAACTAATTTGGGGGAAATGGTGAATTCCGGCGACAGGGGGGTTTGGCGATAGACGGTTTCTGGCGATGGAGGCTATCATAGCGGCGGTCCTGGTGGTGGCCTCGGCGGGTATTCTGGTGGCCTGAGGAGTGATCGCCGGTGGTCAGAAGAAGTTGATCTTCGTTCGTGGGTATTGAGGAAGAAGGGATCGGGGAAGAACGTTGACTGTAGAAGAAAACGCGTGGGTTAAGTTGTTGTGCTGACGTGGCTATTTAATTAAGGTAAATATTATTTAATTAATTTATTAATTAGTTAATTAAGCTCGTATAATTATTCAAACTTTAAACGAACGTATCTTGGTCATATGATAACGAAATCTGACAAAACTGGATCCGTTGGGATCGCAGGGACGAGGCTTAGACAATGGCTGACTAGGCACTGATCTGACGTAGTTGAAATTTCAACAAATTTTGAATGTTCGATTCAAATTAAAAAGAACAAACGCGTCCACCTTCAAAAGAATAAATCTGGTGAGTTAATTCTCACACCTTCTGGAATCCTGTGATGTGGTAAATTCATATTAAAATACAATTTACCTTTAAAGATATAAATTGGTTGCTTGGTTGTTATTGGTTGTTTACTGTTTGATTGGTTGCTCCAGTTGTATTTCATCGTTTAAATTAGTTGATCATATGAAACTTATTTCATATATCACTATGAAATGTATAACGAGCTGTGATGCAGGGAAGGACAGGTTGGAGGGATCCGACCGGATTCCTCAAATATTGTATATGTTGTTTGTTTGTTTTATATCGTTGATATTTGAATTGATTGAACCCCATATGGTAGAAAAACCTGTTGAACATGATGGTTGAATAAATATTCACCTGTGTTGTGTTTAAAATCAACTGATAGTGTTGATTGGGTAATTGGCAGTGAATGGCTTAAAATGTGTTGTTTCAAACGTCGGTTTACCGTTCGGTGAATTGACGCAGTTTTAAAGTTATAAATTATTTTATAACTGAACTGAAGTTTTCAGTTATTTTATGCAAGTTATTAAATTTGAAGTTTTTAAATAAATATTTTTAATCGAGTTTATGAAAGGATTAAAAATACAAGTTTTCCAAAACGAGATTGTAAATGAGATTTTAAAGAAAATGAGAAGATTTAAATAAGATTTTTTTCTTAATTTAGTGAAGTGAATTCAATAATGAAATTTGTAAGTAGGTTAGTAAGTGACTGAAATGTGTTGATGGTTTTTAAGAGCGAAATCTAAGTTAGTGAAAGGATAGTAAATGGTTGGTTATAAAGAAATCAAAGTGAAGTTTTAAAAAGGGGTTCTTAAAACAAATTGGTGACTCAATTGTTAAGGAATTAAATCAAGCGAACGCTGGAATTGAAATAAGGATTATAACAAAAAGGAAAATACATAAGTATTGTGTTGTACTGATAAATGGATTTTGAAATTAAAGTCTAAGTTAAAAGGGGTTTTTAGTGTAAAGAATGAAACAAGCGGATTTAGTTATGGAATCCAAGTAAGAGTTTTATTTTAGAAATGCCAAATAGATGGAATCAAATTAGTTGACGAGAAATTTATATTTTAAATCAAAATGTTATTAGTGAAATAATGCGTGAAGTTAAAGTTGTGTTTACTTAATAAAGGGAATTAAGTAAAGAGATTTATCGAACAAAGATGTCAAAAGTAAGAAAAGGTTTATAAAACCAGATTTGAAATCAAAAGGGGAAAATGAGATTTTAATGGTTAAGTGACAAATTGGTATTCATTCTGAGAAAAGAACGTTGTCGATCAAGGTCTGAGAGGTAAATAAAATACCCCAACTTGAACGGCTTCATTATTGTCGAGGAAGGGTATTGGTTTGAAACGAGGAAATGAGTGTTGAAATTAGTGTGGTATTCCATACGAGTGAAGTGAACATAAGTGCGATATTTGGATTATAAATGATACTACAATGTAGTTTCAATGTAAATAAGAAATATTTGGTTTTAAAGTATAAGTCGACATTTACTTGGTAATGTATTAATACCATTTAAATAATATATTTATATATATATCGAGATGTTGAATAAGGAAGGAAAAGGGTTTTAAAGAAATATATCGATACTTCCAAAATGGAATGGAAAGTTGGGTTTATACATATATATATATATATATATATGTTCGAAAGTATTTAAAATGGGTTTTAGTTATAATTGAGGAAATATAAGGTTTAATTATATTGAAAGAATTTAAGGTTAATCAACCATTTTGTTAATTATATGGTAAAAGGCCAGGTATTGCCAAGTACTGAATCAACAATTCAATTTATTCACACATTTGTTATTTGATAGTTAAATCACCGACTATCAAACCTGACCAATACGGTTGTTGGTATGGAAAGACCGGGATCGAATTTATATTCGAAAACCATTCCGACCAACAAATACGGGAAGATATCAGAATACGGTCGAGATGGAGCCTTGAAGACCGTGGTTCTTCATAAGCGGAAGAACTGCTAAAAATCTTTGGTTAGCTCCCAGAGATAAACTGTGGTTCTGTCATGGTTGGAATCTACGGGTTGCAAGGACTACTCGCTACTGATCCATGGGGTGATTCCTATATGAGATGCAGTAGGAGAGTGCCTTCGGTTCATCTTTTTCCTGGATGACTTGTATGGACGAGTGTCTGACAGAGTATTTCCAAAGGGGTCACGTACGTTGATTTCTTCAAACGTATCTTTGTTGATGGCGGAGGAGGTCGTACACCTTCTCTTAGCTAACCGCAGAGTATTTTTGTGGATGTCAATTAGTGATATCTGGTGGATCTGACGATGTGGCATTCAAAGTGAATGATGGCCAGATGTTTGAAAGGGAATTCTAGCCTCAAGCCTCATCAACCGGGAAATGAAAAAAATCGGGCAGGCAGCATGGCTATGTGGGTCGCTCCCATTAGGATGTATGGTCACCTATCTAGAGAAATTTCATTTGCTTCTTTAATCTATATTCGATGTTGTCCCTTTTCGGGAGGCGGTTGCTGATCCCAACCATCGGTGATATACATTCGATACACTCAAGCGAAATGAGTGGTCGGTCATGTGTGGGCCGGGTTGCAAGAAGTTCTTGTTGAACCCAGTGTATTCGCCTCTAGAGATATACAGTCGGAAGGTGGTCCCATACCTTGTCAAGTTGGAATCCAATACCCAATAAGCGCCCGTGGTTTTGGTTTGTATACTATATATGGGGAGCGTAAGATGCAAGCGTTCCTCTAAATTGTTATTTATTTGTATTTAGACATTATGATAATGTCATAGCAAGTAATGATTTCAAAACCGTTTCAGGTTATAGTAAGGTAAAAACCGTCCGTGTTTATGTGTGGGCTGGTCTTACTATTATCCTTTGATTTCATAAAGGGTTTTCCTAAAGTTAAACAATGTGTGTGTGCTGTGAATTTATCACTGATAGTATTCCAGACTAACCCAGTGTAATTTGCTTTTCCTCAAATGTGCTCGGGTCAGACCGAGTATGTTTCCAGGTTAGGTTCGCTTGGAGTTCCAGGAGCTGGAAGCAGGCGGCTTCCCCACTAGTTATATGAAGTTCTTTTACGCTGTAACTGAGATATGTTGTACTCTGATGATTGGTATGTATATACAGTTTTTGTATAAAGGATTTGTGATATTATATTTTATCTGTTCCGCTGTGAGATTCTGATATGTTCTTCTTCTTTCTTCTATTCTAAAATTTCTTTCTTTCTATTCTCACCCTCTAACTTCTTTCTATTGACAATCCAGTGTTTTCGATGCTTGAAAAGTCGACCTGGTGATTTTATGCCAATTTTCGGGGTCGAAAATGCTTTGGTCATTACATTGGGATAAATCAAAACAAACAATGGTCATATAAAATCAAGTTGAATAACAGGTAAATTCACATAAAGAAATTCAATATGTCAATATACCAAACCCAAGCCATTCATCACATTAATACATCAAACAGTTCAATATCGTATAAATTTACTATTTATCAGATGTTGGGTTTGCACTAGTAATTAAATTTCAAATTTAACCTAACTGTTCAATTTAAATTAATCGTTAAATTAGTTTACATAATCAATGCAAATAAACATAAAAATGCAATTTTAACTTCCAAACAGCAATCAATACAATCATATTATGACATGATTTTAATCCAACTAATAATCAAAAAATTTAGTTATGTGTGAGTAGGTTAAATCACTCACCTTTGGTTTCGAACGCGTTTGGACTCTGAAATCGACCCAAATTTGGACAGTCTCCAAATCCAACCAAACCAATTCCATGTTATCCGTAATTTTGATACGATTCTAATAGAACAAACCGTGCATCAATCTGAGTTCATATGAAAATATTATGTACGTTAACGTGATTGAAAATTTAAATTATAAAATAATAAAATGTCCACAAAATTAGGCCACGTAGCCTGCCCCTTTCTTCTTCTTGGGCAACATCACATTCTAATGAAACCATCACCGCCTGAAAATGCCCGACTTTGGCTTCCTCTATCCACCAATTATGTCCACCATTCAACACCAAACCACCGCCAACGTGAAGAACTCGAGGCGCACCTTCCCTCGAAATACGGTCTGCCGTGGTGGCCCCACGAGCTCACGCCGCCACTTGATACCCTAGGTTTTTTTTACTACTGTTTTGACAAATATGGACAATCTAGACAATGATTTATCGAATCGTATATATCGTTGGATTCGAATGCTCAAGCACCACAACTTTCGCTTTGGTTCCGACGCCAAACAAAATCAAATAAACCCCAAATCCTACCCTAATTTCATATTTTTAGGCCTTTGGCTTTGATTTACCATTGATCTGAGCATGGTTTCGCAAAACAGATGCTTCCCTTCAGTTCGTATCGTCGAGACCTTTCCAACGATATATAATTCGTTAGAGTTTGAGATATTTGGAAATTCGACATTGTTTTAGATCTATAATTGCCATTAGACAAATATTAGAATTTAATTCGGGATTAGGGCAGAGAAAATGAAATAGACACTACTACTAGTGTAACGACCCGGATTTTCAACCGTTGAATTCTGAATATTTAAATTGGTTTAAATATTTTATTTGAATTATATATAGGAATTTATAAGGAATTTATTTAATAAAATGATATTTAAACGTATAATTTATAATTATATTTAAAACGAGCTCGTAACGGCGCGGTAGTTCGTAATTTGGCAATTCGAGCTTTAAATGAATATACAGAATTCGTTATAAGTCGGATTTCTGTGAAAGAAGAAACGTTAGAATCTATTTGAATATATTTTTCTAATGGAAGTGAAAAAAATGAGATTTCGTCTTATATATTGTTAATTACATCCAAATCAAATTTTCAGAAAGTCGCTGTGAAATCTTATATATGCCATATCGGTTATTTAAATATATTTAAATATCGGTCTTGAATTTAGACAAGGTTCTTTTGAGGCGTAGTCATAATTTAATTTTTAGAATTTTACTGTAATTTTTAATTAATTAAACATGCAACTTTTTACTTGGAATATTTTGCACCCTAGATCAATATTTTGGGGTTTCATAATATAAGTCAAACTACCAATATTATCCTATTTTTGGGATCGTGGCGTATTGCTTGCCACGATCATATTTTTATTTCTGTTCGAAGCGATCGATAAAGTAGAGAAAATAGAATACGAACAGCTACCCATGTTATCCACCTGCCTACTCAGGTTACGTCTACTCAAATATCACATTCTTGAACCTTCACATGGCTACATGCCTACAAAATAAAGCCACATAATGTTATTACTGTTGCATGATATCTGGCAAGATCGAATTTCCAATCTATATCTTCATAAATCTTCAAAATATTTGACGTCGTTTTCATCCTATCCGATCATATTAAAGCCATCTTACCGTGGTCAGGGATTTGAGGGCTAAGACTAAACAAAAGAATCTCTGAACAAATCTCGGATCAAATTTTCGTCAACATTTTCAGCAGCCGTACAAGGTAAACTTCTCCTCTGTTCATGAACAGTAATATGGATTGTTTCACAGAGTCGTCTGAAAACAAATCTAAGCCAAATGTTTTTAAATCTCTAACCAGATCTGTTCGCTATCAAACTGTTCCTTTCTTCAAACATCTCTGTCGAATCTGGGATAAGCATTCTCGAGTTCAGATAAGCACATGTCTACCGTAATAGGGGTACTGCGTACTATTAAAAGACCTCCCATTCTTCCCTATTTAAACACCGTGTTGTCCGTTGCCTTGACAAGGCAGCAGCAACTTCTTCGAATATATACTTATATAGTGTATAAAAAAAAGAATGCTGCAAAGATGAACATCGAATGGTGGGCTGAGCTAGGTGGATCTGATGAACGCTGGAAGGGATCAAAGTTGGTAAGGACTGTTTGTGGAGCTCGGCCCTGGAGTTGAAGCTTACAGTAAAGGGTGGCGTTAGGATCAGTTTTAGGGAAGGGACCTAACGTGAAAAGGAGTTCAAAGGCAGGGGTGTTGTGTGATTTAGTGAGTGCGAACTGTGAAGAGTAGAAAAGAATTGCGGGAAGGCATGGGGTTGGATAAAAAGTTGCAGAGGATTTGGTTTGTTTTGGGAAGAAGCACGTAGCATGCGAGAAGTGGATCCGAGAATTTGAGCGTCTGATATTAACTATGTTTATTTCCAGAAAATGTGTGGTGCAATTCAAATAGAGGATAACACGGTAACAACAGTTTCGAAGGCTGTGACTGTAAGTGGAGTGTTCACGAGATTGGCGGCGAGATGAAGTTGCGTTGGTGGAGGGAGGGTGTATTTACAGCAGGTTCAATGACGCCTGGAAATGAAATTGTTAGGTATTGGTTAGCGACTTGGTAATGGGAAGTTTAAAGTCATGGTGATGGCTTGTGAGAGGGACAAATGATTAGTAAGTGCGGTATTTACTGGGAGCGTTTGAAATACTGTCGGAGAAGAAAGTGATGAGTTGGTAAGCAATAATTGTTGGTACATATGAGGTGGTGAAGTATGTGCTCGTGCAAAAGGAAATGAATGGTGGATTTGCAAGTGAAGGGATTCCACCATACAACCATTTAAGAAGAGAGATGACAGCTGTATCAGGCTCAAAGATGAACATAAGGGAATCAGTATTTCGAATATGGAGAGGACGAGGTTAAGGCAGACTTGCGAGTAATTAATTTTAATGATAGAATGGTTAGCTATTGATTTATCAAAGGAATGAAGGAGATAGAGGTATTGGTTGGCAGAAGAAGAAAAGTCGGGATTATTTTCTAGATGGAAACGAAAACACGTGGATCAAGGGTAAATCGCGGTAATTAACTTTAAACAAAGATCATTAGTGAATAATAGCTATTTTAATTCGATTAGACTTTATAATAGCGATATCTTCTTCATTCGCTAACAAAATGGAACGCGACAAGTGACGTTGGGATCGCAACTAAGAAATTCACGTTGTATGACTACCGTGGTCAAGAAATGAGCCAGTGCAATTCTGTGATTTAATCAAATGGCTGTCTAATTCTAAATGAAACAGAAGCAGAATCGTCAACTGCAAACCAAGGTGAGTAAACTCACTAACTCTGACTCGTTTATATTTTTATATAAAAGAGTTTTAAATTTATTTTATACTGTGTGATGGTTGCTCGGTTGAATAGTTGATAAAATTGGTTGATAGAATTACATCGTTGATCGATCTTTAGTTTGACATTTCATATTGATGTGAAATAATATTATTGGTGTTGATTAACATCTGTGGATGCAGAGAAACAGGTTGGGGGGACCCAACTGGGTTCCTCAATATTTATATTAATGTTTTTCCCTTGATTTTGATGTGTGGTGTGATATATATAGTCAGTGATTGACTTTGTCGTGTTTGAGCTACCCTGGCCCTAGAAACTTGGTATTTTAGATACCATAAAATATTTTCGAATGTGAAAAAGGAATCCAAGATTTTAAGAAGGGAAATCCATTTAAAAAAAATAGGAATTTTAATTTCGAATTGTCCTGAAAAATAAGAAACTTGTTTTGAATGAATAAAACAAGAAGTGATTATAACGGCGTTTATAAATCTAGTAAATTATTTATCTTAGGATAAATTGAAATATAAATTCAAGTTTGGATTTATATAGGAAGTGGAGATTAGGCCTGGCAATTTGACACGTGACACGCTAACACGAAACGAAACGACACGAAATAAATGGTTATGGGTTTTGATTTTCGGTACACGAAACACGAAAGTATACGAACACGAAATTACACGATAAATTTCGTGTTGGATATGGGTTTTCACTTTCAGTACACGAAAGTACACGGAAGTACACGAAATATTTTATATATAATTTTTATATATAAAGTCACGTGGTATGCATACTAGCTACTAAGACTAGGGTTTTTGACTGAGATATAAGCTAATTATAAAGTCACGTGGCTGCCTCTCTTTACAAACTCCGCCTCTTTCCTTACAAATCACAATTCACAAGCGCCTCTCCGCCGCCTCTCTAAACCTAAATCCCTTCATATTGGCTTGTTCAAAATGACTGATAATATTACATATAAGGTAATTTCAGCCTTGAGTCGTTATTAATTTGTGTCGATTCGTTATTAATTTGTATCAGATTAGTTATTTACCCATCTCTAAACCTAAATCCCTTCAAAAGGAATATGAATTTGTGTCGATTTGTATCAGATTCGTTATTAATTTGTGTCGATTTGCAGGATTATGAATCCTTGAGTGAGGATGAAGCAGATATTTTAGAAAATGCTACTCCTGAACATCCGTCTACAGAAGCAACAGTACTACCAACTGAAGGTTCTTCGAAGAAGATATTAGCAGCACCTGTTACGAAGAGAAAGAGATCGAAGGTGTGGAAAACGTTTAATCTTGTCACCGGAGCTGATAAGGTAGCTAGGGCAGTATGCATGAAGTGTGGTTACATATGTGTCCATGATTCAAAAAATGGAACTGGAAATTTGTTGAAGCATCAAAAGGCATGTGAAAATAACAAGGACCTTAAGCAAATGATGTTATCTAGCAGCGAGGGATCCATGTCAATGCACAACATATTATTTGACCCTTAGGTATTTAGAGATTTAATTACGAATGCTGTCATTAAGCATAATTTGCCCCTTAAGTTTGTAGAATATGAAGGTATTAGGGAAGCCTATATGTATGCACACCCAAAAGCTACTTTGGTTAGTAGGAACACATTGAAAAGAGATGTTTTATCTTGCTATCAGTTTGAAAAGAAAAACCTGTTTAACATGCTACAACAGTTTGATGGTAGAGTATGCCTAACCTCTGATTTGTGGACTTCAGTTGCTACTGATGGTTATATTTCTCTTACTGCCCATTTTATCACAGCCGATTGGGTTCTACATAAGAAGCTTCTTAATTTTTCGTATATTCCGTCTCCACATACCGGTATTACAATATCTGAGAAAATGTATAAGATGGTATGTGAGTGGAGTCTTGAGTCGAAATTATTTAGCATTACTTTAGATAATGCTTCTAGTAACGATTCATTTGTTGCTATCTTAAGAACACAACTGAATTTGAGAAATGCTTTGGTGTGCAAAGGAGATTTTTTTCACATAAGATGTTGTGCTCACATCCTTAATTTGATTGTGCAAGAGGGTCTTAAGGAAATAGATAATTCTATTGTTAAAATACGTGAATCTGTTAAGTACATCAAAGGCTCTCAAGGAAGAAAAGAAAAATTTAGAGAATGTATATCATCGGTAGCTCTAGATAAGAAAAGAGGCTTGCGCCAAGATGTCCCAACTAGGTGGAATTCGACATTTCTGATGCTTGAAAGTGCACTTTACTATCGTCGTGCTTTCACTCACTTGCAATTAACTGATTCAAACTACAAGCATGGTCTTCTTGATGAGGAATGGGATAAAGTGGAGGGCATTTGTAAGTTTCTTTCAGTTTTTTATAATGTCACACGATTGTTCTCTGGATCTAAATATCCCACTGCAAATGTATACTTCCCAAATGTTTTTCTAGTTGAACACACATTGATTAAGGCAGTGGAAGATAAGAATTGTGTAGCAAATTCCTTGGCTGAGAGAATGAAGCCCAAGTTCAACAAGTATTGGAAAGATTATAGCTTGGTTCTTGCTATTGCTGTTGTATTTGATCCCAGATACAAAACACAATTTGTTGAATTTAGCTACAAAATGTTATATGGAGGTGCTTCTGATAAGATTGAAAAACTGCACACAACCTTGAAGGCATTGTTTGATTTGTACAAAGACAGAATTTCTTTACATACTACAGCAAGTGAAGGTGTTCCTGATTCTCTAGTTCAAAATGAAGGAAATGATGTTTTGAAGGTATTATTTATTTACTTTTAACTTGATTTAGTATTTTAATGATATATGAAAACATGTCAGCCTTACAATCTCTATATTTTTTGCAAGGAATTCGATGCCATGGATGCGGAGTTTGGTGCTGTCCTTGAAAAAACTGAACTGGACAAGTATTTGGAGGAGAAAAAAATGAACAGGAACCTTGAGATCGATATCCTGCAGTATTGGAAAACAAATGAGTACAGGTTTCCTAATCTTTCTTTAATGGTTAGAGATATATTGTCAATTCCAATTTCAACTGTTGCCTCTGAGTCTGCTTTCAGTGTTGGTGGAAGAATATTAGATCAATACCGTAGTTCATTGGCGAGTAATGTTGTCGAAAGTTTAATTTGCACTCGCGACTGGAAGTTTAATGCAGAAGGTATTAACTGACTATTGTACATTTGTATTTTGTATGATTATCTCTGCATTTTATACATTAAAAGGCTTATTTAATGCTTATTTTTTCACAGCTGCTCCAGTTTATACTTTGGAAGAACTAACTGAAGATGTAATGTCTATTGCACTAAGTGATGATCACGAGTTCGGTGATGAAAGTGCTTGTGTATGAGTGTATCCCCCCTGCACGGTAAGTTCTGAAAAACTAAAACTCTGTTATCCCAGCAAGAATTTTCTACATTCTTCAGTGCATCATTAAATGTTATCCCAGCAAGAATGTCAAAATCATGTGGATAAGCAAAGAATGGCATAGATTAATCTATGTTGTCATGAACATAAACGTTGTAGATAAATGCATCAGGTCGTGTGAAGCCTAGACAAAAAATAAAAAAGAAAACGTAACATCAAATGCCCTGAAAATTTACTATGGTAAGAGTTTGAATACATTCTAAATGATCTCAGTTCTGTCATGTGATATTGCAGGAGGGGTATTAATGGATGGCTGCCTGAAACTAGATGGATGGCTGGATCGGAAGAAGATGAATTCTAATGTTAATATTTCTTTAATTTGAAGTTGTAAACTTAAGAATTAATTATACTGTTAATGTTTATTTAAAATGAAGTTGTAAACTTAAGAATTCGTGTATGTTTCGTGTCTATGGGTATAATTATTTCGGGTCGTTTCGTATAAGCAGGTAGTACACGAAAGTACACGAAATTAATTTCGTGTACTTTTCGTTTCGTTTCGTGTTTACACGAATTATTTCGTTTCGTGTTCGGATCGGGTAAACAGGTACACGGAATGATTTCGGGTCGTTTACGGTTTTAGCTATGAGTACACGAAAACACGAAAGTACACGAAACGAAAGTACACGAAACGACACGATTGCCAAGCCTAGTGGAGATGGGTTTGAAACTGATATTTGTAATTTTTTTTAACACTTAGCAATTATAACTGAAATTCTAAACGAGATTATAAAGGGATATAATAAAAACAATTTTTGTAAATGATTCTACCATTAGAAGTTAATAAAGGGAAAAATTGGATTTTTAAAATATTATCCAAAGGAATGAAGTCAAATGAACTGATTCTATAAAAAAAAGTGTTACGCACGATTTAAAGTGAATGGGTTAAAGCAAATATTTTGCAAACGAGATATCTAAAAGAGATTTAGATTTGAAATATGAAACCAAATTGGAATTTGAATAAGAAAGGGAAATGGATAAGCATTTAAATGAAAATGATGAGTTTTATTCCAACATTTGGAATATAAATTGTAATAAATGTTTTGAAAATTCTAGATAGCGATTTTAACGCTATCGCTATAATAAGTGTTGGTAAATTCTAGACAGCGATTTTAACGCTGCTGTTATAAAAGATGTTTTGTAAATCTTAACAGCGATCTTAACGCTATTGCTATAATAAATGTTCTAAATTTTTAGATAGCAGTTGTAACGCTGTTGTTAAAAGCAATGTTTTGTAAATCAAATATTTGGAGACAGCGATTATAACGCTACCGT
The DNA here is from genome assembly GCA_030737875.1 of Allium sativum. Taxonomy (NCBI): domain Eukaryota; kingdom Viridiplantae; phylum Streptophyta; class Magnoliopsida; order Asparagales; family Amaryllidaceae; genus Allium; species Allium sativum. The sequence continues at coordinate 400,636,543 of CM060912.1, read as the reverse complement.
TAAAATCAACATTTTCTGTAAAGGAAGTGTGTTCTTAGATTAGAATCCGAGAGTTACATAAGAAGTTGTTAAAGATTTAAAAGATGAACTTTGACCATTTCAAAGTTAAAACGTTTTTCAGTTAAGGTCTGAGAGGTAATTATACCCCAACATAATTAACTTCCTTCTTAAATAAGGAATGGTAAGGTTTGATCGTGAAGGAGTTTTGGAAATGTTTTCCAAACGAGAATCAGAAATGTTTTCTGATAATAGAAATAAGAATTTAGAATATATAGAAACATGAGATAAGTAAATTTATGAACTAAAGAGATAAATGTTAAATGATGATTGATCGATAAAATTTTCATTTGGAAATGATATCGTTGTTTGCACACTTGTTTTTCTTTGATAGTTAACTCACCGACTATCGAAGTTTTTGACCATTTTAACGTTGTTAATATGGAGAGACCGGTTGGATTATTATCCAAAGAACCACTCTGTATTGGCATAAGCGTTGCGAATCATATATGTTAAAGATAATTGAAGACGGAGTAAAGTGCAAGGGCTATTGTATAAGTCTTAGATAACAGTGCCTAAGATGGATGTACGGAATAGTGCCTTCGGTTTGTCCAGACCCAGGACAACTTGTATTGACGAGTGTCTGATAGAGTATTTCCCAAGGGATTACGTACGTTGGTTCTTTCAAACATACGAAGTTGGTGGCATAGAAGGGAAACTTCTTTAGCCTCACAAACTGAGTATTTTTGTGGGAATCAATTAGTGATTTACGATGGATATGACGATGTGGCATTCAAAGTGAATGGTGGCCAGATGTTCTAGAAGATAATTCAAACCTCAAGCCTCACAAATTCGGAATTTGACAAAAATCGGGCAGGCAGGATGGCTATGTGGGTCGCACCCATTAGGATGTATAATCACCTATCTAGAGAAATTCCATTTTGTTCTTTAATCTATCGATGTTGTCCCTTTCGGGAGACGATTGCTGATCCCAACCGTTGGTGATATACATTCGATACACTCAAGCGAAATGAGTGGTCGGTCATGTGAGGGCCGGGTTGCAAGACGTTCTTGTTGAACCCAGTGTATTCGTCTCTAGAGATACACTATCGGCGGGTGGTCCCATACCTTGTCATGTTGGGAGTCCAATCTCCAATAAGCGCCCTGCGGTTTTTGATTTTATAATATATATATATATGGAGCGTGAGATGCAAGCGTTATGCTAGATTCTATTTATTTGATGTAGACATTATTATAATATCACCAGATTTTGATATCGAAATGTTTTGGGTTATCGTAAGGTAAAAACCATCTGTGTTTATGTGTGGATCGGTCTTACGATTATCATTTCTTTCGAAAGGATTTTTGAAAGTTAAACAGATGGTTGGAGTTTACTCACACCAGTCCCATGACTGACCCAGAGTTTGTTTTGTTTGTTTTCCCTAAACTCTTGGGTGCCCAAATTTGTACGGGCAGTCAAGTAGTCGGGATTTTTCAGATTCACTTGGAGGAGCTTGAAGCAGGAGGCTTCACCAGTTAGCTATAGACTATCATATTTTCCACTATGTACTATGTTGTATTTGGAAACAGGTGTTTATAACTGTTCCAGGGATAACCGTTGTGCTCTAATAATGGTATGTATATACAGTTACCGATTTGTATTTCAAAAGTTTACGTTCTCTAATATATTTTACTCGTTCCGCTGTGAGTTCGTGATCTTCGCCTTCTTCTATTCTAATATTTCTTTCCTTCTATTTCTCATCCTCTAACTTCTTTCTAATAATGATTCGTGTTTCTGTGCAATTTGGGTTGGACGTGTGGTGTTATTAGTCGACTCAAAGAGTACGGAAATTCGGGTCGTTTCATTTGGTATCAGAGCTGAAGGTTGAGTAGTAACCCTGGCTCTGTGGCGTGGCTCAATAGTGATGGGGTTAGTAATACCCTAGACTGAGTTTGAGTGTATATATATGAGCACGTATTTGTAGATTTGATATAAAAATTGGTTTATATTGTGTTGGCTGGTTTGTTGAGTGGTTTATGAATTCTGGTCGATACAGGATGTACAACTGTATCGATAGGTGTTTCTAAACTCTCGAACAAAACAATTTGACGCAGTATTGTTTTAAAATGGGTAAATGATATAATTTTGCCTAAAGGATATTTGTGATATAAAAGTGACAATTTTTTTAAATTATTGAATGTGTTGATTGTTATTACAATCAAATGAGTTATGAAATATTGAAAAGGTTATATCAAACCAAATTGAATTGGTGTATGAATGAGATATACTAATAAGCTAAATTGGAATTGGATTCAAACCAAAATTTGTGGATTAAATTCCGGGTGTTTAGAAAATATTTTCTCAAATATTATAAATGAATATAGCATTGTTTTAAAGGAAAATTTTAGTAAGGATGATTTTGAATGGATTTTAAAAGTGATTAAGCACTGAAATCACTTCAGGGGCGAGAAAATAGTACTGATAATGGGTCGCGACATTATCGGTATTCATTTTCAAGTTTTTGAGTGATGAATTGCTACCATAATAATTTGGGAATGAAAAATTTGTTAGAAAAAGGACAAGATGTTTTAGAAATTCAAGTGTTTTGAATTGAGTTGATTATAAATATATGTGTATAATTATAAGTTCAAACTATTTTGAAATAAATCCCGGAAATTTGAATTCTGAGATTAAAATTTAACTTGTATAAGTTGAATAGACTGAAATGGTAAAAATGTATCAAATAAGTTGGAATTTAACTTAAGTTAAATAAAATTGGATTGAATAAAAAAATAATTCCGAATGGAATATTTATAAAGAGAAATGTTGAGATTCGAAACATTAATATGAATTCGACGTATGAATAAACAAGTTGAATATATATTGGACGATGTTGTTTGGAATTTAAACTGTGATGGAATTGAACTCAAGCATAATAAGAGGGTTGATTTTTGAAGATAAAACTCGGTTTGGATTAGTGAGTATAAGTGAACTAATGAGAAAGTTAAAGACCAAAGGTTGAATTGATTTGGAACCGACTGGAAATCTGTATGTATGTGGAGCAGGTATTGTATGGAAGCAAATGCAAGAGATAGAAGCATACCCGACAAAAAGGTACATGTTTACAACATTACTTGGGTTTGATGATTTTATGAGCCTATGAGGCAAGCCGCTTGACTTTTGATTTTCTTTTGGATTGGAGAAGGCCTAGAAAGGCGAGTTGTGGTTGTACCGATTGAGCCGTGCAGAGGAGATGCTGCCGAAATTTTTCAGAATTTAAAGTGTTAGAAAATTTTCAGAATTTTTGAAAATTTTCGTTAGTAAGAATAAATGAATATTTTAATTGAAATAAACTGGTCCAGTTAAACTGAAGTTAAGAATTGAACAAAAAGGATTTTTGGACCTAGTTAATAGGGTATGTGGCATTTTCCTACCTTAGCAATTTCGAGGACGAAATTATTTTAAGGGGGAAGGAATGTAACGACCCGGATTTTCAGCCGTTGAATTCTGAATATTTAAATTGGTTTAAATATTTTATTTGAATTATATATAGGAATTTATAAGGAATTTATTTAATAAAATGATATTTAAACGTATAATTTATAATTATATTTAAAATGAGCTCGTAACGGCGCGGTAGTTCGTAATTTGGCAATTCGAACTTTAAATGAATATACATAATTCGTTATAAGTCGGATTTCTGTGAAACAAGAAACGTTAGAATCTATTTGAATATATTTTTCTAATGGAAGTGAAAAATCGAGATTTCGTCTTATATATTGTTAATTACGTCCAAATCAAATTTTCAGAAAGTCGCTGTGAAATCTTATATATGCCATAGCGGTTATTTAAATATATTTAAATATCGGTCTTAAATTTAGACAAGGTTCTTTTGAGGCGTAGTCATAATTTAATTTTTAGAATTTTACTGTAATTTTTAATTAATTAAACATGCAACTTTTTACTTGGAATATTTTGCACCCTAGATCAATATTTTGGGGTTTCATAATATAAGTCAAACTACCAATATTATTATATTTTTGGGATCGTGGCGTATTGCTTGCCACGATCATATTTTTATTTCTGTCCGAAGCGATCGATAAAGTAGAGAAAATAGAATACGAACAGCTACCCATGTTATCCACCTGCCTACTCAGGTTACGTCTACTCAAATATCACATTCTTGAACCTTCACATGGCTACATGCCTACAAAATAAAGCCACATAATGTTATTGCTGTTGCATGATATCTGGCAAGATCGAATTTCCCATCTATATCTTCATAAATCTTCAAAATATTTGATGTTGTTTTCATCCTATCCGATCATATTAAAGCCATCTTACAGTGGTCAGGGATTTGAGGGCTAAGACTAAACAAAAGAATCTCTGAACAAATCTCGGATCAAATTTTCGTCAACATTTTCAGTAGCCGTACAAGGTAAACTTCTCCTCTGTTCATGAACAGTAATATGGATTGTTTCACAGAGTCGTCTGAAAACAAATCTAAGCCAAATGTTTTTAAATCTCTAACCAGATCTGTTCGCTATCAAACTGTTCCTTTCTTCAAACATATCTGTCGAATCTGGGATAAGCATTCTCGAGTTCAGATAAGCACATGGCTACCGTAATAGGGGTACTGCGTATTGTTAAAAGACCTCCCATTCTTCCCTATTTATACACCGTGCTGTCTGTTGGCTTGACAAGGCAGCAGCAACTTCTTCGAATATATACTTATATAGTGTATAAAAAAAAAGAATGCTGCAAAGATGAACATCGAATATCGGGCTGAGCTGGGTGGATCTGATGAACGCTAGAAGGGATCGAAGTTGGTAAGGACTGTTTGTGGAGCTCGGCCCTGGAGTTGAAGCTTACAGTAAAGGGTGGCGTTAGGATCAGTTTTAGGGAAGGGACCTAACATGAAAAGGAGTTCAAAGGCAGGGGTGTTGTGTGATTTAGTGAGTGCGAACTGTGAAGAGAAGAAAAGAATTGCGGGAAGGCATGGGGTTGGATAAAAAGTTGCAGAGGATTTGGTTTGTTTTGGGAAGAAGCACGTAGCATGCGAGAAGTGGATCCGAGAATTTTAGGATCTGATATTAACTATGTTTATTTCCAGAAAATGTGTGGTGCAATTCAAATAGAGGATAACACGGTAACAACAGTTTTGAAGGCTGTGACTGTAAGGGGAGTGTTCACGAGATTGGCAGCGAGATGAAGTTGCGTTGGTGGAGGGAGGGTGTATTTACAGCAGGATCAATGACGCCTGGAAATGAAATTGTTAGGTATTGGTTAATGACTTGGTAATGGGAAGTTTAAAGTCACGGTGATGGCTTGTGAGAGGGACAAATGATTAGTAAGTGCGGTATTAACTGGGAGCGTTTGAAATACTGTCGGAGAAGAAAGTGATGAGTTGGTAAGGAATAATTGTTGGTACATATGAGGTGGTGAAGTCTGTGCTCATGCAAAAGAAATGAATGGTGGATTTGCAAGTGAAGGTATTCCACCGTACAACCATTTAAAAAGAGAGATGACAGTAGTATCAGGCTCAAAGATGAACATAAGGGAATCAGTATTTCGAATATGGAGAGGACGAGGTTAAGGCAGACTTGCGAGTAATTAATGTTAATGATAGAATAGATAGCTATTGATTTATCAAAGGAATGAAGGAGATAGAGGTATTGGTTGGCAGAAGAAGAAAAGTCGGGATTATTTTCTAGATGGAATCGAAAACACGTGGATCAAGGGTAAATCGCGGTAATTAACTTTAAACAAAGATCATTAGTGAATAATAACTATTTTAATTTGATTAGACTTTATAACAGCAATATCTTCTTCATTCGCTAACAGAATGGAACGCGACAAGTGACGTTGGGATCGCAACTAAGAAATTTACGTTGTATGACTACCGTGGTCAAGAAATGAGCCAGTGCAATTCAGTGATTTAATCAAACGGCTGTCTAATTCTAAATGAAACAGAAGCAGAATCGTCAACTGCAAACCAAGGTGAGTAAACTCACTAACTCTGACTCGTTTATATTTTTATATAAAAGAGTTTTAAATTTATTTTATACTGTGTGATGGTTGCTCGGTTGAATAGTTGATAAAATTGGTTGATAGAATTACATCGTTGATCGATCTTTAGTTTGACATTTCATATTGATGTGAAATAATATTATTGATGTTGATTAACATCTGTGGATGCAGAGAAACAGGTTGGGGGACCCAACTGGGTTCCTCAATATTTATATTAATGTTTTTCCCTTGATTTTGATGTGTGGTGTGATATATATAGTCAGTGATTGACTTTGTCGTGTTTTAGCTACCCTGGCCCTAGAAACTTGGTATTTTAGATACCATAAAATATTTTGGAATGTGAAAAAGGAATCCAAGATTTTAAGAAGGGAAATCCATTTAAAAAAAATAGGAATTTTAATTTTGAATTGTCCTGAAAATAAGAAACTTGTTTTGAATGAATAAAACAAGAAGTGATTATAACGGCTTTTATAAATCTAGTAAATTATTTATCTTAGGATAAATTGAAATATAAATTCAAGTTTGGATTTATATAGGAAGTGGAGATGGGTTTGAAACTGATATTTGTAATTTTTTTTAACACTTAGCAATTATAACTGAAATTCTAAACGAGATTATAAAGGGACATAATAAAAAACAATTTTTGTAAATGATTCTACCATTAGAAGTTAATAAAGGGAAAAATTGGATTTTTAAAATATTATCCAAAGGAATGAAGTCAAATGAACTGGTTCTATAAAAAAAAGTGTTACGCACGATTTAAAGTGAATGGGTTAAAGCAAATATTTTGCAAACGAGATATCTAAAAGAGATTTAGATTTGAAATATGAAACCAAATTGGAATTTGAATAAGAAAGGGAAATGGATAAGCATTTAAATGAAAATGATGAGTTTTATTCCAACATTTGGAATATAAATTGTAATAAATGTTTTGAAAATTCTAGATAGCGATTTTAACGCTATCGCTATAATAAGTGTTGGTAAATTCTAGACAGCGATTTTAACGCTGCTGTTATAAAAGATGTTTTGTAAATCTTAACAGCGATCTTAACGCTATTGCTATAATAAATGTTCTAAATTTTTAGACAGCAGTTGTAACCCTGTTGTTAAAAGCAATGTTTTATAAATCAAATATTTGGAGACAGCGATTATAACGCTACCGTTAAAATCAACATTTTCTGTAAAGGAAGTGTGTTCTTAGATTAGAATCCGAGAGTTACATAAGAAGTTGTTAAAGATTTAAAAGATGAACTTTGACCGTTCCAAAGTTAAAACGTTGTTCAGTTAAGGTCTGAGAGGTAATTATACCCCAACTTAATTAACTTCCTTCTTAACTAAGGAATGGTAAGGTTTGATCGTGAAGGAGTTTTGGAAATGTTTTCCAAACGAGATTCAGAAATGTTTTCTGATAATAGAAATAAGAATTTAGAATATATAGAAACATGAGATAAGTAAATTTATGAACTAAAGAGATAAATGTTAAATGATGATTGATCGATAAAATTTTCATTTGGAAATGATATCGTTGTTTGCACACTTGTTTTTCTTTGATAGTTAACTCACCGACTATTGAAGTTTTTGACCATTTTAACGTTGTTAATATGGAGAGACCGGTTGGATTATTATCCAAAGAACCACTCTGTATTGGCATAAGATGGATAAGTCTTAGATAATTGAAGACGGAGTAAAGTGAAAGGGCTATTGTATAAGTCTTAGATAACAGTGCCTAAGATGGATGTACGGAATAGTGCCTTCGGTTTGTCCAGACTCAGGACAACTTGTATTGACGAGTGTCTGATAGAGTATTTCCCAAGGGATTAAGTACGTTGATTCTTTCAAATGTACGAAGTTGGTGGCATAGAAGGGAAACTTCTTTAGCCTCACAAACTGAGTATTTTTATGGGAATCAATTAGTGATTTCCGATGGATATGACGATGTGGCATTCAAAGTGAATGGTGGCCAGATGTTCTGGAAGATAATTCAAACCTCAAGCCTCACAAATTCAGAATTTGACAAAAATCGGGCAGGCAGTATGGCTATGTGGGTCGCACCCATTAGGATGTATAATCACCTATCTAGAGAAATTCCATTTTGTTCTTTAATCTGTCGATGCTGTCCCTTTCGGGAGACGGTTGCTGATCCCAACCGTTGGTGATATACATTCGATACACTCAAGCGAAATGAGTGGTCGGTCATGTGAGGGCCGGGTTGCAAGACGTTCTTGTTGAACCCAGTGTATTCGTCTCTAGAGATACACTATCGGCGGGTGGTCCCATACCTTGTCATGTTGGGAATCCAATCTCCAATAAGCGCCCTGCGGTTTTTGATTTTATAATATATATGGAGCGTGAGATGCAAGTGTTCCGCTAGATTATATTTATTTGATGTAGACATTATTATAATATCACCAGATTTTGATATTGAAATGTTTTGGGTTATCGTAAGGTAAAAACCATCCGTGTTTATGTGTGGATCGGTCTTACGATTATCATTTCTTTCGAAAGGATTTTTGAAAGTTAAACAGATGGTTGGAGTTTACTCACACCAGTCCCATGACTGACCCAGAGTTTGTTTTGTTTGTTTTCCCTAAACTCTTGGGTGCCCAAATTTGTACGAGCAGTCACATAGTCGGGATTTTTCAGATTCACTTGGAGGAGCTTGAAGCAGGAGGCTTCACCAGTTAGCTATAGACTATCATATTTTCCGCTGTGTACTATGTTGTATTTGGAAACAGGTGTTTATAACTGTTCCAGGGATAACCGTTGTGCTCTGATAATGGTATGTATATACAGTTACCGATTTGTATTTCAAAAGTTTATGTTCTCTAATATATTTTACTCGTTCCGCTGTGAGTTCGTGATCTTCGCCTTCTTCTATTCTAATATTTCTTTCCTTCTATTTCTCATCCTCTAACTTCTTTCTAATAATGATTCGTGTTTCTGTGCAATTTGGGTTGGACGTGTGGTGTTATTAGTCGACTCAAAGAGTACGGAAATTCGAGTCGTTTCAGCTAGCTCCGATAACGATACTTTATAGTTTTCATCGAATGAGTTTAGATGCATATACCCGATTAGCCCAAAAAAGGTCGATTATCATTAAAACGGTCATATTTTGCGCATCCATAATTCCGATTGAAAACGCAACAATCTATATATTGAAAATAATGTTTTCGATACTTCTAAATTAATTGGAATATGTCTCAAGTCCTAATTCCATCGTATTAAAAAAATTCCATTCAAAATCAGTTTAAATTGATTTAAATTACTTAAACAAATTACAATGTGTTTTAGCATCGTATGACCAAACAGTAAGTCTGATCGCTACAAAATTTTAATGCTACAATAATTCGCTGTTGCAGATCCGATGAAACTGGTTTCTTCGAATTCCGAGATAATGGCCAAAATGTCTATTTTTAGGTTAATTAATTAATACAAGTTCTCAAATATCAATTATTCACTTTCAGTTGAATTCAAAGGTCTATTAATTTTATTTGAACCAAAATAAGATTTAAAATAACTTTATAAATAAATTTCCCATCATTTTGAATTCAAATTTTGATTATTTACATAATAATTTTTTTATTTCAATTATAAATGAATTAACTAAATTAATTTCCAATTTCAACATCTATCAATACAAACCAAATTAAAATTGTATTTATAATCAATACAAGTTATTATTGTTATTATCAAATGAATTTCATTGCTTAATCAATTTAATTAAGTTCATTTATAAAATTTACACAATTAAAGTCATTAAATTTTTATTTAGAATCATGAAATATTAAAATCCTATTAAATTCAATAAATTAAATAGTAGAAAAACGCAGGTTGTTACACTCTACCCCACTCAAAACTTCTCGTCCTCGAAAAGATGTAGTAAGGAAGTTTTCAATTTATATTTTTTTAACCATATAATTTCCTACTCAACTTAGAAAACATTAATTTACATAGGTAGTTTCATATAGGTTTGAAAACTCAAATTTCCATAAAATTACTAAGTCTTAAATACACGATTTCGATAGATTCTCTTTTGTATGGCTAAGTACGAAAAATCACAATACATATATATTCACAAATATACATCTCATCTCAATGATGAGGCATCCCAAACCATTGGGAACAATATATATACCCCAAACACAATATACAATCTAAGATACGTACATTTTATTCGCGTTATTAGCAAATTTAGCTTATCTTTAGGCAAGCAAAATCATATGCAAACGGCTCCAAAAGCATGCAAATAACATCAGTACCTACTAAAACACTCAACATCCAAATAAGAACACATAAATAAAAGAAATAAATCTATATATCTACTATAAACATATATGGAATAACAAATGCACATAAAGCGACAAAAAGAACATCCATCAATCACATTCACCCATACAAGCCCCAAAAAAAATTCAATGTCAATATATTATTTATACGATTCATTTGTTTCCTTTCAATTATATCCACTTCACAATTTTCAGATGTCAATATTATGGTTTAAAAAAATCCTTATTAAAAGCATAATCTATTTCATATACGTTTATAATTCAGTTATTCCAAATTTCAACATATTCTAATATTAGCTAAGTGTGTAAACACAAAAATGTTCATTTTACTCTACTTAGTTAGTTCAAAATTTTCAAAAATGGTTTTAACTTATTATTGCTCAAATTTATATTCTAAACATCCATTTTATTTATATTTTAGTTCTAAATCACAAATTACCAACCGAGATTTTTCTGAAAATTTGATTTACATATATCTTAAAAATTTACACGTTGAATCTACAATTTTTCTCTTTCATTAGAAAATTTTATTCTAATAGATTTGAAAGATTCCTTTTTCAAAGAATTCTGATTTATTTTTTGTCCTATACATTCATTTAAACTTCAGTTCCGAAAATTATAAACTGTCGCTACGCAACAAGCTCGTTTTAATTAAATTTAATTAATTTGTTCAACCATCGTTAAGTTTATAAATTATAAACCTATTCACTTATAGTTTCATAAAAACTAGTTAAACATTCATATTCAACTTGGAAATATCGATAATTCTAAATCGTTCCAACCATTAATACTGATACATTTTATTCATAACCAAACAATTCACATTATTAGCTTATTTGATAGTTTTGGTTTATTTGCATTAGTTACTTGAATTCAATTTCAAACATAATTAAGTATATATCGTTTATTTCATAACTTAAGTTTCTTTTATATTTATAAACCGTCAATTTTATTTCACCATTCATTATTTATTTTAATACTTGTATATAGTTCAATTGCTAATTTACATAACATTTTAACTTTTTAATTAATTGGTAAGTTATATATATGTTATAGAAAAAATTGATTATTATACAAGTTTAATTGTTTCAATTTATCTTCAGATTCATTATTACAAATTTCTAAGACTGACATCATGAATTTATATTTCTCCAAGGTTCATTTCTTATTTCACAACTCATAATTTTCTAGAATATGAAGTATTAATTTCAATAATTTTAAAATCTTTAATTTTTGTAGAACTTAAGAATTCAAACACTAAGTCATTTCCAAAGCAACTTTCAATATAATATATATAATACATTTATATCAAACCATAATTTAAAAGATTTTAATGAAATCCAAAGTTTCAAAACAAAATATAAAAGTTTTAAGTGGTCTTCCCCACTCAGATACTCGAAAATAAACGTCGATGATGCATGCACTCATCACCAAAATAATTTCCTGAGATAAAAGGGAATATACACTTACTCAAAAATTCATTAGTTAACAATTTCTATTGAAACTGCTTTTAAAATATAATTATATTGTTTCAAAACCATTTGAAAATCAATACTTCAAAAACAACGAATTTAAATCTTCAATTTCATATTTAAATTCATTTTATTTCATTATCAATTACATTTCAATATTTCATTTTCTTAAATCATTCAATAATCTATAGTTAAATGTAATAACCCGAAAATCTGGGCCAGTTTAAAATTTTTATTTTGGCAATTTTAGCGAATTTTGATTATTTAAAATGAATTATTTTAAATAATATCGACGAGAAATTTATTTTGAATATAATTCGAACGTATATATTATACGCGCCGTCGTTAGAATATAAATATTTATATATAATTATAAATAGAATTGAAAATGGCGCGGTAGTTCGATAATTCGATTTCAAACTTCAATTGAACATACCGGGTGCAAAACAATCCGTATTTTAGTGAAACCAAAAATAGTGGGATCTAATTGATAATATCTTTCCAACGAATCCGACAAATCAAGATTTCATAGCGGGAATCAAAAGATATGTCCAGTTGAAAATTCTGAATAGTCACTATGGAATTCAGGCCCTTAAAAATGGACATTTTGCAAACGACCTCGGATTTCGACGAAACCAGTTTTGTTGGGTCCGGGACGTAAAGTTATTGCTAGGTTTCAAATTTCATAATTTTTCGAATCAATATGTGAGCGTGGCAAAGGAAAACGCGTTTGACCAGTTTCAGTTGATTTTAATCGACTGGAAAATGGCCATTTTTCCAACGGTCTCAGAATTCGACGAAACTAGTTTTGTTAGGACCGTATCGTCAATACGAAGCTAGAAAATATTTTTATGGGATTTATATAGTTAGTATGTGACCCCAGTAATTTGAAATGCGCGTTCAAAATTCAATATAATGATTTAAATGTAAATTAAACAGAAACTGATCGAAACAGTCGAATCAGCCTACGATACATATCCCATTGTGTTCGGAATGGGGCTAATTAGCTAGAGACGACAGTCGTTGGGTCTCGTTTCGAGTCCGGGAGAAAAGTCAACTCTTATAGGAAAATAATAATATTAAATTATTAATATATATAATTATATAACACCTCAGCCCCCTTTTCTTATTTCCTAACCTAAATTAAAAATTCAAATCCCGCTCAGCCCTCTCGATTGCGCCGCCACCGCTCACCACATCCTCCGCCGGCGCCAGACCTCGCCACCCCCTCTCCTCCGCCCCTCCGTTCTTCTCTCTCTCCTCCTTCAGGAACAGAAACTGCCGCTCCTGTCGTAGAGGGACCCCCCCCCCTGCCTCACTGAAAATTGCGCCACCGTCGGAGCTCCGAGCTCGACCTCGAGCCTAGCGCCGGAAAGCCCATTAGAAGGGTGAGGCCATGGACTAGTCCGATCATCAGCGGGCGTTTCGATTTTGGAGAAAAATCCAACCCCGAAATGTGAGCTTTTATGATTTTCTTCGATTTCCCCTATTGATTTCTGCCATAAACATGCTTACTGACTTGTTTGGAAAACTGAAATTAACATATATATATATATATCTAACTGATTTCTTTGAAAAGAAAAAAATTGCTTTCTTTGATTGAAAAATTGATTTCTTTGTTAATGAAACAATAAGATTTTTCATTGATTAAAAATAAGATTTTTCATTGATTAAAAATAAGATTTTTCATTGATTAAAGAAGAAAAATGTGATTTTTCATGGTGTAGAAAAATGTGATTTTTCACCGTATAGAAAACAAAGTTTAAAATCAGTTTTTAAATATACGAAGCGATAGAAAAGATTGAACTTTTCATATGAAGTGATATAGAGAAAAATTCGATTTTTAAAATATGTAAAAAGATTGGATTTTTAACGACATAAAATTTTGATTTTATGTATATGGCATGGTGAAGGAAATTATGATTTTTATATTATAGAAAGGCGACATCTATATTTTTGAAAAGGCGAAATCTTTATATGAGGAATAGCGAGATAAAAATAGAATTTTTATCTATATAACATCGTTATAAAAATTCGATTTTTATATATTGAATAGCGAACTAAAAATTCGATTTTTATATATTGAATAGCGAAGTAAAAATTCGATTTTTACATATGTAGAGAATACGGGCGAAAGCGACAAAAAGGCGAGTTGGCGAAGATTTCCTGCATTAGATGTGCCGTGGAGCTAGGATAGCTATTATTTGAGAATTTCTCACCTTTCAATTCAATTTTTCTAGTTATATATATATACTAGGATGCAGACGGTGTTTAGTAGCACCCGACACAATCGTCCACAGACCATGGACTTGTTTGTTTGGTTGCATAGCTTAGTTATATGATTTGATTTGAATTTGATTGTGTGGTGAAATGAATTGATTTGATTGATGTGTGAATGGCGTGGGCCTTCACTAGACCGGGGATAAGGCTAGGCCTCGTCCCGTTTCTAGTATCGTGTCGTTATGCCGCCGAAATTTTCTAAAATATGTTAGAAAATAAAAATATCATTTTATTGTGTAAATGAATAATAGAAATTCATATGTTGGAATAAAATTTTTTATCGTTAAAAATATAATTTTTAACGTGAATATGAATATAGTGAAAGTGAATAAAATAAAATATTCATTTACAAACCAGACGGTTTGTTTATGTACACCTATTTGAAGGACATTGATTGGGACGATAAATTTTACACATCGCCCAACTGCACAAATAAAATATGTGTTTGATTGTTTGAAACCCCACACGGGTGTTGGGATGAAATTTGAAGTTCACTCATCCTGATTGATTAAATATGTCGATCGATGGATTGACAGGCTGTATAAGCATTAGATATCTATATTTGATGCTTATACAGTGTAGTGCACTTTGGTCGATGGTTGATTATTTATCGTTGCTATTATATACATGTGTTGTATGAAAATCCATATAATTAACTTTATATGGTAATTGATTGGGCCTCATTCCAATCGTGAAAATAAAGAATATTTTGATAATAACAAATATTTTGATAATAGGAAATATTTGAAATAGAATATTTGAGAATAGAAATATGTGAAGCCGTGATGATTAGATTGACGCCATTTTGACGTGAACGATATTTATATCGATTTTAAACGATTTCGAAATGAATTGGATTGAAAACGATTTCGAAATGAATTGAATTGAAAACGATTTCGAAATGAATTGAATTGAAAACGATTTCGAAATGAATTGAATTGAAAACGATTTCGAAATGAATTGAATTGAAAACGATTTCGAAATGAATTGAATTGAAAACGATTTCGAAATGAATTGAATTGCAAACGATTTCGAAATGAATTGAATTGAAAACGATTTCGAAATGAATTGAATTGAAAACGATTTCGAAATGAATTGAATTGAAAACGATTTCGAAATGAATTGAATTGAAAACGATTTCGAAATGAATTGAATTGAAAACGATTTCGAAATGAATTGAATTGAAAACGATTTCGAAATGAATTGAATAGAAAACGATTTCGAAATGAATTGAATTGAAAACGATTTCGAAATGAATTGAATTGAAAACGATTTCGAAATGAATTGAATTGAAAACGATTTCGAAATGAATTGAATTGAAAACGATTTCGAAATGAATTGAATTGAAAATGATTTCGAAATGAATTGAATTGAAAACGATTTCGAATTGAATTGAAATTTGAATTGAATAGAAATGAATTTTGAAACGAATCTATAAAGAAGAATTCAATTTTGCTTTGAATTGAAATGGAAGTTGAAATGTTTTTGAAACGAATTCAAAACTATTTATATAATTCGTTTTAAATAGAAATCGACGAAGTATATATTATATATATTATATATATAATATAATGGCCTGAATAGAACGCGCCGCGCCGCGGCAGTTCGTGAATTTCGACCATTTATTTCAAACGGACATTACGGGAGATCCGACCGTCGGATTCTCCTAAAACCGGAACCGTTGGGTTCGTATCGAAAAGAGCTTTCTAGCGAATGTTAGAAATTTGAAATCTAACGGTTGGATTTGAATTTATGTCCAAATCAAATTTGAAAAAGGTCGCTGTAAGTGCAGTTCGATGGCCATTGATGGAAATCGACTGTACAGGCCTTGATAAAATTATTAAAAATAGTAATAATTTGTGTAAAATCATAAGAAATGATTTGTGAAGAATTGGGATGAAAAACTCCATATTTGAAAGGATAAAAATAGATTTTTATCGAAATGAACTAGTTTTGAACTAGAATTATAATTCTATTTATTTTTAAATAAATAAATTGAATTTGAAAAGGGTTTTGAAAATAACCAAAATTTCCAATGATTGCATTGGAGTGGATTTGAATCGAAATTGTCTTCGGAATATTTCGATGTTGGAATTCGTGATTATACAGATGTTGTTATGGCAATTTGAAAGATATATATTTATATCGTTATTTCCAATACGACATTTGTTAGTCGTAGAATTTGATATTGAATATAAGCCGATATATTTTCTATTCAGAGCCTTGTATTGAATATCAAATGTGATTTGGGTTTGTCGTGAATGGTGTCTTCACTAACACTGTTCTTGAACCCAGTTGAGAAAAGATTAAATCTTTTTATATAGATTTAATGAAGTGTACCAATTAAACGATATTTAATTGGAATTGAATTGGTATTGATTTTTGGGTTTATCGTGAACAGTGTTTTAAATAACACTTGTTCTTTAACCCGATAATTAATGGAATGTGATTTTGGGTTTATCGTGAACCGTGTTTTAAATGGCACTGATTCTTTAACCCAGTTAAAGATTAAAACTAAGTGGAGTTTTAATGAATCTTTAATTAGATTGAAATGATCGAAAATGGAGTATCACCAGTTTTGCTCCAGGCGATGGTTAAATCTTTAATCAGATTTGAACGTGAAATGGTAATTGAATTTACCGATAACACTGTGGTGTTAGATATGAAGTATTACCAGTTTTACTTCATGGGATGAATAGGTTGGGATTGGGAAATAAAATAAATGATTACTTCGGTGTGGTTCGCTAATCCCGACTAGTTTGAATTGATATTCAAAGGAGATTAAAGAATAAATTTAAAGAATTTATCTTGGATAAAATTAATGGGAACTTTTCCCAAAGTATAGGAATATTTGAATAAAAGAATATTCTGAATTGGAATGAGGCGTATGTTGTGTTTGTGTAACACTTTTATAATATATACGCGAGTTATTCAGAAAGACCGGGTTTATCCCATTCTAAATAACTGATTCGACGTGGTGTCGAAGATGAAGACGGTGGTCGAAGACCGGAAGTCTTCACGTCGTTTGGGTGATAACTGATGATCTTGATTGGGCTGTACACCCAAGAAGATGGAAACAGTTAGTGATCGTCCAGACGTACTTGGAGATCAATGGATATGCGGGGTACTAGGTGCCTCCGGTTTCGTTCAGACCCAGAACGGACTTGTAAATGGACTGTGTGTCTGACATTGGATTTTAGTCCGTGTGATTGATCTCCATTAAATATATATCTGTTTGGCGGCGGAGAATTTATTCTCTTACTTAACGCCCTTCTCTGAGACGTACGAGCTCAGGGGTTATATATTGATGGATATCAAACGTATGGAGTGAATTGCCTGTGTGGCATGCCTAAGTGGCAATTGATCGAGGCTTCTGTTGAAAAGCAAAGTCTTGTGGTGATGATCAAAGCACGGCCTTTGTGGCGTAGCTTTGTGTAACGTTTACCTCGCGTGTTTCACACCCGGTATGAACAAAAAACGGGAGACGGACCTCAGGGAGGACTTGCGTTTCTTTCTAGTTAGAAGTGGCGTCAGTGGTTTTACACGCCCTGACGAGTTTGACTTATGTGGTTGTTGCTGTTGCGAGGCGCCTCGGTTATATCGGTTTCGGCCGATGCATTCTGGTCGGCAGACGGACCAGACTTACACCCCATAGGTTGGGGAGACGTAGTGTTCAGGGTTTAAGTTTAATCCACATCGGTGGACCGGCCCTGACGATCCAAGGGTCGATGCGCTCTGACCCTGTGGCTCGGGCTAGAGAGTCACGAAAACGGTTGAGGACTATCTTTTGCCTCGGTTCATAGACGGAAATCCAATTTCCAAATACGTGACATTTGCGGTTTTATTTGTAGAACCTAGTATGGTGACATAGTGGGATGGGGCGCTCATGCCGCCTATGATTGATACTTATGATTTGAAGTTGTTTTATACACTATGCACTTATTATAGTATCAAATGATTTGTTTTAAACGTATCAAGCATTCTTTGGCTGTTATAAGGTAAAAACCCTATCCCCCGGCTTGCGTTGCATTGTGTGATAGGTCCTGGGTCTTATAACAGCTTCATTTTTCTTTATTTAGCATTGCGCTGTTTGTTTTATGCACTGGTATTCTTGGGAGGAAACCCGTTCCGTGTTATACGGCGTGGTCCCTTGATTTACCTAACTTTTAAAATAAAGAATAATAATTGTTTTAGTTCTCACACCAGTCCCATGACTGACCTGGAGTTTATTGTTTTGACCTAAACTCTGGGTGCCCTTATTTTGACACGGGCAGCTAGTAGTTTTGGGTTTTGCAGATTTATATTCACAGGATCCTGGTTTACAGCTGGAACGATATCCGGAAAGCTTTGTATCCGTATATCTACTTCTAGTTGTGTATTGTATTATTTTCCGCTGCGATGTATTTAAATGTAATTTAAATCTCTGATATTTCTGTGTAATATTCATTTATACTCTGTATATTCTTGTAATCTGATGCATTCTTGTGATATACAATGAAATGTTCTTCTGTATGCGTTCTGATTTGTCGTGTTCTCAAACGATAGGGCGTTTCGAACGGTCTGGGTCGGTTTAGCGACTGGTCCGGACCGAGCGAAATTCCTTGCCGTCACAGTTGGTATCAGAGCTTTGGTTTACAAAGCTCAGAGAACAAGACACATTAGAGCCGTACGAAAGAATTCATCAGATATTGGATTAGTAATATCCAATTAGAATGACTCGTTAGAGATAGGATCAGTAGTATCCTAGAACGAGTGTGAAGAGTATATTTTTGAAATGAAAACAATTTTTGTTTTGAAAATTTAAATCAATTATTCGTATCTGATTATCTATTTATATTGAGTTGGACAGTCCAGTATATAAAGATTTTGCGTATACGTCTGATCCGCGTGTATTCGAAGTTTTAATATATTGGATAGATATAGAATCATACTCTAGTGGCCCGAAGATGATTCTGATGGTTGAGTACTCATCGTCAGAATTTATATTCGTGTGACGAAGGTGTGATATCTATATATTTCCATTAGACTAGTGTGAGAACCAAAAATTAGATAGGGCCTATTGTTGTGAATTGGCATTAAAAACATGATTTTTTGTATATGTATCAAAATTATGAATTTGAAACTCTAATTCACTAATTGATTGATGTTTGTGTTGTATGTTTATTTGTTTGATAATTTTTAGCCATTTAGCCTAATTAAATCAAATATTGAACTGTATTGAAGATTGGTCGCATTTGCTTGCATATACATATATATCATTGAACAGGTCATAGCAAGGAGGCTAGAGCAGAGAATAAAATTTGTTTGCCCGACAAATAGGTACATGTTTACTACATAATTTACTGTTTTGTTTGGGTGATGATGATTTTGTGAGCCTATTGGCTAGCCGCTTGGCTTTTTCTTTTTCTTTTTGAGATCTGAAGGACCGGGGAAGCTATTTGAAATTCCCCGATGCTCCCGGTGCAGGGGAGGTTATGGCGAAATTTTTCGAAAATTTAGGGTGTTAGCCAAATTTTTGAAATTTTTGGAAATTCTCAGAAACTGAAAAGTTGGAGAATGGAAGTCTGATCGAACGTAGAATTGATTAATCAAACCACTTTCGACTTTGTTCCTTTTCGGGGACGAAAAGTTTTAAGTGGGGGAGATTGTAATAACCCGAAAATCTAGGCCAGCTTAAAATTTTTATTTTGGCAATTTTAGCGAATTTTGATTATTTAAAATGAATTATTTTAAATAATATCGACGAGAAATTTATTTTGAATATAATTCGAACGTATATATTATACGCGCCGTCGTTAGAATATAAATATTTATATATAATTATAAATAGAATTGAAAATGGCGCGGTAGTTCGATAATTCGATTTCAAACTTCAATTGAACATACCGGGTGCAAAACAATCCGGATTTTAGTGAAACCAAAAATAGTGGGATCTAATTGATAATATCTTTCCAACGAATCCGACAAATCAAGATTTCATAGCGGGAATCAAAAGATATGTCCAGTTGAAAATTCTGAATAGTCGCTATGGAATTCAGGCCCTTAAAAATGGACATTTTGCAAACGACCTCGGATTTCGACGAAACCAGTTTTGTTGGGTCCGGGACGTAAAGTTATTGCTAGGTTTCAAATTTCATAATTTTTCGAATCAATATGTGAGCGTGGCAAAGGAAAACGCGTTTGACCAGTTTCAGTTGATTTTAATCGACTGGAAAATGGCCATTTTTCCAACGGTCTCAGAATTCGACGAAACTAGTTTTGTTAGGACCGTATCGTCAATACGAAGCTAGAAAATATTTTTATGGGATTTATAGAGTTAGTATGTGACCCCAGTAATTTGAAATGCGCGTTCAAAATTCAATATAATGATTTAAATGTAAATTAAACAGAAACTGATCGAAACAGTCGAATCAGCCTACGATACATATCCCATTGTGTTCGGAATGGGGCTAATTAGCTAGAGACGACAGTCGTTGGGTCTCGTTTCGAGTCCGGGAGAAAAGTCAACTCTTATAGGAAAATAATAATATTAAATTATTAATATATATAATTATATAACACCTCAACCCCCTTTTCTTATTTCCTAACCTAAATTAAAAATTCAAATCCCGCTCAGCCCTCTCGATTGCGCCGCCACCGCTCACCACATCCTCCGCCGGCGCCAGACCTCGCCACCCCCTTTCCTCCGCCCCTCCGTTCTTCTCTCTCTCTCCTCCTTCAAGAACAGAAACTGCCGCTCCTGTCGTAGAGGGACCCCCCCCCCCCCCCGCCTCACTGAAAATTGCGCCACCGTCGGAGCTCCGAGCTCGACCTCGAGCCTAGCGCCGGAAAGCCCATTAGAAGGGTGAGGCCATGGACTAGTCCGATCATCAGCAGGCCATTCGATTTTGGAGAAAAATCCAACCCCGAAATGTGAGCTTTTATGATTTTCTTCGATTTCCCCTATTGATTTCTGCCATAAACATGCTTACTGACTTGTTTGGAAAACTGAAATTAACATATATATATATATATATATATATCTAACTGATTTCTTTGAAAAGAAAAAAATTGCTTTCTTTGATTGAAAAATTGATTTCTTTGTTAATGAAACAATAAGATTTTTCATTGATTAAAAATAAGATTTTTCATTGATTAAAAATAAGATTTGTCATTGATTAAAAATAAGATTTTTCATTGATTAAAGAAGAAAAATGTGATTTTTCATGGTGTAGAAAAATGTGATTTTTCACCGTATAGAAAACAAAGTTTAAAATCGGTTTTTAAATATACGAAGCGATAGAAAAGATTGAACTTTTCATATGAAGTGATATAGAGAAAAATTCGATTTTTAAAATATGTAAAAAGATTGGATTTTTAACGACATAAAATTTTGATTTTATGTATATGGCATGGTGAAGGAAATTATGATTTTTATATTATAGAAAGGCGACATCTATATTTTTGAAAAGGCAAAATCTTTATATGAGGAATAGCGAGATAAAAATAGAATTTTTATCTATATAACATCGTTATAAAAATTTGATTTTTATATATTGAATAGCGAACTAAAAATTCGATTTTTATATATTGAATAGCGAAGTAAAAATTCGATTTTTACATATGTAGAGAATACGGGCGAAAGCGACAAAAAGGCGAGTTGGCGAAGATTTCCTGCATTAGAAGTGCCGTGGAGCTAGGATAGCTATTATGTGAGAATTTCTCACCTTTCAATTTAATTTTTCTAGTTATATATATATACTAGGATGCAGACGGTGTTTAGTAGCACCCGACACAATCGTCCACAGACCATGGACTTGTTTGTTTGGTTGCATAGCTTAGTTATATGATTTGATTTGAATTTGATTGTGTGGTGAAATGAATTGATTTGATTGATGTGTGAATGGCGTGGGCCTTCACTAGACCAGGGATAAGGCTAGGCCTCGTCCCGTTTCTAGTATCGTGTCGTTATGCCGCCGAAATTTTCTAAAATATGTTAGAAAATAAAAATATCATTT
This sequence comes from Allium sativum, assembly GCA_030737875.1. Classification (NCBI taxonomy): domain Eukaryota; kingdom Viridiplantae; phylum Streptophyta; class Magnoliopsida; order Asparagales; family Amaryllidaceae; genus Allium; species Allium sativum. The sequence continues at coordinate 400,614,480 of CM060912.1, read as the reverse complement.
TATTGTGTAAATGAATAATAGAAATTCATATGTTGGAATAAAATTTTTTATCGTTAAAAATATAATTTTTAACGTGAATATGAATATAGTGAAAGTGAATAAAATAAAATATTCATTTACAAACCAGACGGTTTGTTTATGTACACCTATTTGAAGGACATTGATTGGGACGATAAATTTTACACATCGCCCAACTGCACAAATAAAATATGTGTTTGATTGTTTGAAACCCCACACGGGTGTTGGGATGAAATTTGAAGTTCACTCATCCTGATTGATTAAATATGTCGATCGATGGATTGACAGGCTGTATAAGCATTAGATATCTATATTTGATGCTTATACAGTGTAGTGCACTTTGGTCGATGGTTGATTATTTATCGTTGCTATTATATACATGTGTTGTATGAAAATCCATATAATTAACTTTATATGGTAATTGATTGGGCCTCATTCCAATCGTGAAAATAAAGAATATTTTGATAATAACAAATATTTTGATAATAGGAAATATTTGAAATAGAATATTTGAGAATAGAAATATGTGAAGCCGTGATGATTAGATTGACGCCATTTTGACGTGAACGATATTTATATCGATTTTAAACGATTTCGAAATGAATTGGATTGAAAACGATTTCGAAATGAATTGAATTGAAAACGATTTCGAAATGAATTGAATTGAAAACGATTTCGAAATGAATTGAATTGAAAACGATTTCGAAATGAATTGAATTGAAAACGATTTCGAAATGAATTGAATTGAAAACGATTTCGAAATGAATTGAATTGAAAACGATTTCGAAATGAATTGAATTGAAAACGATTTCGAAATGAATTGAATTGAAAACGATTTCGAAATGAATTGAATTGAAAACGATTTCGAAATGAATTGAATTGAAAACGATTTCGAAATGAATTGAATTGAAAACGATTTCGAAATGAATTGAATTGAAAACGACTTCGAATTGAATTGAAATTTGAATTGAATAGAAATGAATTTTGAAACGAATCTATAAAGAAGAATTCAATTTTGCTTTGAATTGAAATGGAAGTTGAAATGTTTTTGAAACGAATTCAAAACTATTTATATAATTCGTTTTAAATAGAAATCGACGAAGTATATATTATATATAATATATATATAATATAATGGCCTGAATAGAACGCGCCGCGCTGCGGCAGTTCGTGAATTTCGACCATTTATTTCAAACGAACATTACGAGAGATCCGACCGTCGGATTCTCTTAAAACCGGAACCGTTGGGTTCGCATCGAAAAGAGCTTTCTAACGAATGTCAGAAATTTGAAATCTAACGGTTGGATTTGGAATTATGTCCAAATCAAATTTGAAAAAGGTCGCTGTAAGTGCAGTTCGATGGCCATTGATAGAAATCGACTGTACAGGCCTTGATAAAATTATTAAAAATAGTAATAATTTGTGTAAAATCATAAGAAATGATTTGTGAAGAATTTGGATGAAAAACTCCATATTTGAAAGGATAAAAATAGATTTTTATCGAAATGAACTAGTTTTGAACTAGAATTATAATTCTATTTATTTTTAAATAAATAAATTGAATTTGAAAAGGGTTTTGAAAATAACCAAAATTTCCAATGATTGCATTTGAGTGGATTTGAATCGAAATTGTCTTCGGAATATTTCGATGTTGGAATTCGTGATTATACAGATGTTGTTATGGAAATTTGAAAGATATATATTTATATCGTTATTTCCAATACGACATTTGTTAGTCGTAGAATTTGATATTGAATATAAGCCGATATATTTTCTATTCAGAGCCTTGTATTGAATATCAAATGTGATTTGGGTTTGTCGTGAATGGTGTCTTCACTAACACTGTTCTTGAACCCAGTTGAGAAAAGATTAAATCTTTTTATATAGATTTAATGAAGTGTACCAATTAAACGATATTTAATTGGAATTGAATTGGTATTGATTTTTGGGTTTATCGTGAACAGTGTTTTAAATAACACTTGTTCTTTAACCCGATAATTAATGGAATGTGATTTTGGGTTTATCGTGAACCGTGTTTTAAATGGCACTGATTCTTTAACCCAGTTAAAGATTAAAACTAAGTGGAGTTTTAATGAATCTTTAATTAGATTGAAATGATCGAAAATGGGGTATCACCAGTTTTGCTCCAGGCGATGGTTAAATCTTTAATCAGATTTGAACGTGAAATGGTAATTGAATTTACCGATAACACTGTGGTGTTAGATATGAAGTATTACCAGTTTTACTTCATGGGATGAATAGGTTGGGATTGGGAAATAAAATAAATGATTACTTCGGTGTGGTTCGCTAATCCCGACTAGTTTGAATTGATATTCAAAGGAGATTAAAGAATAAATTTAAAGAATTTATCTTGGATAAAATTAATGGGAACTTTTCCCAAAGTATAGGAATATTTGAATAAAAGAATATTCTGAATTGGAATGAGGCGTATGTTGTGTTTGTGTAACACTTTTATAATATATACGCGAGTTATTCAGAAAGACCGGGTTTATCCCATTCTGAATAACTGATTCGACGTGGTGTCGAAGATGAAGACGATGGTCGAAGACCGGAAGTCTTCACGTCGTTTGGGTGATAACTGATGATCTTGATTGGGCTGTACACCCAAGAAGATGGAAACAGTTAGTGATCGTCCAGACGTACTTGGAGATCGATGGATATGCGGGGTACTAGGTGCCTCCGGTTTCGTTCAGACCCAGAACGGACTTGTAAATGGACTGTGTGTCTGACATTGGATTTTAGTCCGTGTGATTGATCTCCATTAAATATATATCTGTTTGGCGGCGGAGAATTTATTCTCTTGCTTAACGCCCTTCTCTGAGACGTACGAGCTCAGGGGTTATATATTGATGGATATCAAACGCATGGAGTGAATTGCCTGTGTGGCATGCCTAAGTGGCAATTGATCGAGGCTTCTGTTGAAAAGCAAAGTCTTGTGGTGATGATCAAAGCACGGCCTTTGTGGCGTAGCTTTGTGTAACGTTTACCTCGCGTGTTTCACACCCGGTATGAACCAAAAACGGGAGACGGACCTCAGGGAGGACTTGCGTTTCTTTCTAGTTAGAAGTGGCGTCAGTGGTTTTACACGCCCTGACGAGTTTGACTTATGTGGTTGTTGCTGTTGCGAGGCGCCTCGGTTATATCGGTTTCGGCCGATGCATTCTGGTCGGCAGACGGACCAGACTTACACCCCATAGGGTGGGGAGACGTAGTGTTCAGGGTTTAAGTTTAATCCACATCGGTGGACCGGCCCTGACGATCCAAGGGTCGATGCGCTCTGACCCTGTGGCTCGGGCTAGAGAGTCACGAAAACGGTTGAGGACTATCTTTTGCCTCGGTTCATAGACGGAAATCCAATTTCCAAATACGTGACATTTGCGGTTTTATTTGTAGAACCTAGTATGGTGACATAGTGGGATGGGGCGCTCATGCCGCCTATGATTGATACTTATGATTTGAAGTTGTTTTATACACTATGCACTTATTATAGTATCAAATGATTTGTTTTAAACGTATCAAGCATTCTTTGGCTGTTATAAGGTAAAAACCCTATCCCCCGGCTTGCGTTGCATTGTGTGATAGGACCTGGGTCTTATAACAGCTTCATTTTTCTTTATTTAGCATTGCGCTGTTTGTTTTATGCACTGGTATTCTTGGGAGGAAACCCGTTCCGTGTTATACGGCGTGGTCCCTTGATTTACCTAACTTTTAAAATAAAGAATAATAATTGTTTTAGTTCTCACACCAGTCCCATGACTGACCTGGAGTTTATTGTTTTGACCTAAACTCTGGGTGCCCTTATTTTGACACGGGCAGCTAGTAGTTTTGGGTTTTGCAGATTTATATTCACAGGATCCTGGTTTACAGCTGGAACGATATCCGGAAAGCTTTGTATCCGTATATCTACTTCTAGTTGTGTATTGTATTATTTTCCGCTGCGATGTATTTAAATGTAATTTAAATCTCTGATATTTCTGTGTAATATTCATTTATACTCTGTATATTCTTGTAATCTGATGCATTGTTGTGATATACAATGAAATGTTCTTCTGTATGCGTTCTGATTTGTCGTGTTCTCAAACGATAGGGCATTTCGAACGGTCTGGGTCGGTTTAGCGACTGGTTCGGACCGAGCGAAATTCCTTGCCGTCACATTAAATCAATGACTGATCAAATAATAAATGCTAAAAATTTAATATTTTCATTTCTAACAACCAATATAATTAAATTTATAAACTACCAATATAATTCCTTATATATAAAATATAATTCAAAACGATTTGTGTAGATCGGTCCTACTTGTGTGTTTAGAAATCCCATTGATGCCTTGACTTCCCAAGTATCGACCAGAATTCGTAAATACTCAACAAAACAAATTGACACAATACAAAACCATTTTATATCAAACTACAAGTATGTTCTCTCATATAAACTCAACCACATTCTAGGGTATTACTACCCTATCTCTAATGAGTTAGTACCAAATAAAGCTAAGGTTATCGCAAAACAAAAGCTCTGGTACCAAGTGTAACGGCCCAATTTTTTTACCGTTTAAGCCGACGATGATTCACGCATGCCGATTCAAACAAATAAAAAATACAGATAATTATTGGGATTAATATAAGAAAAGGAATAAAAATAATCATATAATCTCACAGTGGAAGGACAAAATATATTAAACAAATAATAGTTCATGAAGCTGTTAAATTATACATTACAACAATACATCAGAGTTCATACCAATATATGCAGCGGAGTAATAATAGTAATTATTTATATCAAGCTCCATCTTCATATTCAATATAATGTGGTCTTCGCTAACTAAAAAACTCATCTTGACCTGATAACCAATGAAAATACAAAAATACTCAGATCTGAACTAAAATATTCAATCAAATCAAAATCAGAAAATAACATGAGTGTCACGGCATCAGAGATACTTATGGTAATTCACATCTCTTATCCAAGGTGTTCGTGAGTGCAATAGCTTAAGAGATGTTATAGGAATTTCCATCTCCTAAGGATCCATCAAACTAGATACTACATAATACAATAGTGTCCATTCAATAAAGTAAAATATCAAAATAGCGTAAGCGGGATTACGTTCTTACCCTTACACCATTTATAAACATAGTAGCCTATATAGTACTGTAAACTCCACCAAACCAATAGGATATCAGGGGCAGTCCATAGTACAATGCAAAACAAAATTGTAGTCGGTGCGACCAGGATAATATGACAAGGCACCAAGAAATACCCAACGGTAGGACTCTACCGGATTGTGGGACTAAGCTGGTGGTAACGCATAGCAGCTACTACCGCCCACCTCGAACAACACTCTGAAAAATCGCGGGTGGCCACTAATCAAATCACAAAGTATTAGATATGGTATCGAAGAAGCATGTTCGATAGGAGGAACGACCTCACTTGGCTCGGCCATGACATATGTTTTAGTCATTTCAATTATCACCCGAAGATCAAGGATATCCATCATCATTCTCTTACTTCATTCCAGTAGCGTTCGTCAAACCAACCTACTTTATTTTTGATTCATCAACCACGTACACAGTTTTAAAGTGGTTCTCGGTATTGGCAGAGAGTATGACAATATCCGATCTCGGTCTCTTTAATAACCAAATGTTTACATTTTTCACACCGGTCAGATTTTTACATTTCAAATGGTTCATACTTCATAGTAAAATATCAGGTTTTGCTTACGAATCATTTATATCCAAAAATTAATATACTTTCATATTAAAAACTCTATTTAAATCAAACTAAGAATCTTGAACATTTCAAACCTTAAAATAATTTAAATATTAAATAGCCTTGCAAAAAAATTTAATATTAAATAGTTTAGACAGTTTTGATATAATTTGAAAATAAATAATTTGTATTTAAAATAGATTTTCAAAATTTTGTAAAATCTATAGTTAAAATATTAAAGTAGTTTATAAATTAGTTAGTTGATTATTAAAATGTTTTATTTAAAATAGTATATATATATATAAGTAAAAATAGATAGTTTAAAATGTAAAATAGTTATTTATTCAAAGTATTTTATTAATATAGTTACTATGTATAATTAAACATAGCATAGTTTATAAGTAAAATAGTGTGTATATATATATATCAGGTTTTAAATAAATTAATCTGAATTAGAATAATTTCTTCTAAATTTTAAACAAATTGGAAATCATATTCCAGTATCAAATCAATCCAACTAAATTTCGATATCTCAATTCAAATCGATTCAACTTCCCATTTATATTTCAGTTCGATTCAATAATTTGATTCAAACAATTCGATTTAACAAATTCGATTCAAATATTTGAAATTTCAATTATAATTCTCAATTTGAATTATTTAAATTTATAAAATCTCGAGTTTACAATTCAACTATTAATTTAAATCAAGTTAATTTAAAGTAGATTTCAAAGGTGGAAAAACAATTCAATTTTGATAGATTCGACTCATATTCAGTTTCATTTTAACTTCAGTTAACAACATTAACAAATTTCCTTTAGCTTTATATTTCCAAATCCAACGTTCAATGAGATGACCCGAAATCCCCCTTACGAGAAATCACGAATTGAGCTGAGAACAAGCCACATCGGGACGCAAACAGAAGAACATTTCATTGTATATTACAACAATTCCATCATATTACAAGAATATATAGAGTATTAACAAATAATATACATTATAAAATATCGGAGATTACAATACATTACGTAGCAGCGGAAAATAATACAATACACAACTAGAAGTAATACACGGATACAGAGCTTTCCGAGTATCGTTCCAACTGTAAATCAGGATCCTGTGAATATAAATATGCAAAACTACTAGCTGCCCGTGTCAAAATAAGGACACCCAGAGTTTAGGTTAAAACAATAAACTCCAGGTCAGTCATGGGACTGGTGTGAGAACTTGTAACACCCTGAATTTTCTATTAACAGTAAATTAACAAATTAAAGTATAATTAATTCTAAATGAAAGAACAAAGGGAAACAGGTTACGCCATTACGTTTGTCTCGGAATTCTGCTTGAGATAGAGTCCGAGTTTGCGTGAATCGGACTCCGTATGAAGGAGTTATGACCTCCGGAAGTTTCAGAATTAAATTTATAATTCAAACGGTTCAAATTCAGTTCGAAATTTGAAAAACATACCAAACTGGGCTGGGCGGGAAAATTCCCGCCCAGGCACCAGGTCGACCAGGAGGTCGACCTGGGTGACCAGGTCGACCTGGTTTGGCCCTGGCTGGCCTGGTCGGTTTCTGGTCGAATTTCTGAGCTTGGCTGTGTCACTAGGGCTGAGTTGTCACTTTCTGATTGGCTTCTCTTGGTGTGTATCGTCTGGATTCACTCTATGATCATCTGACGGCTCAAATCAATCTGAAATTCTATAAATACAACTCAATACTCAACCTAAATTCACACAAATAATATAGAACTAGAGCCGTCATGCTGCTGGGAGGAAACTAAGAGTAGCCGTCAGTTAGAGAAAGCTTAGAGACGAGCCAAAACTAAAGTTAAAACAAGAATCAAAACAACGTTTTTCTACCCAAAGGAAAGCACTGCAAATTCAGAACTCAGAAATCAGAAAACAAGACCGTCGTTTGTTGTAAGTATAGTGATTTTTCCGATGTGAATAAAATTAAGACTTGATTCAATGTAAAACAGAAATGGAATTATGCTACTGTATAACGACGATGTTGATTCATATTTATGTATTGAAATGATTATGTTGTGAATGGTATTGGGATGTTTGCGGTATAGTTGAATTGATGTTGATCCTATTGTACATTTTGAATGGAAACAACATCACATGGAAGTTGTATAGTCCATGTTGCAATCTACACCTATATGTTTATGTGATTATATAGGTTGTATGTGATTAGGATCCCCATGTATTTACTTTATGCTAAAACCTCTATGCCTAAATGATTATGTTCATATACATGCTCATATGTTTATACAAAATTTGCTAATTGGATCCATGCCAAGATCCACTTTAATACATGTTTCATGTTGTAATTGGACATATGATTGGATCTAGTTCACACATGTGAAAAAATTACACATACTTTATGAACATGTCATATTCCTGTCATATGCTAGTGATGTTCGATGTTATGCCTAGATCTAAACATGTTTAGGCTTATGTTGTCTAAATCATATGCTAATTCATGTGACACCTGTTTAGTTAGATTCCCCTTTTTAATGCAAGTTCACATGACAAGTTGAAACCCATGATTCAGTCTATGTTGCCAATTCACATATATGTATGTTGACTATTTTGCTAGTTCACACCTATGATGTTCATATTGAGTATGCCAAGAATGCCAAGTTTACACCTATGTCATGTTTATGTTAATGAATTGCTTTATGCCAGTTTTGTGTACGCTAAATTAGGCTAAGTTTTTAGCCTAATATTATATGTTAAAAATCATGCGAACGTAAAATTAGGCTAATATTGTTAGCCTAATTCTTAGACGGGGTAACGTTGGGAAAAATTGGTAATTATAGGAAACTTGACATAAATGGGTGAAAATTATATGAATTGGCATGTTTGTCACATGCCAAAATTGGTGGCACATAAATGGTATAAATTCTTATACCAAAAATGTTAAACTTGAAAAGCGGGCCATAACATTTAATTGTTAACAAATTTACATATAACAAGTAATAAAGACAAATATGTAAATTAGAAAATACGAGTATGCTTAACACAAGGTTGGATTGAGTTGTGATGTAAACCTGCCTGGACCAGCCCGGCTGTCCAGTAGTCACAACAATACCTATCCAATGTGGGTGGTTAAGCATTGAGCCCAATAAGGACCCGAGGTTAGACTGAGTTACAGTGTAAACCTGCCCGGAACCGACCGACACATCCAGTAACCGTAGCAATACCTGTCTAATGTGAGTGGTCGGTGCTTTAAAAAGGTAAAGACAGACAAGTCTTGATGGTAGGGTTAAGTTAACTAAAACACTTAACCAATTCAACATGTTAATTAAATTGATGGGTAGGGTTAGGTAAATACAGACACTTAACCACTTAACATGTTCGACTAGAAAACCCTAGTAACGGGGACCCATTTCAGCAGTAACCTAATTAGGTATCATGGTACCCTAAAACTAGGAAGGGTGGGGCATGATTACTGGGCTGATTGTAAGCGGTCAAAAGAGACAGCGGTGGGTGTAACAGTGTGGGTTCTAACGGAGTGCGGGCATGCACACACTTCGGAGCAGACAAACAGGGCACTGGGGGGCACCAGTAGTATAACCTAAGCATACTAGTATTGTGTCGGGCCGCCACCATGGGACTTGATACACCCCATGGTGGGACCAGCATAGGTATCTACAATCTTTAGGGGCCGTAAGACACAGATGATTATGCGAGTAGGAGCCGATCTTTAGAAAAGGGGATCACTTCACCCTGATCATGGGGTGCCAGTTGAGACAATGCAAGTAGGTGCAAAAACATAGTGTGGGGTGCGATAGTATATACGATTCAAACTGCTTTAGCTTAGTTTATGATACCTTCCTATTTCCAGTTTATATCTATCATGCCCTTTTTCTTATTCTCATACTGAAGAGTCACTAGACTTACCAGGCTTTATGTCTGACCCTATTTTATTTCGTCTTCTTTTCTTTCGTTAACCCCCCCCCCCCCCCCCCCCCAGGTCCAAAGGGAGAAAACAACTCAGCGTAGTCAGACTATTTGCAAGCTTCAAGATAGTAGATGTGCGGTTTAGACTCTCTTTCCTTGGCTATGGATGTTGGACACATTCTATGGTGATTTATGCAGTTTTAATTATGTTTTATGCTTCTTTATTTAATAACCAAGACAGAAATGATGTTGTAATGTTTTGGAAGTTATTGTGTGACAGTTATGGAAATGTTTTGTATGAACACATATTTATGAAATAAAAAGTCTGTTTGTTTTCCGCTGCTTATATATATGTGTTTATATATCTGTCTTGTGTTTATCTGTGACTTTTACATAAAAACTCCACCAAAGTTAAGGCATTCCCTTTGTGAGTGACCTTAATGGAGGTGGGGTGTTTCACTTGGTATCAAAGCACAGATTTACCAGGCTAGATAAAAGTTTTGAAACTATTTTCAAAAAGAAGTTTAAAGGAGCATTCTTTTTCAAGAAAAAGTGTTGTTTTTAAAAGGCATAATTCCCCAAAGCCATATGCACTATCTCTCTATCCCTTTGTCTTGAATACTTTCCTTTTTGTTCCAGCATGTCTGGAGATCTTAACCTTCCAGAAGGAGTACCGATTCCTGGCTGGTTCCAAAGGTACCTTGAGGCTAGGGCCAATGGTGCGGGCCCAACAGACATTCCTCCTCCTACAGTGGCAGCGGTTCCTCCTCCTCCTCCGCGTGGAAATACTTTCGCTAAGACGTGTAGAGACTTCAAGGCTATAGGAGGGAAGGACTTTTATGGAACTGAATCATTTGTGGTAGCAAGGAACTGGCTGAAGGAGACTGAAGATTTGTTCGTTATCTTCGAAGTTGACGACAGGCAAAAGATACAGCTAGCAGTGTGGTTGCTCAAAGATGAAGCTTCTTATTGGTGGGAAGTTACCCATGCCGAGAGGCCAGTGGAAACTTGGGAAGATTTCCGGATGAGGTTTGAGATGAAATTCCTCTCCCAAGCTGAAAGAAGCCTGCAGATGGAGAAGTTCCTAACTCTTAAACAAGGAAGTATGACAATCAAGGAGTACATCAATCAGTTTAATCAGCTGGCCAGATTTGGGCTGGATTTAGTAAACACCCAACACAAGAAGGCCCTTTGCTTCGTCAAAGGTCTGAATGAGCCTCTACACAGCCTTGCTATGACCCATATACCCATGGGAGCGACCTATGAAAGCTTGGTGGACATGGCGCTGCTACACGAGGAAGATAAAGGCAAGAAAGAGGCAAAGGTGGAAGTGCCTTAAGAAAAGAAAGAGGCTTTACAGGCTAAGAAAACAGACCACAAGAAAGGCGGGAAGAACAACAAATCCCGTGAAAAGAGAAAGTACAATTTCTATGGCATTGTGGGAAATATAGCGAAAGACTGCAGAAAGAAGAAGGCGAAGATGAATGGTGGTTGCTTCAGTTGCGGCGTGACTGGACACTTGGCTAAGGACTGCCCAAAGAAGCGGGGACAGGGACAGAGGACTGGATCCACCTCAGCAGGACAAGTTCACGCACTGGTGGCACCTCCACAGGAACGAGGTAGAAATATTTCTGTAGAAAGCTTAGTTTATCTCTATGATCATCCAGTTCGCACTCTCTTTGATTCTGGTGCATCACACTCCTTTATTTCATCGGCTTTAGTAGAATCTCTGCACCTAGACACTAGTATGGTAGAAGATCCCTTGGTTGTTTCAAATCCATTTGGGGGCTCGGCTTATTTGTCGATGGTTTGCTTGGATTTGAAAATCTCTATTCTAAGTGTTGAATTTAGATGTAGTGCCTTTGTTTTGGGCTTCTCGAGATATGGACTGATCTTAGGCATGGACTGGTTATCCAGTAATGGTGCCATTCTTGATTGTGAGAAAAGAGTGGTTAGACTCTTGACTCGACTCGGTAACACTCTAGAAATTTCATGCAATCCCTTGAATGCTGTTTTGCTTAGTTATCTAGAGTCGCTTGATGCTTCTGTTGAGAATCTGCAGTCGGTTAGAGTGGTCCGGGAATATTCGGATGTCTTTGAAGAGGTGAAGGGTTTACCTCCGAAGCGAGAAATAGACTTCCGCATATATCTGCTTGATAATGCATAGCCCGTAGCTCTGCCTGTTAGACACATGGCTCCAAAGGTGAGAAAGGAGCTCAATAAGCAAGTTAAGGAGCTTCTCGAGAAGGGGTTTATAAGGCGAAGTATCTCGGAATGGGGTGCTCCAGTGGTGTTTGCCACCAAAGCAGATGGTTCACTACGTCTTTGTGTGGACTATAGGGAGCTAAACAAGCTGACTAAAAAGAATAGACACCCGCTTCCCAGAATAGACGATTTGTTTGATCAGCTTGTAGGTGCGTCGGTCTTCTCCCAACTTGATCTGGCCACTGGGTTCCATCAGCTAAGGGTAGCTGAAGATAGCATTAATAAGACGACGTTCAGAACCCCAGACGGTTTCTACGAGTGGCTTGTCATGCCTTTCGGCTTGACAAACGCACCCGCTTATTTCGTAGGCCTAATGAGCAGGGTTTTCAAAGAATTCCTCAATAAGTTCGTGGTGGTCTTCGTAGATGATATTTTGATCTTCTCAAAGAATGAGGAAGACCGTGCTCAGCATCTGAAGGAGATCATGGAAACTCTTTGAGTTCATCAGCTAAAAGCCAAATTCTCCAAGAGCCACTTTTGGAGAGAAGAAGTAATATTTCTTGGACATATAGTGTCCGAAGAGGGGTTAGCTGTAGACCCCGCGAAGGTGGTGGCAGTGCAAGATTGGAAGACACCAAGAAATGCAACCGAAGTCCGAAGCTTTCTTGGGCTAGCCGGTTTTTACCGAAAGTTCATTAGGGATTTCGCGAAAATCTCAGCTCCACTAACAAGGCTAACAAAGAAGAATCTGGCGTTCGCTTGGGATTTGGATTGCGAGTTTGCTTTCCAACGATTAAAAAGGGCTCTCACAACAGCCCCAGTTATGACTTTGCCATATGGAAGCAAGATGTTTACCGTATACACGGATGCTTGTGGTACGGGGCTAGGGGTTGTTCTGATGCAAGAAGGGAGGGTAATAGCTTATGGTGGAAGACAATTGAAAGTTCATGAAAAGAACTACCCAACCCACGATCTTGAGTTGGCCGCCATCGTCTTTGCGCTCAAGTCTTGGCGCCATTATCTCCTAGGTGAGAAGTTCGAATTATATACTGACCATAAATCGTTGAAGTATCTTTTCTCCCAGAAAGATCTTAACTTGAGATAGCAAAGGTGGATGGAGTTCCTTGCCTCGTATGACTTTGAGATATCCTATGCTCCTGGCAAAGGCAACATAGTAGCAGACGCGTTGAGCAGAAAGAAGCTGACCTTAAGCCCTCTCTTTGTAGAAAGGCAAAGCTTGGAGTATATAGCCAGTTTTGACTTTAGGCCCTCCTCTGATTTTGTACCGGGTTTATTGGCATCACTAGAAGTACGACCTACTCTTTTAGACTCAACAGGGGTCGTACAACGTGAAGACCCTCAGCTTGTGGATGTGATTGATAAACTAATTAGGGGTGAAACTTCAAGTCACCTCAATAGGTACGCCATCGATGATAAGGGTTGGCTAAGGCGAGATGGGAGACTATGCGTCCCACAAGTAAGGGATTTAGTAAAGATGGTTCTCGAGGAAGCACATCATTCCAAGATGACAATACACCCCGGTGGGGACAAAATGTACAAGGACGTAAAGAGAGTTTTCTATTGGAGCGGCATGAAGAAGGACGTGGCAGAATTCATTTCTAAGTGCGTGATATGCCAACAGGTCAAGGCGGAACAAAAGAAGCCTGGAGGACTGCTTCATCCTCTAGATGTCCCGCAATAGAAGTGGGATAGCATTTCAATGGACTTCATTGATGGGTTGCCTAGGTCAAGAAGAGGCAATACTAGCATTTGGGTAATAGTGGACATGCTCACTAAAAGCGCCCACTTTATACCCATCAAGAGTAGAAGGACTGCCTCATCTCTAGCTTCTCTTTATCTCAAGGAAATAGTTCGACTCCATGGAATACCCTCCAGCAAAGTGACTGACAGAGATCCCATCTTTACGAGCGAATTTTGGAGGAGTCTGCAAGAAGCTGTAGGCACACAGTTATGCTTGAGCACGGCCTATCACCCCCAAATTGATGGTCAGACAGAAAGGGTGAATAGAGTATTAGAAGATCTTTTGAGACTATGCGTTCTTGACTTCGGATGGACCTGGGAGGATCATCTTCCCTTAGTAGAATTCACCTACAACAACAGCTACCAAGCCACCATCGGTATGGCACCCTTCGAAGCTCTATATGGAAGACCGTGCCGATCAACAACTTGTTGGTGGGAGTCTACAGACAAGATTATACTTGGGCCAGACATGATTAGAGAGACTGCAGAAAAAGTAGACTTGATACGAAGGAGAATGAAGACCGCCCAAGATAGATAGAAATCCTACGCCGACAAAAGAAGGATCGACCTTGAGTTTGAGGTTGGGGACAAGATTTTATTTAAGGTATCTCCTTTAAGGAACGTCGTTCGCTTTGGATCCTCAGGAAAACTAGCACCAAGATTTGTAAGACCGTTCCCTATCATCGAGATGATTGGGAAAATGGCTTATAGAGTAGAGCTGCCCGAAAGGTTGGCCGGAATTCACAACGTCTTTCACGTTTCTCATCTCCGAAAATGTCTATATGAATCTGCGGAAGTGGTGGAGCCAAGCATTCTAGAAGAAGCCGAAGTGGAACGTGAAACAACTGTGAGGAGAGTTCCAACTCGAATCGTAGGAACTGAAATAAAAAAGCTACGCAACCGCGAAGTCAAGCTTGTCAAAGTTCAGTGGAGCGACGCTGAGGAAGACGCGACTTGGGAAACTGATGACAGAATACGCGCGGCCTACCCTTTTCTTTTTTAGGGTACATCTTTGATCTCTCTTTTTCCTCAAGTTGTGCTTGTATCTATCTTTTTAGGTATAATCTCGTCGATGTTAGGTAGAAACCCCTTTGGATGTAAACATGTAATTGAAACATGTTATGGTTGATGGCTGCAAGTGGTTGCAAGTGGTTTCTAGTGGTTGCTCGTGGATGCATATACACACACAACCTAGGTTTTAGATCGGCTCAATTACTTCATACTGCATATGCATATATGTATTCATATTTGTAAGTGATTGAAACTTGATATGTTGTCATATGGATGTCGCATTTGTGTGGATGGTTGCGCACTGATGTAGAATTATGAGTAGGGGGAAATTTGCATACATAATGGATTCATGACACTTACATGATTCGCATTAAGGAGGTCAACTGAATCAGTAGATCGCCTAATTTTTGCATTAGATAAGGACATGTACACACACTATGCATATGATCATGAAGCATTAGAAGTCTTTTAAGGACAATGGACGCCTTTGTTTGTTGGTTGAGTAGATGGACGATTGGATGTTAGGATTTAAGTTGTCCTAGACTTGAAGATTTCGGGGACGAAATCCTTTAAGTAGGGGAGAATGTAATACCCCAAATTTTCTATTAACAGTAAATTAACAAATTAAAGTATAATTAATTCTAAATGAAAGAATTAAGGGAAATAGGTTACGCCATTACGTTCATCTCGGAATTCTGCTTGAGATAGATTCCGAGTGTGAGTGAATCGGACTCCGTATGAAGGAGTTATGACCTCCGGAAGTTTCAGAATTCAATTTAAAATTCAAATGGTTCAAATTTAGTTCGAAATTTGAAAAACAGACCCAAACTGGGCTGGGCGGGAAAATTCCCGCCCAGGCACCAGGTCGACCAGGGGGTCGACCTGGGGGTCGAACTGGGTGACCAGGTCGACCATAGGGTCGACCTGCCCAGTCGACCTGGTTTGGCCCTGACTGGCCTGGTCGGTTTCCGGTCGAATTTCTGAGCTTGGCTGTGTCACTAGGGCTGAGTTGTCACTTTCTGATTGGCTTCTCTTGGTGTGTATGGTCTGGATTCACTCTATGATCATCTGACGGCTCAAATCAATCTGAAATTCTATAAATACAACACAACACTCAACCTAAATTCACACAAATAATATAGAACTAGAGCCGTCATGCTGCTGGGAGGAAACAAAGAGTAGTCGTCAGTTACAGAAAGCTTAGAGATGAGCCAAAACTAAAGTTAAAACAAGAATCAAAACAACATTTGTCTACCCAAAGGAAAGCATTGCAAATTCAGAACTCAGAAATCAGAAAACAAGACCGTCGTTTGTTGTAAGTATAGTGATTTTTCCGATGTGAATAAAATTAAGACTTGATTCAATGTAAAACGGAAATGGAATTATGCTACTGTATAACGACGATGTTGATTCATATTTATGTATTGAAATGATTATGTTGTGAATGGTATTGGGATGTTTGCGGTATAGTTGAATTGATGTTGATCCTATTGTACATTTTGAATGGAAACAACATCACATGCAAGTTGTATAGTCCATGTTGCAATCTACACCTATATGTTTATGTGATTATATAGGTTGTATGTGATTAGGATCCCCATGTATTTACTTTATGCTAAAACCTCTATGCCTAAATGATTATGTTCATATACATTCTCATATGTTTATACAAAATTTTCTAATTGGATCCATGCCAAGATCCACTTTAATACATGTTTCATGTTGTAATTGGACATATGATTGGATCTAGTTCACACATGTGAAAAAATTACACATACTTTATGAACATGTCATATTCCTGTCATATGCTAGTGATGTTCGATGTTATGCCTAGATCTAAACATGTTTAGGCTTATGTTGTCTAAATCATATGCTAATTCATGTGACACCTGTTTAGTTAGATTCCCCTTTTTAATGCAAGTTCACATGACAAGTTGAAACCCATGATTCAGTCTATGTTGCCAATTCACATATATGTATGTTGACTATTTTGCTAGTTCACACCTATGATGTTCATATTGAGTATGCCAAGAATGCCAAGTTTACACCTATGTCATGTTTATGTTAATGAATTGCTTTATGCCAGTTTTGTGTACGCTAAATTAGGCTAAGTTTTTAGCCTAATATTATATGTTAAAAATCATGCGAACGTAAAATTAGGCTAATATTGTTATCCTTATTCTTAGATGGGGTAACGTTGGGAAAAATTGGTAATTATAGGAAACTTGACATAAATGGGTGAAAATTATATGAATTGGCATGTTTGTCACATACCAAAATTAATGGCACTTAAACGGTATAAATTCTTATACCAAAAATGTTAAACTTGAAGAGTGGGCCATAACATTTAATTGTTAACAAATTTACATATAACAAGTAATAAAGACAAATATGTAAATTTAGAAAATATGAGTATGCTTAACATGAGGTTGGATTGAGTTGTGATGTAAACCTGCCCGGACCCACCCGGCTGTCCAGTAGTCACAACAATACCTATCCAATGTGGGTGGTTAAGCATTGAGCTCAATAAGGACCCGAGGTTAGACTGAGTTACAGTATGAACCTACCCAGAACCGATCGGCACATCCAGTAACCGTAACAATACCTGTCTAATGTGAGTGGTCGGTGCTTTAAAAAGCTAAGGACAGACAAGTCTGAATGGTAGGGTTAAGTTAACTAAAAAACTTAACCAATTCAATATGTTAATTAAATTTATGGGTGGGGTTAGGTAAATACAGACACTTAACCACTTAACATGTTCGACTAGAAAACCTAGTAATGGGGACCCATTTCAGCAGTAACCCAATTAGGTATCATGGTACCTTGAAACTAGGCAGGGTGGGGCATGATTACAGGGCTGATTGTAAGCGGGCCAAAGCGACGGCGGTGGGTGCAACAGTATGGGTTCTAACGGAGTGCGGGCGTGCACACACTTCGGAGCAGACAAACAGGGAACTGGGGGCACTAGTAGTATAACCTATGCATGCTAGTATTGTTTCGGGCCACCACCATGGGACTTGATACACCCCATGGTGGGACCAGCATAGGTATCTACAATCTTTAGGGGCCGTAAGACACAGATGATTATGCGAGTAGGAGCCGATCTTTAGAAAAGGGGATCACTTCACCCTGATCATGGGGTGCCATTTGAGACAATGCAAGTAGGTGCAGAGACATAGTGTGGGGTGTGATAGTATATACGATTCAAACTACTTTAGCTTAGTTTATGATACCTTCCTATTTCCAGTTTATACCTATCATGCCCTTTTTCTTATTCTCATACTGAAGAGTCACTAGACTTACCAGGCTTTATGTCTGACCCTATTTTCTTTCATCTTATTTTTTTCCGTTCCCCCACCCCTCAGGTCCACAGGGAGGAAACAACTCAGCTTAGTCAGACTATTTGCAAGCTTCAAGATAGTAGATGTGCGGTTTGGACTCTCTTTCCTTGGCTATGGCTGTTGGACACATTCTATGGGGATTTATGCAGTTTTAATTATGTTTTATGCTTCTTTATTTAATAACCAAGACAGAAATGATGTTGTAATGTTTTGGAAGTTATTGTGTGACAGTTATGGAAATGTTTTGTGCGAACACATATTTATGAAATAAAAAGTCTGTTTGTTTTCCGCTGCTTATATATATGTGTTTATATATCTGTCTTGTGTTTATCTATGACTTTTACTTAAAAAAACCTCCACCAAAGTTAAGGCATTCCCTTTGTGAGTGACCTTAATGGAGGTGGGGTGTTTCAGAACTAAAACAGTTATTAATATTTATTTTAAAGTTTGGTAAATCGAGGGACCACGCCATATAACACAGAACGGATTTCCTCCCAAGAATACCAGTGCATAAAACAACAGCGCAATGCTAAATAGAAAAAATGAAGCTATTATAAGACCCAAGTCCCATCACACAATGCAACACAAGCCGGAGGATAGGGTTTTACCTTATAAAAGCCAAAGCATGCTTGATAAGCTAAATTTCATGTTTTATTATTACTATAAGTGTATAGTGTCAAAACAATTTCAATCATAAGTATCAATCATAGACGGCATAAGTGCCCCATCCCACTATGTCGCCATACTAGGCTCTACAATCAAAACCGCAAAGTCACGTATTGGAGGTTGGATTTCCATCCATGAACCAAGGCAAGGGATCGTCCTTACTGAATTTGAGACGCTCTAGCCCGTGTCTCAGGAACAGAACGCATCGTCCCTTGGATCATCAGGGCTGGTCCACCGATGTGGATTAAAATGCCTGAACACTGCGTTCCCCCACCCTATGGGGTGTCAATGAGTCCAATGACTCCATCGGCTCCACACAGTCACCGATATATCTGAGGCGCCTCGCAACAGCGACAACCACATAAGTCAAACTCGTCAGGGCGTGTCAAACCACTGACACCACTTCTAACTAGAAAGAAATGCATGTCCTCCCTGAGGTCCTCTCCCGTTTCCGGTTCACAACCTGGGTGTGAGGCTCGCGAATCAACGCTACACAAAGCTATGCCACACAGGCCGTGCTTTGATCATCAACCACAAGACTTTGATTTACAACAGAAGCCTTGATCAATTGCCACTTAGGCATGCCACACATGCAATTCACTCCGTGCGATTGATATCCATCAATATATAACCCCTGAGCTCGTACGTCTCAGAGAAGGGCGTTAAGCAAGAGAATAAATTCTCCACCGCCAAATAGATATATATTTAATAGAAATCAATCACACAGAATAAAATCCAATGTCAGACACACAGTCCATCTACAACTTCGTTCTGGGTCTGAACGAAACTGGAGGCACCTTGTACCTCGCATATCCATCAATCTCCAAGTACGTCTGGACGATCACCAACTGATTCCCTCCTTTTGGGTGTACGGCCCAATCAAGATCATTGGTAATTATCCAAACGACATGAAGACCTCTGGTCTTCAACCACCGTCTTCATCCTCGACACCACGTCGAATCAGTTATTCAGAATGGGATAAACCCGGTCTTTCTGAATAACTCGCGTATATAATAACCAAGTGTTACACAAACACAACATACGCCTCATTCCAATTTAGAATATTCCTTCATTCAAATATTCTAATACTTTGGGAAAGGTTCCCATTAATTTTATCAAAGATAAATTCTTTAAATTTATTCTTTAACCTTCCTTTGAATATCAATTCAAATTAGTCGGGATTAGCGAACCACACCGAAGTAATCATTTATTTTATTTCCCAATCCCAACCTATTCATCCCATGAAGTAAAACAGGTAATACTTCATATCTAACAACACGGTGTTATCGGTAAATTCAATTACCATTTCACGTTCAAATCTAATTAAAGATTTAACTATCGCCGGGAGCAAAACAGGTGATACTCCATTCTCGATTATTTCAATCTAATTAAAGATTCATTAAAACTCCTCTTAGTTTTAATCTTCCCAAAAATCAATATCCTGCCTATAACTGGGTTAAAGAACCAATGTCATCTAAAACACGGTTCACGATAAACCCAAAATCACATTCATTAATTATCGGGTTAAAAAACAAATGTTATTTAAAACAATGTTCACGATAAACCCAAAAATCAATTCAAATTCAATTCCAATTAAATACCATTTAATTGGTACACTTCATTAAATCTAAATAAAAAGATTTAATCTTTTTCTCAATTGGGTTTAAGAACAGTGTTAATGAAGACACCATTCACAACAAACCCAAATCACATTTGATATTATATACAAGGCTCTGAATAGGAAATAAATCGTCTTATATTCAATATCAAATTCTACGACCAACAAATACCGTATTGGAAATAACGATATAAATATATCTTTCAAATTTCCATAACAATATCTGTATAATCACGAAATCCAACATCGAAATATTCCAAAGACAATTTTGATTCGAATCCATTCCAATTCAATTATTAGAAATTCTGGTTACTTTTAAAACCCTTTTCAAATTCAATTTATTTATTTCAAAAATAAATTGATTTTAATTCTAGTTCAAAACTAGTTCATTTCGATAAAAATCTACTTTTATCTTTTCAAATTTGGAGTTTTTCATCCCAATTCTTCACAAATCATTTCTTATGATTTTACACAAATTATTACTGTTTTTAATAATTTTATCAAGGCCCGTACAGTCGACTTCCATCAACGGCCATCGAACTGCACTTACAACGACCTTTTCCAAATTTGATTTGGACATAATTCCAAATCCAACCGTTAGATTTCCAATCTATAATAATCGTTAGAAAGCTCATTTCGATAGGAGCCCAACAGTTCCGGTTTTAGGAGAATCCAACGGTCGGATCTCCCGCAATATCCATTCGAAGTCAATGGTCGAAATTCGCGAACTGTCGCGGCGTGGCGCGTTCTACTCTGGCCATTATATTATATATATATAATATATACTTCGTTGATTTCCTTTTAAAACGTATTTTATAATTCGTTTTAAATTCGTTCTCAAAACGATTTCAACTTCATATTCAATTTCTAATCAAAATTGAATATTCCACATCATCGATATACAAATGATAATATTTTCAAAACGTTAATATTTTGAAATCACTTTCTTTTCTATATTCATTATAAAAATGAATAAAATCGATATAAATATCGTTCACGTCAAAATGACATCAATCTAATGAACACGGCTTTTTTTTCAACACATGAATGTTTATTCTATTCAACACATGAATTTATTTTCTATTCAACACATGAATTTATTTTCTAAATTGGAATGAAGCCCAATCAATTACCATATAACGTTTATTATATGGATTCCCTACAACACATGTATATAATAGCAACGATAAATAATCAACCATCATCCAGAGTGCACCACACAACTGCATAAGCATTAAATATAAATAATTAACGCTTACACAGTCTGTCAACCCATCGATTGACATATAACTAAACAATCGGGATTAGTGTACGTCAAATATCATCCCAATACCCGTGTGGGGTTTCAGGTCAACAAACACAGATTTTATTTGTGCGATTGGGTGATGTGTAAAATTTATCGTCCCAATCAATATCAGTCAAATCAGTGTATATAAACAAATCGTCCAATTCGTTTATTACTATTTATTTTATATACACGTTAAAAAACATATTTTTAACTATAAAATATTTTCCACTATAAAATATTTTATTTCATTCCACATCACACAATCAAATTTCACAACACAGCAATCAAACAAACAAATCATCCATGGTATGTGGACGACGGGTGTCGGGTGCTACTAAACACTGTCTGCATCCTAGTATATATTTCAACTAGAAAACAAATTAAAAGTGAGGAGTTCTCACCTTGGGGTTCCACTCCGCCATTTCACTTCTGAACGGTTCGGATTCGCTTGATATTCTAACTCAAACTTTTCCACGCTGTTCACAATAAAAATCACATTTTTAATAATGTTTTCCATACATAAAAATCATATTTTTATGTTCTCTACATATATAAAAAGATCGAATTTTTATTTTCACTTCATATATGTAAAAATCGAATTTTTATCTTCACTTTATATACTGTAAAGATTATATTTTTATTTCACATTTCATATAATAAAAATTATATTTTTATTATGCTACATATATAAGAATCATATTTTTATTATCTATACTATATAAAAAATATATTTTTATATCAATATCGTTCATATGAAAATCACTTCTTCATGTATACAAAAATCGTTCTTTTTATATTGCAACTTCATATTGATAAAAACCATACCTTTACTTTAAATAAAAATCCTACCTTTACTTTAAATAAAAATCCTTACTATATGTTATAAAGAAAATCTGATTTTATCAACACGCTAATATATTTAAAACTGAAAAAAATAAGGTAATGTAAATAAATAATCAAAAACTCACATTTTTACTCGGAGAAAAAGGGGGTGTCTCGCTAGTGGTTCGAAAGGGGAAGGGAGAGTGGAGCTGAGGGGCACTGGTCGGAGGCGGGCTCGTTGGAGGTCCGGCGGCTGTCAGTTAGGGAGGGGCTAGGGTTTTCGCGAATGTGGGTGCTCGCGATGGGGATTGGTGCACGACTGGGGGGGAGCCTCTGACCTACGGCACTGGGGGAGCGTGGGCCGGCGACTCCGTGATGGCGGCGATCGATCACCACTTCCATCCCCCCAGGCGCGATTTCATTTTTTTTCTTCTTTTTATCGGTTATTGAGCGATGGATTTGGGGTAAGGGGTTGACTTTGAAAAGAAAAGGAGGGGGGGTTATTTAATTTATATATTTTATTATTTTTAATTTCAAAAAGGTAACCTTTTTAATACGAACTCGAAATCAACGCACCGATTATCGTCCATACTAATTACCCCCACTCCGAACACAATGGGATGTGTATCGCAAGCTGATTCGATCGTTTCGACCAGTTTTCATCAAAATTAAAATATAAATCTATATATTGAATTTGAATGCGCATTTCAATTTACCGGGGCCACATACGAACTCTAAAAATTCCCGAAAAATATTTTCTAGCTTCTTATTGACGATATGTTCCTAAAAAAACTAATTTCTTCAAATTCTGAGACTGTTTGAAAAATGGCCATTTTCCAGTTGATTAAGATCAAATAAAACTGGTCAAACGCGTTTTCCTTTGCCACGCTCACATATTGATTCAAAAAATTACGAATTTTAGAATCTAGGATAACTTGACATCACGGATGGTTTCATCGAAAACCGAGGTCATTTGCAAAATTTCCATTGTTAAGGGCCAGAATTCCATAGCGACTGTTTTGAATTTTCAACTGGATATAACTTTTTATTCCCACTATGAAATTTTGATTTTTCGGATTCGTTGGAAAGATATTCTCAAATAGATTCAAATATTTTTGGTTTCCCTAAAATCCAGGTTATTTTGAATCCTGTACATTCATTTGAAATTTGAAATTTGAAATCGAATTTTCGAACTACCGCGCCATTTCAGGCTCGTTATATAATTAAAATAAATTATTTATATTCTAATGATGATTCGCATAAATATATACGTTCTAATTCTATTCAAAATAAATTTCTTGTCATTATTATTTAAAATAATTCATTTTAAATATACAAAATTCACTAAAATTGCCAAAATAAAATTTTTAAATTGGTTCGGATTTCCAGGTTATTACATTCAAGTTCAAAGGAAATCGATTTATTAAACATTGCCTATAATATCTTTAAAACAGAATTTCTAAATTCATGGTTAAATAGTTTTTATTTAATTACCAACTGGTGTCCGTATATAATTTCCTATCCTATAGCCAAGTAATACATAATATTTAATTTTAGTATTTTAGGAAAGGATATACATTAATTCAATCCAAATTAGGGGTCATAAGTATTTATCATATCAACCTACATTCTTAATCCATTTTAATGATTAATCCTGGGTTTATTCGATGCCCGTAACATCTAGGGTAAATGATTGTGATTAATCAAAACAAACAACGGTCCTATAAAGTCAAGGTGAATAACAGGTAAATTCACACAAATAAACATCGATATGTCAACATATCAAATCCAATCCATTCATTACATCAATGCATCAAATTAGTTCAATATCGTATAAATTTACTAGTTATCAAATGTTAGGTTTGAACTAGTAATTAAATTTCAAATTTGACCTAACTGTTCGGTTTAAATTAATCGTAAAATTAATTTACACAGTCGATGCAAATAAACATAAAATATGCAATTTTAACTTCCAAATAACAATCATACTATGACATGATTTTAATCTAATTAATAATCGAATACTTTAGTTAAGCGTGAGTGGGTCAAATCACTCAAATTTGGTTTCGAACGCGTTTGAACTCCAAAATAGGCCCAAATTTGGACAGTCTCCAATTCCAACCAAACCAATTCCATGTTATCTGTAATTTCGATATGATTTCAACAGAACAAATCGTGTGTCAATCTGAGTTCATATGAAAAAGTCATGTAATTTAACGTGATAGAAAACTTAAATGACTAAAATAATAATATGTCCATAAAATTGGGCCACATCACGTGCCTCTTTCTTCTTCCTGCACAACATCATGTTCCAGTGGACCCATCACTGCCTGAAAATGGCTGACTTTGACTGCCTTTATCCACCACTTTCGTCAACCATTCAACGCCAAACCACCGCCAACGTGAAGCACTCATTGAGATGCACCTCCCCTCAAAATATGATCCATCCTGGTGTCCCCACCAGAGGGTACCGCCTATTGATGCCCTTGGGTTTTCGGCCACTATTTTGACAAATTCGGACAATCCAAACAACAATTTATCAAAATAAAAATACTGCTGCATTTGTATGCTCGAGCACTACAACTTTAACTTTGGTTCCAACGGCAAACATCGTACGAAACAAAAAAAACCCAAATCCAACCACAATTTCATATTTGTAGACCTTTGGCTGTGATTTACCGTTGATGCGAGCGTTGTTTCACGAAACAGATGCTTCCCTTAAGTTCATATCGTTGAAACCTTTTTAACGATATATAATTCGATAGGGTTTGTGATATTTGGAAATTTGATATTGTTTCATATCTATAATTGCCATTAGATAGAGATTAGAATTTAATTTCGGGATTAGGGCTAAGAAAATGAAATAGAGACTGCTGCTAGCTATGGTAATGTTAATTAATAGTTTTCATCAAATTAGTTTAGATGCTTATACCAGATTGGCCCAAAATAGACCATTTACGTCAAAATGGTCATATTTTGCGCATCCATAATTCTGATCCAAAACCCGACAATCTATATACTGAAAATAATGTTTTCAATACTTTTTAATTAATTGGAATAGGTGTCAAGTCCTAATTCCATCGTATCAAAAATATTCCGTTCAAAACCAGTTTAAATCGATTTTCAATTACTTAAACAAATTACAGCTCGTTTTAGTTGTTGATAATAAGATTTTGATCGATGCCAACGAATGAAGTTGCAGTGGGAATCATATCATAGAGATAAGGTTTTATATATATACATACACACACACACACACACATTGAGTCGTGTTAGAATTATGTTAAGATCTATCCTCAAGTATACACGAATGTGCAAAACAAAGTATTATATATTTATATGCATAAACCTTTAAAAGCCAGATATGTACAAAAATTGGCCTACCAGTCGTTTTGTAGAATAAGAACTAGTCGATTGGTCAGCCTGTTTTTGTATATAACGGCTAGTTTTGAAAGATTTTATATATACGATTTAATTTAACCAGTCAACTGATGATTTTTAACCAGTCAACTGATTCGACCCAGAAACTATTTTGTGAAGAGTCACCATCTTTCATGAAGAGATTCCTGTTCATTAATCAAAGGAAATGGACATAACTTTTTATAGAAACTCTTCATGAATGATTGCTACTCTTATACTATTATATAATCAACTTCAATCATGTTTTTCAATCACCGAATTTTATCAATTTTATTGATCATCATTCTATTCTCTCCATTTAGATTCTTTGCAAATAAAAGCTCTCCAATTCAAATACTTGTTGAATCCTTGAATTTATTTAATATCATTTGATTCAATAAGCAATTTTCTTCCTTAAATCTTCGCATTCAAATCATATACTCGAGGATCAGATTATAAGAAGGTTGTACTTAAATTGTTGGCTATCCGTATTGATTCAAGAATACAATTTAGAAGTCAAATACTTGTAATTGTTGAAGACCTGTGTAGTTTCTCAGGCAAGAGGCATCCTTGTTGGGGCTCAGGTGTACTGACCTATTCCTCTAGGTTAAGAAAGGGCGTGATAGTGAATTCCAAAGAGGAGCTTTGGGACTGGGGGTAAGGCGGGAAGTCCGAACCATTATAAAATTCCTGGTGTCGTTTTCTTTACTTACTGCTTTTATTTACTTGTGATACATCATATCAGTTCTTATTTATTCGCATAACTATTATAGCATACAAGTTAGTTTGTCACATACATTTCCGCAATATCCGTGTAAAGATCCTGCTTAAGTCGTACACACCGACTTTTCAATTGGTATCAGAGCCTGGCATTCTAGAGACCGTAACACCATCCCAGAACAAATGGCAATAAGGAAGTCTAGTCAAGGAATTAGAAAGTGGAAGAAAAACAAAACAGAATCGACGGAGCAAGAGAGCACGTGTCTCATGGCTGAAGTCAGATGGCAATCGGTATGTACATATTCAATATATAAAGATCGTTTGTTAGACCGTGAAAAATGATTGAAATATTTTAAAACTTTGGGTAAACTCAATACAATCATTTTATGAAGCGACCCGAACTTCCCCGTGAAGGAAAGCTCGGATTGATTTAAGGACAAGACGAATCAGAACACAAACAGAAGAACATTTCATTGCTTATTACAACAATTTCATCAGAATACAAGAATATATAGAGTATGAATAAATATTACACATTTGATAAATATCAGAGATTACAATACATTACGTAGCAGCGGAAAATAATACAAAACACAACTGAAAGAAAATATTGGATACAGAGCTTTCTGAATATCATTCCAGCTGTAAACCAGGATCCCGTGAATATAAATCTGCCAAACCAAAACTACTAGCTGCCCGTGTGGAAAATAGGGGCACCCAGAGTTTAGATTAAAACAATAAACTCCAGGTGAAACACCCCACCTCCGTTAGGGTCACTCTCAAAGGGAATGCCCTAATTTTGGTGGAGGTTTATAAGTATAAGTCACAGATATACAAGACAGATATAAGAACACATATTTTTGAATAGCGGAAAACAACAACTTTTATTTTCTTAAAATACGTGTTACACAAACCATGCCATAATTGTCTTACAATACTTCCAAAAACATAACATCTTCATAACTGTCTTGATTACATTATTTAAAGAAGCATAAAGAAAACATAAATAAACTGCAAAAGTCCCATAATTGCTGTCCAAAGCCATAGTCCAAAACGAAAAAGATCCAAGTAATACATTCTTTCTCTTTAAGCTGGATGTGAAAGCCGGTCAAGCTGCGGTATTCCCTCCCTGAGAACCTAGGGGGGGAACGAAAGAAAAAGAGGCGAAAGGAAAAAGGGTAAGTCGTAAAGACTGAGTAAGTCCTAGTGACTTTCAGTGTAAAAACGGTTAAAACAACATGTCATGTATGAACTGGAACTAAACTTAAGAATGGTGTCAAGGTGGACAGATAGACTAAGGTGATCATGATAAGTCAAGACAAGTCAAATAAAGCATCACATCTTCAAGATTCGTTGCATCGACTGTACTAGTATACTAAGCCCAAGTCACAAGTTAATCACGAAATAAATCCCACGGCCCAATATCGTGAAATGACCCTGAAACGGGGTCTGACCCAAGTACGGGGTCCTATGGAGCGTTTATCTAGTCGATCGGCTCCCTACAAGTTCTAGCTCGTCAAGTGTCTGTGTCATACGGCTAATCATGAATGTAGTCACCTGTGCTGGGTCCACCTTCGGGTGTATCAGCCCTAGGGTGTCAACCCCTGACACGATTCATGATGCACAGATAAATCTACGGATACCCAGTGTTTGCCCCGGAATACGTGCACGACCTTAGTCCACCGAACCTACACTGGCATACCCCACTGCCGTCGTTCACCTCTTACAATCAGCCCAGTAATCGTGCCCCACACGGCCTAGCCCCAGGGTACCTTGATACATCTAGAGGGTTATTGCTGAAAAGGGTCGTGTCTAGGGTTTCGCCTAACCGATTAGGTCTTGAAATTCGTGACCTAACCCACCTAACCGATTAAGTCATGTAATTCGTGACTTAATCCTCTTCCAGTCTAGTCATGTCAAGATGGTTAAGTATGTCGTTTAAATTCGCGACTTAACCCGCCTACGTGTCATGTCAAGTAGGCTAAGTGTTGTCGTTTCAAGTTCATGACTTAGCCCTACAAATCGTGTTCAAGTTGGTTAAGTTGTCTTTCCATGTTCATGACTTAACCCTAATTGGCATTAATTGATTCGTTAATGCACCGAACCACTCACATTGGATCCTATTGTTCGTAGCCGCTGGATTTGCCGGGCGGTTCCGGGCAGGTTTACGCTACGAACTCAACCCAACCTCGGGTTTCAAGCGCGATATGACCAACTACCCACATTGGATCCTATTGTTTGTAGCAACTGGATTTGTCGGGCGGTTCCGGGCAGATTTACACTACAAACTCAACCCAACCTCGAGTTGGCCACTTTCTTGTTTTCTAAAGTCATGCCCATGTTCTTATCCGATTCGTGCTATTTCCATAGCATGTTCATATGTCAACTTAGTGCCCAACTAAGGCATGTTTTTCAAGTCAAGTTATGGCATGTTCAAGTCAAGTTTTCGTGCCATATTTCATGTTCTACTTATGCCAAATTTCACGGTTTATGATTATAATCAATTCAAGTTTTGCCTATTCTACCCAATCGTATCCCCAACGTATATAAACGTACTTCGTTCACAAGCATAAACAATTCAAGAGATAAAGGGGAATAACACCAAACATGTGATAGGCATATGTGACAATTCCAACATCACTTGCATAATAAACAGGCTATAACATATCACATGGTTTCGATACTAGCATGATGATAACTTGGCATAGTAATGGTTCCAACTTAGTTTAACATGATGATTTCAACTTTACATCATAAGCATAATAATCATTGCGGGCATAATAATAATTTTATTACAAACATGAAACATTAAAGGCATGGTAATTCTAATAGGCATAGTGGATTCCAATTTAGCATTTTTAACATAATGATTCTCATCTAGCATTATAAACATAATGATTCCAACTTTTCATCATAACCTAACAATTCCCAATTTGTCATTAACATGATTGGTATATTAACATCTCAAGCAAAGTTCCTTCAACATCATAGACATGGTTTAATTAGCATCATAGGCATGGTTTAATCAACATAAAGATTTCAATAAACATAGTGATTCCATGGACATGTATTAGTCCAACTTGCCATACAATTAAGCCCAAGTGATTCAAAATCATGATAAGTTTAACTTGCAACTTTGACATAACAATATTCCCAAATTATGATTCAAAGTTAAACAATATAAACATGGATTAATAATAGTTCCTAAATCTGGTTTCAATTCATGGCATGTCCATGTTATTTTAGTGTTTTTGCTTAAAAAGTGGCATAGAACTTACAATATGAATCAAGTAATCAAAATTCCAAATCAAATAGCCCCAAATTCGTTGTCTAAAGCGTCGTAGTTGTTGTAGCTTCTAGTTGTAGCCTTCAGGATTCGTCCTTCGTCTTCTTTAATTCTGTTCTTTGTATTTTTAATCTAGAGCTCTAGGTTTAATTGTGGCGGCCTGAGGCTAAAATGAAATAGTATGATTTAGGCTAGGTCTTAGGTTCTTTTTATAGTTTTTTTGAGTTGATTCGGACCGTCGATGGAGCTTGGTTTAATAATAGTTGTTCGTTCAAAGGAGAGACCAACCAGGAGCTGACACCTAGCCCTAGTGACAAGGCAAGGCTCAGAAAATCGACCAAACACATACTAGGCCAGCCAGGGGGGCTGGGTTCGACCTGGCTCAGTGGCTAGGTCGACATGCCAGTCGACACCGTGTCGACTTGGCAGTCGACACGGGTGACCCAGGTCAACTGCCCAGTCGACCTGGTTAGCCCCAGGTCGACTGCCAAGTCGACCTGGGTGCCTTGGGCGGGAATTTTCCGGCCCTGGCCAATTGGGCCCGATTTTGAATTGGTTTTTCTAAGTTGTTTTGGTCTGTTTGAATTTTAAACTGAATTCTGAACTTCCGGAGGCCATATCTTCTTCATACGGAGTCCGTTTTACGCAAACTCGGACCCTATCTCAAGCAGAATTCCGAGACGAACGCAATGGCGTATCCCTTTTCCCTTAATTCTTTGATTTGAAATTAGTTATACTTTAATTTGTGAATTTCACGGTTATAGAATACACGGGGTGTTACATTCTCCCCCACTTAAAAGGATTTCGTCCCCGAAATCTTCATGTTTAGGAAGAATGTATATCCTAACATCCAAACATCCATCTACTCATCCATCAAACATGAGCATCCATTGTCCTTAAAAGACTTCTAATGCTTCATGATCATATGCGAAGTATGTGTGTGTACATGTACTTATCTAATGCAAAATCAGGCGGTCTACTGATTCAGTTGACCTCCTTAATACGAATTATGTAAGTGCCATGAATCCATTATGTATGCAAATTTTCCTATTCATGATTCTACATGAGTGCACAACCATTCATATATAAATGCAACATCCATATGACAACACACTAAACTTCATCCATATACGAATAAATACATTTATGCATATGCAACATGAAAATGTGTCTGAGCCGATCTAGTGCCTAATGTGTATTCATGCATCCACGAGCAACCACTTGCGACCACTTGCAACCATTTCGTAATCATAACATGTTTCAATTACATGTTTACATCCAAAATGATTCTACCTATGGTTCTCAAGATAGGATCGAGGAGAGAAACAAGATAAAACAAAGCATCTTGAAGAAGTTAACGATGTACCCCTAGAAGGTCCGGTCTGCTTCTTAGGGCAGTCTTTGCTGATGTGTCCAGTTTCCCTACAATGAAAACATTAACCTTTCTTTCTCTTCCTCTTTCTACAATCCTTGGCTATATGCTCTTCCATACCACAAAAATTGCATTTCCTTTTATCACGTGAGTTGTCGTTCTTGCCTCCTTTCTCGGAGTCTACCTTCTTATTCTGAGAATCATTGGGCTTGACCTCTTTCTTCCCTTGAGAGTTTTCTGCCTTTGTCTCCTTCTTGCCCTTATCTTCTTCGTTCAGCAATGCCATCTGCACCAACCTTTCATACGTAGCTCCCATGGGTATATGGGTCATGGCCAAACTGTGTAATGGCTCATTCAACCCCTTGACAAAGCGGAGAGCCTTCTTGTGCGGGGTGTTGACTAGGTCCAGTCCGAACCTAGCCAGCTCATCGAACTGATTAACATACTCTTTGACTGTCATATTCCCTTGCTTAAGAAATAAAAAAAATTCCAACTGCAAACTCCTTTCAGCTTTTGAGAGAAATTTAGCCTCGAACCTTGCCCTAAAGTCCTCCCATGTTTCCACTGGTCTTTCTGCATTAGTGACTTCCCACCAGTAGGAAGCCTCGCCTTTAAGTAGCCATACTGCCAGTTGTACTTTCTGCCTATCTTCTCCCTCAAAGATGACGAATAGATCCTCGGTTTCCTTCAGCCAATTCCTAGCTGCCACGAAGGACTCAGTTCCATGAAAGTCCTTTCCTCCCATAGCTTTAAAATCTTTACGTATCTTAGCAAAAGTATTTCCCCACGGAGGAGGTGGAGGAAGAGGTGATGCTGCAGCTGGATGATTTCCTGCAGCTGTGGGAGGAGGAACGGTAGGACCTGGCTGGGTGACCCTTGCTTCTAAGAATCGTCTAAACCAACCAGGTATTGGTATACCCTCTGGCAAGTTAACTTCTTCGGACATGCTAAAAAAAAGATAGATTCAAAACGAAGGATAAGAGATAGTACCTATGGCTTTGGGGGACTTTGCCTTTTTAAAAATAAGATAATATTTTATCTTTAAAAATGCTTCTTTAAATTTTCCTTTGAAAATAAATTTTCAAAACTTTTATCTTATCTGGTAAACCTATGCTCTGATACCAAGTGAAACACCCCACCTCCGTTAGGGTCACTCTCAAAGGGAATGCCCTAATTTTGGTGGAGGTTAATAAGTATAAGTCACAGATATACAAGACAAATATAAGAACACATATTTTTGAATAGCGGAAAACAACAACTTTTATTTCCTTAAAATACATGTTACACAAACCATGCCATAATTGTCTTACAATACTTCCAAAAACATAACATCTTCATAACTGTCTTGATTACATTATTTAAAGAAGCATAAAGAAAACATAAATAAACTGCAAAAGTCCCATAATTGCGGTCCAAAGCCATAGTCCAAAACGAAAAAGATCCAAGCAATACATTCTTTCTCTTTAAGCTGGATGTGAAAGCTGGTCAAGCTGCGGTATTCCCTCCCTGAGAACCTTGGGAGTGGGGACGAAAGAAAAAGAGGCGAAAGGAAAAAGGGTCAGTCGTAAAGACTGAGTAAGTCCTAGTGACTTTCAGTGTAAAAACGGTTAAAACAACATGTCATGTATGAACTGGAACTAAACTTAAGAATGGTGTCAAGGTGGACAGATAGACTAAGGTGATCATGATAAGTCAAGACAAGTCAAATAAAGCATCACATGTTCAAGATTCGTTGCATCGACTGTACTAGTATACTAAGCCCAGGTCACAAGTTAATCACGAAATAAATCCCACGGCCCAATATCGTGAAATGACCCTGAAACAGGGTCTGACCCAAGTACGGGGTCCTATGGAGCGTTTATCTAGTCGATCGGCTCCCTACAAGTTCTAGCTCGTCAAGTGTCCATGTCATACGGCTAATCACGAATGTAGTCACCTGTGCTGGGTCAACCTTCGGGTGTATCAGCCCTAGGGTGTCAACCCCTGACACGATTCAAGATGCACAGATAAATCTACGGATACCCAGTGTCTGCCCCGGAATACGTGCACGACCGTAGTCCACCGAACCAACACTGGCGTACGCCACTGCCGTCGTTCACCTCTTACAATCAGCTCAGTAATCGTGCCCCACCCGGCCTAGCCCCAGGGTACCTTGATACATCTAGAGGGTTACTGCTGAAAAGGGTCGTGTCTAGGGTTTCGCCTAACAGATTAGGTCATGTAAATCGTGACCTAACCCGCCTAACCGATTAAGTCATGTAATTCGTGACTTAACCCTCTTCCAGTCTAGTCATGTCAAGAGGGTTAAGTATGTCGTTTAAATTCGCGACTTAACCCGCCTATGTGTCATGTCAAGTTGGCTATGTGTTGTCGTTTCAAGTTCATGACTTAGCCCTACAAATCGTGTTCAAGTTGGTTAAGTTGTCTTTCCATGTTCATGACTTAACCCTAATTGGCATTAATTGATTCGTTAATGCACCGAACCACTCACATTGGATCCTATTGTTCGTAGCCACTGGATTTGCCGGGCGGTTCCGGGCAGGTTTACGCTACGAACTCAACCCAACCTCGGGTTTCAAGCGCGATATGACCAACTACCCACATTGGATCCTACTGTTTGTAGCAACTGGATTTGTCGGGCGGTTCCGGGCAGATTTACACTACAAACTCAACCCAACCTCGAGTTGGCCACTTTCTTGTTTTCTAAAGTCATGCCCATGTTCTTATCCGATTCGTGCTATTTACATAGCATGTTCATATGTCAACTTCGTTCCCAACTAAGGCATGTTTTTCAAGTTAAGTTATGGCATGTTCAAGTCAAGTTTTCGTGCCATATTTCATGTTCTACTTATGCCAAATTTCACGGTTTATGATTATAATCAATTCAAGTTTTGCCTATTCTACCCAATCGTATCCCCAACGTATATAAACATACTTCGTTCACAAGCATAAACAATTCAAGAGATAAAGGGGAATAACACCAAACATGTGATAGGCATATGTGACAATTCCAACATCACTTGCATAATAAACAGGCTATAACATATCACATGGTTTCGATACTAGCATGATGATAACTTGGCATAGTAATGGTTCCAACTTAGTTTAACATGATGATTTCAACTTTACATCATAGGCATAATAATCATTGCGGGCATAATAATAATTTTATTACAAACATGAAACATTAAAGGCATGGTAATTCTAATAGGCATAGTGGATTCCAATTTAGCATTTTTAACATAATGATTCTCATCTAGCATTATAAACATAATGATTCCAACTTTTCATCATAACCTAACAATTCTCAATTTGTCATTAACATGATTGGTATATTAACATCTCAGGCAAAGTTCCTTCAACATCATAGACATGGTTTAGTTAGCATCATAGGCATGGTTTAATCAACATAAAGATTTCAATAAACATAGTGATTCCATGGACATGTATTAGTCCAACTTGCCATACAATTAAGCCCAAGTGATTCAAAATCATGATAAGTTTAACTTGCAACTTTGACATAACAATATTCCCAAATTATGATTCAAAGTTAAACAATATAAACATGGATTAATAATAGTTCCTAAATCCGGTTTCAATTCATGGCATGTCCATGTTATTTTAGTGTTTTTGCCTAAAAAGTGACAGAACTTACAATATGAAACAAGTAATCAAAATTCCAAATCAAATAGCCCCAAATTCATTGTCTAAAGCGTCGTAGTTGTTGTAGCTTCTAGTTGTAGCCTTCAGGATTCGTCCTTCGTCTTCTTTAATTTTGTTCTATGTATTTTTAATCTAGAGCTGTAGGTTTAATTGCGACGTCCTGAGGCTAAAATGAAATAGTATGATTTAGGCTAGGTCTTAGGTTCTTTTTATAGTGTTTTTGAGTTGATTTGGACCGTCGATGGAGCTTGGTTTAATAATAGCTGTTCGTTCAAAGGAGAGACCAACCAGGAGCTGACACCTAGCCCTAGTGACAAGGCAAGGATCAGAAAATCGACCAAACACAGACTAGGCCAACTAGGGGGGCTGGGTTCGACCTGGCTCAGTGGCTAGGTCGACATGCCAGTCGACACCGTGTTGACTTGGCAGTCGACACGGGTGACCCAGGTCAACTGCCCAGTCGACCTATGTAACAACCCGTATTTTTGAATAACAAGTTATAACATAAATGGAGGCAGAATTAAACTATAAAATCTGAATCAAGGGAAACGGGCTGTTCCATTGCGTTCGTCTCGGAAAAATACGCGAAATAGAGTCCGAGTTTTCGAAAATCGGAGTCCGTATGACCAAGATATGGCCTTGCGAAGTTTCACGAAAAAATCACAAATTAAAGTATACTTAATTAAGTGAAATGGGTTGCGCAGAGAAATATATATATATTGATATATATATATATAATTGAAAATTAAATAAATAAATATGCAAAAAATTTCAAAACAGCGAATTGGGAGAGGGGAATAACCGAACCGGCCGATTTTTGAGGTCGACCCGAGCTCGCTGGGTCGACTAGGGGTTAATCCAGGGTGTTTGGATGTCAACCCGTGGGCCGATTCGCTCAAATGCAGATTTTGCATTTGAATGGTTCTCATGGTTCAGCTTTAATCTAAAGGCCCTAGATGGTTCCTACACTTGACTTCTTCCCAAAGACATGCTTTGATGGCTTGGATTGAATCTAGGGTTAATCCTATGGCTAATACAATCCTAAAACTCTATAAAAAGACCCCTAAACCTAGCCTAAATCACCATTATTCAATCCTACAACTAAACTATGCCAAATTTGTTCCTCTCATGGCCCCCACTCTCATGCTAAAATTTCTAAGTTAATTTCTATGAGAGATTTTGAGTTCATACAAGTGTTTTCAAACTTGTATGAGTGTTCTTAGCTTGCATTCAAGTCAAGTTGCAACATTTCTATTTCAAAGCAAGGGTTTTTATTGAATTGGCTCAAGGGTTTTCATTTGGAGCTTGCATATTTGGGTTTTTGGTGCTTGCATAAGGGCTTCGTCTCAATCTTTATAATAAATATTCATTTGTGTCTTCATAGCGTAGTAAGCCCTTTTCTACTTTCTTTCTTTGAACTCTAAAGTTAAATAAATGATGCAAGTTTGGGGTTGATCATTATATGCAAGTTTGGTTGATCATTATATGCAAGTTTGGTTGGTCATTATATGCAAGTTTGGTTGATCATTATATGTAAGTTTGGTTGATCATTATATGCAAGTTTGGATGATCATTATGCAAGTTGGTTTAATCATTATGTATGACACATGTTGCTATGTTATGCAAGTTTGGGTTGATCATGTTATCATGTTAGCAAGTTAAACTTGAGGTTTTGAGCATAAAGCTCAAAGCTTTATATTAAAGGTTGCATTTTGGCAACATGAAAGTTATCATATCCCTTATGATAACTTGCATGTGAGGCAAAATGCGAACTTCTAGCAACTTCTACATGTCATTTATCACCATGTATCACTCATATGCTAAGTTTGGTTTTATGCATGCTTTTGAAGCCTAATAATGCAATATGCAAGTATATGAACATATGTACATTTCATATGCCACCATGTTAAACTTGTGGCTTCAACACCTTTATGTCATGCTTATGCCAAGTTCCCTATTTTATCCTTTATGCGTTGTTGCGATTATGTAAACGATGGGATTACGTTGGGGTTGGGTAACATAATGACATGAACATGATTTTTGTAACATGACGTGATATGTTAACTTGTAATTATGTTTTGGAAACATAATGGACATGACACTTAGAAAATATGAGTGTGGCCAACTCGAGGTTGGGTTGAGTTTGTAGCATAAATCTACCCGGACCCGCCCGGCTTAACTAGTGGCTACAAACAATAGGACCCAATGTGAGAAGTTGGTCATGTTGTGCTCGAACCCGAGGTTAGACCTAGTTGTGGTGTAAAGCTACCCGGACCCGCCCGGCATAACTAGTAACCACAACAAAGTCTAATGTGAGAGGTTAAAGCGCACTAAGTTAATTAATGCCTCCTGATTAGGGTTAAGTCATGGTCCACTTAATACTTAACCAATTTGGGCTTGATGGATTAATCGAGGTTAAGTCAGGAGCCTTGGGTACTCTTAACCGATTTAATCCACGTTTGGATCGGGTTAACCACATTTAACCCGTTAAGAAACCCTAGTTGCGTGGTCCTTTTCAGCAGTAACCTTCTAGATGTATCATAAGACCCTAGGACTAGGCTAGGGTGGGGCACGATTACTGGGCTGATTGTAAGAGACCAAAAGAGACGGCTGAATGATGCCCCGGTTGTTCAGGCGGACCATGGTCGTGCACATCAAGTCTGGAGTTGAACACGGGCAACGGTAGGTTTGGATTG
This sequence comes from Allium sativum, assembly GCA_030737875.1. NCBI lineage: Eukaryota > Viridiplantae > Streptophyta > Magnoliopsida > Asparagales > Amaryllidaceae > Allium > Allium sativum. The sequence goes on along the minus strand of CM060912.1, from coordinate 400,576,977 downwards.
TGCATCATGGTATGGTGTCAAAGGGTTACACCGTAGGGCCAGATACACCCTAGGGTGGACCCTGCACAGTCAACTACATTACATGATTAAGCCGCATGACACCGACACTTGACGAGTTAGGCTTATAGGGAGCCGATCGACTAGACTGTGTAGTTGGACCTTGATTTAGGTCACCTCATTATATTGGGCCAAGCTTGGGCCAAGGGATCAATTCTTGTTTTTACTTGATATGTTAGAATTCTAGTACACCCGTGGTGCAAAACTTAACCTTGATTATGCGATGACACCTTTATCTACCTTGTTAGTTAATCATCATGCCAGTATGTTATTATCCTTATGTTCATCTCAGCTTCTCATGCCAGTTAACTTTACTAGTTCATAGACAGATAGTAGTAGGGCTTACCAGTCTTTTTGACTGACCTGTTTTCTTTCGCCTCTTGTCTTCCGTTCCCCTCCCCCTCAGGTCCTCAGGGTGGGAACATTGGAGCTTAGCTTGGATCTTTCTAGCTTGCTTACTGGATTCGCTCATGTACGGGTTTGGACATTGAGCTAGCTATGGTTTATCACTTCACTTTGGGGATAGTACTTTACGTATTTCAGTTTTTCAGTTTATGCTTTTGTCTAGACTTTGTTTGTTGGAAAATAATGCTCAAGTATTTTGTTGTAATATGACTATGGTTTTGAAATGCTAGTTTAATCCGCTGCTTTACTACTCTGTTTTACTTATATGTTCTGTCTTGTGATATCTGCATGCATGTTTACCTTGTTTAAACGCCCCTCCAAAGCCAGTGTGCTTGCAAGAGTGGCAATGGCGGAGGTGGGGTGTTACATTTGGTATCAGAGCATAAGGTTTACAAGATTTGAGAAAAAGTGTTTTTGAAACTTACCTTTTGAAAAACTATTTTCAAAACCAATTAAGTATTTTCCAAGAAAAGTCTAGTTATTTTAAAAAGGCTATTCCCCAAAAGCCATAGCACTATCCTTCGTTTCTTTGTTCTGAATCTATCTTTTTCTTCGTTTTAGTATGGCCGATCGCTTTAACATCCCGGAAGGCGTACAAGTACCCGTCTGGTTCTGGAGATTTATGGAGGCAAGGGCGAATGAAGCCGGCCCCGCGAACATTCCTCCTCCTTCCCCCGTCGCTAACATCTCTCCTCCTCCCGTAGCTGAGGTTCCTCCTCCCCCTCAGCATCCGCAAGAGGATTTCGCAAAGCTTTGCAAAGACTTTAAGGCGATGGGTTGCAAGAATTTTGTCGGAACGGAGACTCCCGTGGAGGCAAGAAACTGGTTAAAGGAAACTGAAGACCTCTTTGCTATCTTTGATGTGGAAGATCGTAGGAAAGTTCTGTTGGCGGTATGGCTATTGAAAGGGGAAGCTGCTTATTGGTGGGTAGTCACCACCACTACTAGACCCATTGAGACTAGGGATGACTTTAGGAGAAGGTTTGGACTAAAGTTTCTATCATCGACAGAAGAGAACCTTCAGCTAGAGAGGTTCCTATCACTAAAGCAAGGGGACATGACCGTTAGAGAATACGTGGATAAGTTTAATCAACTTTCTCAGTTCGGTCTAGAATGGGTTAACACCGCTCGGAAGAAGGCCCTACGCTTTGCTCTAGGATTAAATGAGCCCTTGCGCGGTTTGGCCGTATCTCATATACCCCTGGGGGCGACCTTCGAGAGTTTGGTGAATATGACCCTACTTCAAGAGGAAGATAAGAGTGGCAAGAAGGAGGTCAAGGCAAATGAGTCCCAAGGCAAGAAGGAAGATACCGAGAAAAGAGATAAGAACAACAACAAGGTAAGAAAGACAAGAAAGTGCAACTTCTGTAGGATCACTGGGCACATAGCCAAGGATTGCAGGAAGAAGAAGAGGAAGTTAGGCAAGTGTTTTCATTGCGGAGAATCTAGACATCTTAGCAAGGATTGTCCCAAGAAGCATGGACAAGGGCAAGGACAAACTCAACAAGTAGGACCCTCTGGAGGGCAATTGCAGGCTCTCCTCGCTCTTCCAGCTTTTGATCGAGGTAGAGTTTTTATAGAAATTCATGTTTACATTTCTGATTTTCATGTTCGCACCTTATTTGATTCTGGCGCATCGCATAGTTTTATCTCTTCTGATATTGTTGAAAGTTTGCGCCTAAGTACTAGCTTAGTTGAGGATCCCGTTTGTGTTTCAAATCCAATTGGGGGTTCCGCCCATCTGTCTATGATTTGTGTGGATTTGAAAATTTCTATCTTGGCCGTAGAATTCACGTGTAGTGCTTATGTTCTCGGGGTCACGGGATATGGGTTGGTCTTGGGCATGGATTGGTTGTCCAGTTATGGAGCCATCCTCGATTGTGAGCATAGGGTGGAGAGGCTCACGACTCGCCTCGGTAACACCCTAGAAATTTCTTGTAACCCTAGAGGTCCCGTCATGTTATGTTATCTTGAATCTCTCGACTTGTCCATCGATGATCTGCAATCTGTAAGGGTGGTCTGAGACTATCCCGATGTCTTTGAAGAAGTTAAGGGGTTACCCCCTAAACGAGAGATAGATTTCCGCATTTATCTAGTTGATAATGCCAAGCCAGTATCATTGCCCGTTAGGTACATGGCCCCTCGTGAAAGAAGGGAGCTCAGTAAGCAAATCAAGGAGTTGCTTGAGAAGAATTTTATTAGGCGAAGCATTTCTGAATGGGGTGCTCCGGTGGTATTCGCTACTAAGGCGGATGGTTCGCTTCGTCTATGTGTTGATTATTGAGAGTTGAACAAGCTGATAAAGAAGAATAGGCACCCGTTACCGAGAATTGATAAAACTGCATTTAGGACTCCAGATGGATTCTTTGAATGGCTTGTCATGCCATTCGGTTTGACTAATGCACCCGCCTACTTCGTAGATTTGATGAGTAGGGTGTTCAGGGAGTTCCTTAACAAGTTTGTTGTCGTCTTCGTGGATGATATTCTGATCTTCTCAAAGGATGAGGAAGAGCATGCTAGGCATCTCAAGGAAATGATGAATACGCTTAGAGCGCATCAGTTGAAAGCCAAGTTCTCCAAATGTCATTTCTGGAGAAGGGAAGTTCGGTTTCTTGGACATATAGTTTCTAAGCAAGGCATAGCGGTGGATCCCGCGAAAGTGGTTGTGGAAGACTCCTAGGAGTGCAACCGAATTAAGAAGCTTTCTCGGTTTGGCGGGCTACTATAGGAAGTTCATCAGGGACTTCGCTAAGATTTCAGCCCCTCTTACTAAGTTGACGAAGAAGAACTTAGTTTGTGCATGGGACTTGGAGTGTGAGCTTGCTTTTCAAAGGCTCAAGAGAGCCCTTACCTCAGCTCCAGTTTGGCAACGTGGATTGGCACTGTTTTCAAGAGATAGTTTTCTGCGTGGGATACCGTATAGTATGTAAATGAGATCCAAGATTCACTAACGAATCTTGGAAAGCTTGCATGAACCATGAGCACGCAGCTATGTTTAAGCCAAGTATTTTAGGCAAAGAATAAGTGGAAGTGGAACGAGAAGCAACGGTGAAATGAGTTCTAACTCATATTTTGGGAACAAGAATTAAGAACTACGGAATTGCGAAGATAAAAGACGGTCAGGGCACGATGGGATTAAGCACAAGAAAATGCGGCTTAGAAGATTGAAGTCTAGATACGCGCATTTAATCTCTTTCTAAGAGTATATCCTTGATCCCTATTGTTCCGTAGAGCTTACTCGCATGCTACCTTTTAAGTATATCCTCTCAGTCCTATCCTCAATCTTAGTTCTGTTACAAACCCCCTAAGGGGTATGGCTAGCCTATTTGTGGTATATGGTTGGGGTGAAGAAGTTCGCCACCAAACTATTTGGGCTTTATGGGATATGGGTAATAATTGATAGATTTACAAAGAGAGCCCATTTTATTCCGGTGAAAAGCAAGAGGACCGTATTACGGCTAGCATCTGTTTATCTTCAAAAGATAGTGCGGCTGCATGGAGTTCCTTCTAGCATAGTTAGCGATCGTGACCCAATTTTCACTAGCCAGTTCTGGAACAGTTTGCAAGAAGCAATGGGTACGCGATTGAATCTGAGTACAGCCTATCACCCCCGGACGGATAGCCAAACCGAAAGGGTGAATAGAGTGCTAGAAGATCTTTTGAGGTTTTGTGTTCTCGACTTCGGTGGTACTTGGGAAGACCACCTTCCTCTTGTAGAATTTGCTTATAATAATAGCTATCAAGCCAGCATAGGGATGGCACCATTTGAAGCTTTATATGGGAGGCCGTGTAGGTCACCATCTTGTTGGTGGGAGACAACAAATAGACTTATACTTGGGCCCGATATGATACGGGACACATCCGAGAAAGTTGAATTGGTGAGAAGAAGGATGAAAGCAGCCCAAGATAGACAGAAATCCTATGCTGACAAGCGAAGGGCAGATTTGGAATTCGAAGTGGGAGACATGGTTTTCGTGAAGGTTTCTCCTTTGCGTAATGTGGTACGTTTTGGAGCAGTTGGGAAGTTGGCACCAAGGTTCGTAGGACCCTTCCCTATCGTAGAGAGAATTGGAAAGATGGCCTATAAGGTGGAATTGCCCGAAAAGCTAGCCGGAGTGCATAATGTCTTTCATGTCTCGCATCTCCGAAAGTGCCTGCATGAGTCTGCTGAGGTGGTTGAACCAAGCATTCTTGAAGACATTGAGGTAGAGAAAGAAGCAACCTTGAGAAAAGCTCCGATCCGTATCTTGGGAACAGAGATCAAGAAACTAAGGAATCGAGAAGTCAAATTGGTGAAAGTTCAGTGGGGTGAAGCCGACGAAGATGCAACTTGGGAAACCGAGGAGAAGATGCGTGGGCTTTATCCATTTCTTTTTGAGGGTACATTCTCGATCTCTTTTCCTAGATTGGTATATCTTCCCTTTGCTATCCATGCTTATCTAGTTTATCTTGTTTCGTAAATCTTGTCATAAGAACCTTAGGTAGAAACCCTTGGTTGAAACATGTATTTGAAACATGTTATGTTTGATGTTTGCAAGTGGTTGCAAGTGTTTGCAAGTGGATACTCGTGGATGCATAATACACGTTAGGCACTAAGATCGGCTCACACACTTTCATATCGCATATGCATGAGTGTTTATGCTTATTCATGGATGAAAACTTGTTATGTTATCACGTGGATGTTGCATATGGATGAATGTTATGTGCACTCATGTAGAGATTATAAATTATGTTAGGAATTTGCATACATATGAACTCATTACACTAACATATTTTGCATTAAGGGGGTTTACTGAATCAGTAACCTCCTGATTTTCGCATTAGATAAGTACATATACACACACCTTTGCATATGATCATACAGCATTTATAACCTTTTAAGGACAATGATTGCTCATGGATGATGTTTTGAGTAGATGGATGATGGATGGTAGGATACGTTCTTCCTAACTTGGAGATTTCGGGGACGAAATCCTTTAAGAAGGGGAGAATGTAACAACCCGTATTTTTGAATAACATGTTATAACATAAATGGAGGCAGAATTAAACTGTAAAATCTGAATCAAGGGAAACGGGCTGTGCCATTGCGTTCGTCTCGGAAAAATACGCGAAATAGAGTCCGATTTTTTGAAAATCGGAGTCCGTATGACCAAGATATGGCCTCGCGAAGTTTCACGAAAAATTCACAAATTAAAGTATACTTAATTAAGTGAAATGGGTTAAGCAGAGAAATATATATATATTGATATATATATATAATTGAAAATTAAATAAATAAATATGCAAAAATGTTTAAAACGGCGAATTGGGAGAGGGGAATAACCGAACCGGCCGATTTTTGAGGTCGACCCGAGCTTGCTGGGTCGACTAGGGGTTAATCCAGGGTGTTTGGCTGTCAACCCGTGGGCCGATTCGCTCAAATGCAGATTTTGCATTTGAATGGTTCTCATGGTTCCGCTTTAATCTAAAGGCCCTAGATGGTTCCTACACTTGACTTCTTCCCCAAGACATGCTTTGATGGCTTGGATTGAATCTTGGGTTAATCCTATGGCTAATACTATCCTAAAACTCTATAAAAAGACCCCTAAACCTAGCATAAATCACCATTATTCAATCCTACAACTAAACTATGCCAAATTTGTTCCTCTCATGGCCCCCACTCTCATGCTAAAATTTCTAAGTTAATTTCTATGAGAGATTTTGAGTTCATACAAGTGTTTTCAAACTTATATGAGTGTTCTTAGCTTGCATTCAAGTCAAGTTGCAACATTTCTATTTCAAAGCAAGGGTTTTTATTAAATTGGCTCAAGGGTTTTCATTTGGAGCTTGCATATTTGGGTTTTTGGTGCTTGCATAAGGGCTTCGTCTCAATCTTTATAATAAATATTCATTTGTGTCTTCATAGCGTAGTAAGCCCTTTTCTACTTTCTTTCTTTGAACTCTAAAGTTAAATGAATGATGCAAGTTTGGGGTTGATCATTATATGCAAGTTTGGTTGATCATTATATGCAAGTTTGGTTGGTCATTATATGCAAGTTTGGTTGATCATTATATGCAAGTTTGGATGATCATTATGCAAGTTGGTTTAATCATTATGTATGACACATGTTGCTATGTTATGCAAGTTTTGGTTGATTATGTTATCATGTTATGCAAGTTAAACTTGAGGTTTTGAGCATAAAGCTCCAAGCTTTATATTAAAGGTTGCATTTTGGCAACATGAAAGTTATCATATCCCTTATGATAACTTGCATGTGAGGCAAAATGCGAACTTCTAGCAACTTCTACATGTCATTTATCACCATGTATCACTCATATGCTAAGTTTGGTTTTATGCATGCTTTTGAAGCCTAATAATGCAATATGCAAGTATATGAACATATGTACATTTCATATGCCACCATGTTAAACTTGTGGCTTCAACACCTTTATGTCATGGTTATGCCAAGTTCCCTATTTTATCCTTTATGCGTTGTTGCGATTATGTAAACGATGGGATTACGTTGGGGTTGGGTAACATAATGACATGAACATGATTTTTGTAACATGACGTGATATGTTAACTTGTAATTATGTTTTGGAAACGTAATGGACATGACACTTAGAAAATATGAGTGTGGCCAACTCGAGGTTGGGTTGAGTTTGTAGCATAAATCTACCCGGACCCGCCCGGCTTAACTAGTGGCTACAAACAATAGGACCCAATGTGAGAAGTTGGTCATGTTGTGCTCGAACCCGAGGTTAGACCTAGTTGTGGTGTAAAGCTACCCGGACCCGCCCGGCTTAACTAGTAACCACAACAAAGTCTAATGTGAGAGGTTAAAGCGCATTAAGTTAATTAATGCCTCCTGATTAGGGTTAAGTCATGGTCCACTTAATACTTAACCAATTTGGGCTTGATGGATTAATCGAGGTTAAGTCAGGAGCCTTGGGTACTCTTAACCGATTTAATCCACGTGTGGATCGGGTTAACCACATTTAACCCGTTAAGAAACCCTAGTTGCGTGGTCCTTTTCAGCAGTAACCTTCTAGATGTATCATAAGACCCTAGGACTAGGCTAGGGTGGGGCACGATTACTGGGCTGATTGTAAGAGACCAAAAGAGACGGCTGAATGATGCCCCGGTTGTTCAGGCGGACCATGGTCGTGCACATCAAGTCCGGAGTTGAACACGGGCAACGGTAGGTTTGGACTGTGCATCATGGTATGGTGTCAGAGGGTTACACCGTAGGGCCAGATACACCCTAGGGTGGACCATGCACAGTCAACTACATTACATGATTAAGCCGCATGACACCGACACTTGACGAGTTGGGCTTATAGGGAGCCGATCGACTAGACTGTGTAGTTGGACCTTGATTTAGGTCACCTCATTATATTGGGCCAAGCTTGGGCCAAGGGATCAATTCTTGTTTTTACTTGACATGTTAGAATGCTAGTACACCCGTGGTGCAAAACTTAACCTTGATTATGCGATGACACCTTTATCTACCTTGTTAGTTAATCATCATGCCAGTATGTTATTATCCTTATGTTCATCTCAGCTTCTCATGCCAGTTAACTTTACTAGTTCATAGACAGATAGTAGTAGGGCTTACCAGTCTTTTTGACTGACCTGTTTTCTTTCGCCTCTTGTCTTCCGTTTCCCCGCCCCCCCCCCCCCCTCAGGTCCTCAAGGTGGGAACATTGGAGCTTAGCTTGGATCTTTCTAGCTTGCTTACTGGATTTGCTCATGTATGGGTTTGGACATTGAGCTAGCTATGGTTTATCACTTCACTTTGGGGATAGTACTTTATGTATTTCAGTTTTTCAGTTTATGCTTTTGTCTAGACTTTGTTTGTTGGAAAATAATGCTCAAGTACTTTGTTGTAATATGACTATGGTTTTGAAATGCTAGTTTAATCCGCTGCTTTACTACTCTGTTTTACTTATATGTTCTGTCTTGTGATATCTGCATGCATGTTTACCTTGTTTAAACGCCCCTCCAAAGCCAGTGTGCTTGCAAGAGTGGCACTGGCGGAGGTGGGGTGTTACAACCTGGTTAGCCCCAGGTCGACTGCCAAGTCGACCTGGGTGCCTTGGGCGGGAATTTTCCCGCCCTGGCCAATTGGGCCCGATTTTGAATTTTGAATTGGTTTTTCTAAGCTGTTTTGGTCTGTTTGAATTTTAAACTGAATTCTGAACATTCGGAGGCCATATCTTCTTCATACGGAGTCCGTTTTACGCAAACTCGAACTCTATCTCAAGCAGAATTCCGAGACGAACGCAATGGCGTATCCCGTTTCCCTTAATTCTTTGATTTGAAATTAGTTATACTTTAATTTGTGAATTTCACTGTTATAGAATACACGGGGTGTTACATTCTCCCCCACTTAAAAGGATTTCGTCCCCGAAATCTTCAAGTTCAGGAAGAATGTATATCCTAACATCCAAACATCCATCTACTCATCCATCAAACATGAGCATCCATTGTCCTTAAAAGACTTCTAATGCTTCATGATCATATGCGAAGTGTGTGTGTGTACATGTACTTATCTAATGCAAAATCAGGCGGTCTACTGATTCAGTTGACCTCCTTAATACGAATTATGTAAGTGTCATGAATCCATTATGTATGCAAATTTTCCTATTCATGATTCTACATGAGTGCACAACCATTCATATATAAATGCAACATCCATATGACAACACACTAAACTTCATCCATATACGAATAAATACATTTATGCATATGCAACATGAAAATGTGTCTGAGCCGATCTAGTGCCTAATGTGTATTCATGCATCCACGAGCAACCACTTGCGACCACTTGCAACCATTTCGCAATCATAACATGTTTCAATTACATGTTTACATCCAAAATGATTCTACCTATGGTTCTCAAGATAGGATCGAGGAGAGAAACAAGATAAAACAAAGCATCTTGAAGAAGTTAACGATGTACCCCTAGAAGGTCCGGTCTGCTTCTTAGGGCAGTCTTTGCTGATGTGTCCAGTTTCCCCACAATGAAAACATTCGCCTTGCTTTCTCTTCCTCTTTCTACAATCCTTGGCTATATGCCCTTCCGTACCACATAAATTGCATTTCCTTTTATCACGTGAGTTGTCGTTCTTGCCTCCTTTCTCGGAGTCTACCTTCTTATTCTGAGAATCGTTGGGCTTGACCTCTTTCTTCCCTTGAGAGTTTTCTGCCTTTGTCTCCTTCTTGCCCTTATCTTCTTCGTTCAGCAATGCCATCTGCACCAACCTTTCATACGTAGCTCCCATGGGTATATGAGTCATGGCCAAACTGTGTAATGGCTCATTCAACCCCTTGACAAAGCGGAGAGCCTTCTTGTGCGGGGTGTTGACTAGGTCCAGTCCGAACCTAGCCAGCTCATCGAACTGATTAACATACTCTTTGACTGTCATATTCCCTTGCTTAAGAAATAAAAAAATTTCCAACTGCAAACTCCTTTCAGCTTCTGAGAGAAATTTAGCCTCGAACCCTGCCCTAAAGTCCTCCCATGTTTCCACTGGTCTTTCTGCATTAGTGACTTCCCACCAGTAGGAAGCCTCTCCTTTAAGTAGCCATACTGCCAGTTGTACTTTCTGCCTATCTTCTCCCTCAAAGATGACGAATAGGTCCTCGGTTTCCTTCAGCCAATTCCTAGCTGCCACGAAGGACTCAGTTCCATGAAAGTCCTTTCCTCCCATAGCTTTAAAATCTTTACGTATCTTAGAAAAAGTATTTCCCCGCGGAGGAGGTGGAGGAAGAGGTGCTGCTGCAGCTGGATGATTTCCTGCAGCTGTGGGAGGAGGAACGGTAGGACCTGGCTGGGTGACCCTTGCTTCTAAGAATCGTCTAAACCAACCAGGTATTGGTATACCCTCTGGCAAGTTAACTTCTTCGGACATGCTGAAAAAAAAGATAGATTCAAAACGAAGGATAAGAGATAGTACCTATGGCTTTGGGGGACTTTGCCTTTTTAAAAATAAGATAATATTTTATCTTTAAAAATGCTTCTTTAAATTTTCCTTTGAAAATAAATTTTCAAAACTTTTATCTTATCTGGTAAACCTATGCTCTGATACCAAGTGAAACACCCCACCTCCGTTAGGGTCACTCTCAAAGGGAATGCCCTAATTTTGGTGGAGGTTAATAAGTATAAGTCACAGATATACAAGACAAATATAAGAACACATATTTTTGAACAGCGGAAAACAAAAACTTTTATTTCCTTAAAATACGTGTTACACAAACCATGCCATAATTGTCTTACAATACTTCCAAAAACATAACATCTTCATAACTGTCTTGATTACATTATTTAAAGAAGCATAAAGAAAACATAAATAAACTGCAAAAGTCCCATAATTGCTATCCAAAGCCATAGTCCAAAACGAAAAAGATCCAAGCAATACATTCTTTCTCTTTAAGCTGGATGTGAAAGCTGGTCAAGCTGCGGTATTCCCTCCCTGAGAACCTGGGGGGGGGAACGAAAGAAAAAGAGGCGAAATTAAAAAGGGTCAGTCGTAAAGACTGAGTAAGTCCTAGTGACTTTCAGTGTAAAAATGGTTAAAACAACATGTCATGTATGAACTGGAACTAAACTTAAGAATGGTGTCAAGGTGGACAGATAGACTAAGGTGATCATGATAAGTCAAGACAAGTCAAATAAAGCATCACATGTTCAAGATTCGTTGCATCGACTGTACTAGTATACTAAGCCCAGGTCACAAGTTAATCACGAAATAAATCCCACGGCCCAATATCGTGAAATGACCCTGAAACAGGGTCTGACCCAAGTACGGGGTCCTATGGAGCGTTTATCTAGTCGATCGGCTCCCTACAAGTTCTAGCTCGTCAAGTGTCCATGTCATACGGCTAATCACGAATGTAGTCACCTGTGCTGGGTCAACCTTCGGGTGTATCAGCCCTAGGGTGTCAACCCCTGACACGATTCAAGATGCACAGATAAATCTACGGATACCCAGTGTCTGCCCCGGAATATGTGCACGACCGTAGTCCACCGAACCTACACTGGCGTACCCCACTGTCGTCGTTCACCTCTTACAATCAGCCCAGTAATCGTGCCCCACCCGGCCTAGCCCCAGGGTACCTTGATACATCTAGAGGGTTACTGCTGAAAAGGGTCGTGTCTATAGTTTCGCCTAATAGATTAGGTCATGTAATTCGTGACCTAACCCGCCTAACCGATTAAGTCATATAATTCGTGACTTAATCCTCTTCCAGTCTAGTCATGTCAAGAGGGTTAAGTATGTCGTTTAAATTCGCGACTTAACCCGCCTACGTGTCATGTCAAGTTGGCTAAGTGTTGTCGTTTCAAGTTCATGACTTAGCCCTACAAATCGTGTTCAAGTTGGTTAAGTTGTCTTTCCATGTTCATGACTTAACCCTAATTGGCATTAATTGATTCGTTAATGCACCGAACCACTCACATTGGATCCTATTGTTCGTAGCCACTGGATTTGTCGGGCGGTTCCGGGCAGGTTACGCTACGAACTCAACCCAACCTCGGGTTTCAAGCGCGATATGACCAACTACCCACATTGGATCCTATTGTTTGTAGCAACTGGATTTGCCGGGCGGTTCCGGGCAGATTTACACTACAAACTCAACCCAACCTCGAGTTGGCCACTTTCTTGTTTTCTAAAGTCATGCCCATGTTCTTATCCGATTCGTGCTATTTCCATAGCATGTTCATATGTCAACTTCGTGCCCAACTAAGACATGTTTTTCAAGTCAAGTTATGGCATGTTCAAGTCAAGTTTTCGTGCCATATTTCATGTTCTACTTATGCCAAATTTCACGGTTTATGATTATAATCAATTCAAGTTTTGCCTATTCTACCCAATCGTATCACCAACGTATATAAACGTACTTCGTTCACAAGCATAAACAATTCAAGAGATAAAGGGGAATAACACCAAACATGTGATAGGCATATGTGACAATTCCAACATCACTTGCATAATAAACAGGCTATAACATATCACATGGTTTCGATACTAGCATGATGATAACTTGGCATAGTAATGGTTCCAACTTAGTTTAACATGATGATTTCAACTTTACATCATAGGCATAATAATCATTGCGGGCATAATAATAATTTTATTACAAACATGAAACATTAAAGGCATGGTAATTCTAATAGGCATAGTGGATTCCAATTTAGCATTTTTAACATAATGATTCTCATCTAGCATTATAAACATAATGATTCCAACTTTTCATCATAACCTAACAATTCCCAATTTGTCATTAACATGATTGGTATATTAACATCACAGGCAAAGTTCCTTCAACATCATAGACATGGTTTAATTAGCATCATAGGCATGGTTTAATCAACATACAGATTTCAATAAACATAGTGATTCCATGGACATGTATTAGTCCAACTTGCCATACAATTAAGCCCAAGTGATTCAAAATCATGATAAGTTTAACTTGCAACTTTGACATAACAATATTCCCAAATTATGATTCAAAGTTAAACAAAATAAACATGAATTAATAATAGTTCCTAAATCCGGTTTCAGTTCACGACATGTCCATGTTATTTTAGCGTTTTTGCCTAAAAAGTGACATAGAACTTACAATATGAAGCAAGTAATCAAAATTCCAAATCAAATAGCCCCAAATCCGTTGTCTAAAGCGTCGTAGTTGTTGTAGCTTCTAGTTGTAGCCTTCAAGATTCGTCCTTCGTCTTCTTTAATTTTGTTCTTTGTATTTTTAATCTAGAGCTCAGGTTTAATGGCGGCGGCCTGAGGCTAAAATGAAATAGTATGATTTAGGCTAGGTCTTAGGTTCTTTTTATAGTGTTTTTGAGTTGATTCGGACCGTCGATGGAGCTTGGTTTTATAATAGCCGTTCGTTCAAAGGAGAGACCAACCAGGAGCTGACACCTAGCCCTAGTGACAAGGCAAGGCTCAGAAAATCGACCAAACACAGACTAGGCTAGCCAGGGGGGCTGGGTTCGACCTGGCTCAGTGGCCAGGTCGACATGCCAGTCGACACAGTGTCGACTTGGCAGTCGAGACTGGTGAACCAGGTCGACTGCCCAGTCGACCTGGTTAGCCCCAGGTCGACTGCCAAGTCGACCTGGGTGCCTTGGGCGGGAATTTTCCCGCCCTGGCCAATTGGGCCCGATTTTGAATTTTGAATTGGTTTTTCTGAGCTATTTTGGTCTGTTTGAATTTTAAACTGAAATCTGAACTTCCGGAGGCCATATCTTCTTCATACGGAGTCCGTTTTACGCAAACTCGGACTCTATCTCAAGCAGAATTCCGAGACGAACGCAATGGCGTATCCCTTTTCCCTTAATTCTTTGATTTGAAATTAGTTATACTTTAATTTGTGAATTTCACTGTTATAGAATACACGGGGTGTTACACCAGGTCAGTCATGTGACTGGTGCGAGAACTAAAACAGTTATTTAAAACTTTACTTTAAATCGGATATATCAAGGGACCATGCCACATAACATGGAACGTGTTTCCTCCCAAGAATACCAGTGCATATAACAAAATAGCGCAATGCCTTTTGGAAAAAAATGAAGCTATTATAAGACCCAAGTCCCATCACACAATGCAACGCAAGCCGGAGGCTAGGGTTTTCCCTTATAATAGCCAAACATGCTTGGTATGTTAAAACAAATCATTTGATACTATTATAAGTGCATAGTGTATAAAACAACTTCAAATATAAATGTATCAATCCTAGATGGCATGGATACCATATATCATGTAGCCAATACTAGGCTCTACAATCAAAACCGCAATTGTCACGTATTGGAAGTTGGATTTCCATCTGTGAACCAAGGCAAGGGATCGTCCTTACCGCTTCAAGACAATCTAGCCTATGTCTCAGGCAAGTACTCTGTCAAGCATTTGGATCGTCAGGGCCGGTCCACTCGATGTGGATTAAAATGCCTGAACACTATGTTTCCTCGGCGTAAACTGGTCATATCCCAACTAAACTATCGGCCCCGGAACGACCAATATAACTGAGGCGCCTCGCTATCCATTATCCACATAAGTAAAACGTCAGGGCTTGCAAAACGCTAACACCACTTCTAGCTAGAAGGAAACACATGCCCTCCCTGAAGTCCTCTCCCGTTTCTGGTTCACACCGGGATGTGAGGCTCGCGAACCAACGCTACTCAAAGCTATGCTATATCAAAGCTGTGCTTTGATCATCAACCACAAGACTCTGCTTTTCAACAGAAGCCTTGATCATTTGCATCTCAGCATGCCACACAGGCAATTCACGCTATGCAACCGATGTCTATCAATCGCATAGAATGAAATCCAATATCAGACACACACCCATTTACAAGTTCGTTCTGGGTCTGAACGAAACCGGAGGCACCTTATTCCTCGTCCGATATGTCCAATACAAGAGAGAGGTCCTCGCATATCCGGTCGATCTCCAAGTACGTATGGACGATCACAACTTATTACCTTGTCTTGGGTGTACAGCCCAATCAAGACATCGGTAATCATCCAAACGATATGAAGACCTCCGGTCTTCGACCACCATCTTCATCCTCGACACATCGTCGTATCAGTTATTCAGAATGGGATAAACCCGGTCTTTCTGAATAACTCGCGTATATAATAAACAAGTGCTATAAAAACACAACATACGCCTCATTCCAATCCAGAATATTCCTTTATTCAAATATTCTTTCACTTTGGGAAATGTTCCCATTAATTTTATCAAAGATAAATTCTTTAAATTTATTCTTTAATCCTCCTTTGGATATCAATTCAAACCATTTAAGGTTTTCCAAACTAGTCGGTATTAGCGAACCACACCAAAGTAATCATTTATTTTATTTCCCAATCCCAACCTATTCATCCCATGGAGCAAAATTGGTATTACCTCATAACTAACACCACAGCGTTATCGGTAAATTTAATTACCATTTCCCATTCAAATCTAATTAAAGATTTAACTATCGCTAGGAGAAAAACTGGCGATACTCCATTCTCGATCATTTCAATCTAATTAAAGATTCATTAAAACTCGACTTGGTTTTAATCTTCCCAAAAATCAATATTAATGATTGTTTAACTTGGGAAATCATATCCTCTCTTTAACTAGGTTAAAGAACCAATGTCATTTAAAACACGGTTCACTATAAACCCAAAACCACATTCAATTCCATCAGCCTCTAACCATAAATTAGCAAGTGAACATTTCCCTAAGTATTAACCTGGAAGGCCGAAACCAACGTTAGATCAATACCCCGGAAACAATTCAACTTAATTAATCTCCAGTTAGTTTCTGATTTTCTTAACTCCATTGGGTTTAAGAACAATATTATTAAAGATACCATTCACGACAACCCAAAATCTTATTCCATTGTTAATCAGGTTAAAGAACAAGTGTTATTTTAAAACACCGTTCACGATAAACCCAAAGATCCAATTCAATACCATTCCAATTAATTTTGTTTAATTGGAAAACTTCACTTTGGAAAATCCCCTTTAAATCTTAACAAAAGATTTATAAATTCCAAATCACATTTCACTGTAAATCGGGTTAACGAACGAATGTCGTTAAGACACAGTTCACGATAACCCCAATTCACGTCCCATTAGTCTCTAACTGTTAATTAGTAAGAGAACAATTCCCTAAGTATTAATCCCGAAGGCCGGAACCAACATCAGATCAATGCCTAGGAAACCATTCAACTTAGCTAATCTCTAGTTAGTTTCTGATTTTCTTAACTCCATTGGGTTTAAGAACAGTGTTAGTGAAGACGACAAACCCAAAATCCCATTTGATATTAAATACAAGGCTCTAAATAGAAAATATATCGGCTTAAATTCAATATCAAATTTTGAAATCAACAAATATCGTATTGAAATAACGATATATATCTTCCAAATTCCTCCACAATGTCCGTATAATCACAGAATCGAATATCAAAATATTCCGAAGAAAATTTCGATTCAAATCCATTGCAATCCATATATTGGAAATTCCGGTTATTTTTAAAACCATTTCAAATCCAATTTAATTATTTAAAAAACATTGAATTTATTATTCTAGTTCATAGCTAGTTTATCTCGATAAAAATGCCTTTTTATCTTTTCAAATATGGAATTTTTCATCCCAATTCTTTCCAAATCGTTTATTATGATTTTACACAAATTATCGATATTTTTAATAATTTTATCAAGGCCCGTACAGTCGATTTCCATAAACAGCCATCGAACTGCACTTACAATGACCTTTTCCAAATTTGATTTGGACATTATTCCAAATACAACCATTAGATTTCTAATTTCTTGTATTAGTTAGAAAGATCTTTTCGATACAAACCCTACGGTTTCGGTTTTAGGAGAACCCAACGGTCGGATCTCCCGTAATGTCCATTCGAAGTCAATGGTCGAAATTCGCGAACTGCCGCAGCGCAGCGCATTATGTTCAGGCCATTATATAATATATATATATATATATATATATATAATATATATTTCATCGATTTCCATTTAAAACGTATTTTATAAATCGTTTGAAATTCGTTTTCAAAACGATTTCAACTTCATATTCAATTTCAAATCAAAATTGAATACTCTATATCATCGATATATAAATGATAGTATTTTCAAAACATTAGATTTTGAAATCCATTCCTTTTTTATATTCATTATAAAAATGAATAAAATCAATATAAATATCGTTCACATCAAAATGGTGTTAATCTAATCAACACGGCTTTATATATTTAAATATATTCGTGTCCATCACAAATCGGACATAAAAATCATATTTTCATCTTTTACTGAATATTATTTTAAAATAATCGTTATTTTAAAATATTCATTCTTTCTGAACTGGATTCAGACACAGTCAATTACCATATAATGTTATTTATATGGATTTCACACAACAAATGTGTATAACAACAATAATAAACAATCAACCATCATCCAGAGTGCATTCTACACTATATAAGCATTAAATATAAATAGTCAACGCTTACAGAGATTGTCATCCAATCGATTGACATACAACTAACTATTGGGATTAGTGTATGTCCAATATCATCCCAATACCCGTTTGGGGTTCCAATCAAAAAATAATGAATTTTATTTGTGCAGTTGGGCGATGTGTAAAATTTATCGTCCCAATCCATATCAGTAAAATGGATGTTCATAAACAAATCGTCTGATTTGTAAATGAAAATTTATTTTATTCACATCAACGTTAAAAATTATATTTTTAACGATAAATATTTTATTCAACATAAGAATATTCTCTTCAGTTCATTTATACAATAAAATGATATTTTTATTGTTCTAACATATTTTAGAAAATTTTAGCGGCATAACGGTGCGATATCAAAATTGGATGATGTCTAGCATTACCCCTCTCCTGATATCGGCTCGCGCCATACACACAAAACAACTCTAATCAATTCATTTCACCCAAACAACTAAATTCAACCAAATAATCTAATCAACCAAACCAAACAATCAAACAAGTCATCCATGGTCTGTGGACGACGGGGAACAATTCATATATGCAGTTATAAAATAAATAACTGTATAAGAAAATCTAGTGAGGAGTTCTCACCTTTGGGTTCCACTTCGTCATTTTTTATTTCTGAAATTCAAAACAGCCAGGATTTTCCCGTAATTCCAACGTAGTCTTCTCTACGCTGTTCATATTAAAAATCATATTTTTAATATGTTGTTTATGTGATAACCCCTAACCTCCACTAGGTGGAAGTAAGGAATAATCATATGGAATACAACATTAATATAACAATACATATCACTGATACAACATAGCAGAGGAAAAACCATAGAATAATAAAATTATAGCAGCGGAAATATAATGTCATAAACCACAGAATTCCAAATTATTACATCAAGTTTGCAGAAATGGAAACAAGTTCCAACTCTCAAAATAAGCAATACGAAAGAAACAAGTCTAATGACTGAACTTAAAGATAGAAAAATGCAATAGAAGTAAATGATAGCTGTCCTCAAAGCTCCAAGTCATCACCTCTCCGCAAAAGCAAATCCAAGCAAAGATAATGAGCAACTCCAAGAAGACTCCAAGCAAAGAATGAACCTGTTTACTTGGCTGCCCGTGTAGAAAAGAGGGCACCCGAGTTTGCAAAAAGGTGAAACAAACTACGGGTCAGTCGTGGGACTGGTGTGAGAATTCATAACTAGTTTAGTAATAATAATATGACAAATCCAAAGACCACGCCGCTAATGCGGAACGGGTTTACTCAATGGATTGTCGTGCATAATTTAAAGTGTCAGAACGTACAACATCGCAATGCTTTTTAGAAAAATGGAATCACCATAAGACTCAAGTCCCATCACACAATGCAACGCACACCAGAGGATAGAGTTTTCCCTTATGGTGATTAAACATGCTAAATACGGCAAATACGAGTTTAATAATATTATTAGTGTATAATAAAACATTTCAAAATAAATGTATCAATCCTAGGAAACATAGTACCCCATCCTACTATATCTCCATACTAGTAATACAATCAAAACCGTAGGGTCGTATTTGGAATTTGGATTTCCATCTGAGTCAAGGCTAGGGAGGAGATCCTTACCGATTTGAGGCACTCTAGCAATGCCCCAGGATTGGTACTCTGTCCAACCCTTGGATCCTGCAGGGCCGGTCCATACGTTAACGCTTAATGGATTGGCAATTCCTGAACACACGCTTCCCAGTCCTTTTGGACCTATAATACGGCCAGTGGCGACCGCATAAAACTGAGGCCTCGAAAAATCCAACAACCACAATGAATAAATGCCAGCGCTGGTAGGTCCCTGGCACCACTCTAGCTAGAAAGAAACGTGTGCACTCCTTGCGTTCCCTTCTCCCGTTTTAGACTCCGCCGGTGTGTGAGGCTCGTGAAGTCACGTCATACACAAAGCTATGCCTAAACAGGCTATGCTTTGATCATCCCACAAGGCCTGCTTTTCAACAAGAAACCTTGATCATTGCATCTTAGTATGCCACACTGTCACTCCATACCATACCATTGCTTCTCCATCAATACATAAATGGGTGTTAAGTAGAGAATGAATTCTCCACCACCAATATTTATATATTAACAGAAAATCAACAATATGATACATAACGAAGTACGATGTCAGACACACCATCCATTTAAACTTATGCTCTGGGTCTGAACGAAAGTCAAATCCGTGAAACCAACACGTACGTCTGGGCAATGATCTTGACCCATGAATTGGTAGCAAGTCAATTCAGGGTCTCGATCGCTGTCCATTCGAGGGAAGATTTACGGTCTTCATGCGTCGTCTTCTTACTTCGATCTTTAACGCCGCTGGATTAATTTGGGATGAGAATATCTCGGACTCCCCAAACAATCCTCGTATATATATACATATATATATATTTTGAAAATCCTTCTTATTCGTTAATAATATTTTTATTAACAATTCATTCTATTTTAATTATTTAAAATAGTCAAACTTCTTATTTAACGACGCATTCTCAAAATCATATTTTTATTTACATTAATTAAAATGTAAACTTTCATTACATATCGCATTCTTGTTTTCTTTACATTTAATAAAATGTAAACTTGCAATTACATGTCACATTCTTACTTATTTACATTGAATAAAACGTAAACTTGCATTTACATGTCGCATTCTTACCTATTTACATTGAATAAAATGTAAACTCATCCTACGGTGGAATTCCTTTATTTTAACATTAAAATAATTTAAATTTTTCCCTATGGTATATACACTTTTTATATTAACATTTAGAATAATGTTAACTCATCCTACGATGCATATTTTCTTAATTTTAACATTAAAGATAATGTTGACTTATCATATGGTTAAATTACCCTTTTTTAACATTAAAAATAATGTTAATCATCCTACGGTTAAATTTACTGTTTAATTTACATTGACAATAATGTAAATTCATACATGCGGTGAAATTACCCATTATTAACATAAAATGTTAATTTTATCCCACGGTAAAATTACTTATTAATATTAACTTTAAAAAAAATGTTAATTACATCATACGTTATAATTTTTATAATATTAACATTAAAAATGTTAATTTCATCATACGGTGAACTTACTATTTAATTAACATTAAAAATGTTAATTTTTCATGCATTGTAAATTACCTATTATTAACACCAAAAATAATGTTAATTTCTCATACAATGTAAATTCCTATTTTAACATTAACAAAAATGTAAATTTATATTCTATGTCACATTCTTATTTACATCAATGAAAATGTAAACTTTAACTATGGTGAATATTCTATTTATTTACATTAATAGAAATGTATATTTATATTCCATGTCACATTCTTATTTTATTTATTAAATAAAAGGTGGACTTTTCCCTACGGTGAAATTCTTATACATATTACATTAATAATAAATGTAAATTTTAACATACGGTGAATTCCTATATATTTACATTCACACTAAAAATAATGTAAGTTTACTACGGAGAAGAATGACTATAATAATTACATTAAAGTGTAAATTTTCCTACGATCAAAATTACTATAGTATTTACATAAAAAAATGTAAATTTTCCTATGGCGAATATTTCTATACCATTAACCTTAAATAAAGTAAATTTTATAACACATTCCCACTTTTATTTACATTACATAAAAATGTAAATTTTAATTACATCGCCAAATCCCCATCTCTGATTACATACAACGATGTAATTTTTATCATACAATACAAACTTCTATTGTAATTACATAAAAAAATGTAGTTTTTATCATACAACATAAATTCACATTTTGATTACATAGAAAAATGTATATTTCTAACATGCGGTGTAAATTCATTAATAAATTACATAATAAAATATAATTTAATTCATCAGATGTAAATTCACCTTTTAATTACCAAGAAAAATGTAATTTTAACATACAGTATAATTTCACTTTATAATTTACATAATAAAAATGAAAATTTCATGTCATCGCTAAATTCTAACTTTAATTTACATAATAAAATGTAAATTTTATGTCATCGCCAAATTCTACTTTTAATTTACAAAGTAAAATGTAAATTTCATGTCAATACATTTTATTTCAAAAAAATTTATTTTTAATATCACATTTACATTAAAAATGTATATGTCAATGCCAATACATTTTTATTTATCAATGTTTTATTTTTCATGTTGTATATACATTAAAAATGTAAATTCCATATCAACACATTTCTATTTCAAATGTGTTTCCTTTTAATGTTGCATTACACTGAAAGTGTAAATTTCATATCAATACATTTCTTTTTAACTATTGATCATTTTCAAAGTTCCATTTATGTTAGGAGTGTATATTTCAAAGAAAACAAGCTTTATATAACAACGGACATTTTAAGGTAACATTTCATTAATCTAAATAAATGACATATTTATTTACCTACATTCGTATTCTAATGACAAATAAACAAATAACTTATTTGCATACATTATTCTATGTATTCTAATGGCAAATAAAGAATAACTTATTTGCATACATCTTTCTATGTATTCTAATGGCAAATAAAAAAATTAACTCATTTGCATACATTATTCTATGTATTCTAATCTAATGACATTCTAGTCTAATGACATTTTAAATAAATGACACTATAATATTTTAACATGAATGACAAATTCATCTCAACATAAATGACAAATTCATTTTACAATAAATGACGAATTCATTTGAACATAAATGACAAATTCATTTTAACATAAATGTCAAATTCATGACAAATTCATTTTAACATGAATGACAAATTCACTTTAACATAAATGACAAATTCATTTTAACATGAATGACAAATTCACTTTACATAACATATTTCTAAGAAAATGACATGTTTATTCTAAATAAGCATTTCTAAATAAAAATAACATGTTTATTCTAAATAAACATTTCGTACAAAAGTAACATTTCATAACAAAGTGATATTTTTAATCTAATGCAACATTTTATGCCAAAATGTCATTTTAATCTAAGGTAACATTTTGTAACCAAAATGTTATTTTTATCTAATGTAACACTTTATATCAAAAAATGTTACTTTTATTATCACAACATATTTCTAACAAAAATCCTCTTTCATATTCATACTTCCATAAAAATGTAATTTTTTTTTATGTAACCACAATTTTATTAAACCTGAATCTTCTTACATGATTCATATATACGTTAAAATGTAAATTTTAATGTACACACAAATTTACCATACTCGAATCTTTTTATATGATTCATCCAGACATTAAAAATGTAACTTTTTAATGAAAACACAATTTTATGAAACTTTGATCATTTTTACATAATTCATCATATACAATGAAATGTAAACTTTTATTTCTAACACATTCTATTCAAACAATGGATATTTTATTTTCACTACGAAATTCAATACAATCAATTCAGCGCAACCACAATCAATCCAAATATTATACAAGGTGATATTTTTGATGGCATATGACAAATCAACGAGGGATGATGTAAATGAATTAACAAATAATCATTTTAATTAGTCAATGAATTCAGATCTAATATCTAGGTTCATAGATCTAACATCATATGGACATAAACAACTTAGATCCGTATTCAAAATATTAATACATAGCGGATTTATCAAGAGATATTCTTTAATCACTAAGAATTAATAATTAAATAAATTAAATTAAATTAAAAATAAATTCTCACATATCTAATCACTTAAAGTTTCATATCTAGCATCCTAACATCGCAAAGCAATCCAAATCTATAATCCATAATAACATCCATTATTGATTTTCAACTTCTCATAACGCAAGCATAACAATTAAACTAATTAAATTTAACTTAAAATGAATTCTCACCTTGATTGGATAAGAATTTAAAATGCTAAATAAATTCAGAATTCACTCTAATCAGTCTCAGCAAAGCCTACTCTTCGCCACGGTCCTGTCGGATCTGAAATTTTCAGATTCGGGGTTCATACACATTAGTTATCAATGTTTGAATAATTCTGACTTTTAACAACTGCTGCAGCAACGCTTAAAAGCGTCGCAAAATCTGAGGCATACCTTATTTTCAGAATTTGTTCAAAACTTTGGATCAAGATATCTCAGGCTACGGTTGACGATTTTAGGTGCCGTTTGTTGGAGAATGACCGACTTGGAGAGAGCTATCGGCGCCAGGAATTGGAGGAGGTGCGCACGCACGTGGTGGGCCCGGTTTGCGGCGAACGGCGGCGGCTTCTCGGCCCTAGTGGCGGCGCTACGATGCACGAGAGGTGCTGGGACTTGTCGGAGATCGAAGAGCTCGGGAAGAGCTTCGAAACGAGTACTCACACGCTAAATTTCGTTGAGAAATGAGAGAGAAATCAAGGTTTGAGGTTTTGAAGGGTAATGGGTTTTGGTGGCTGCAGAAAATGACGGGAAGGAGGCGATGAACAGTGAATTCGGGTTTAAATATGTAACGACCCAGAAAATCTGAACCAATTTAAAATTTTTAAATTGGCTAAAATAATGGATTTTAAATATTTAAAATAAATATTTTCAATAATGGCGATGAAAACTGAGTTTGAATCAAAAATTGAAAACGAATATAATTAATTATAATTATAAACAAGGCCTGAAAGGGCGCTGTAGTTTCAAAAATTGAATTCAAACTTTGTCGGACTGTACCGGGTGCAAAACAAAACGGATTTTAGCGAAACCAAAAACATTTAAATCTGTTAGTGGATACCTTTCCAACGAACCTGACAAATGGAAATTTGATAGCGGGAATCAAAAGATATGTCCAGTTGAGAATTCTGAATAGTCCCTATGGAATTCAGGCCCTTAAAAATGGATATTTTGCAAACGACCTCGGATTTCGACGAAACCACTTTTGTTGGATCTGTGGTGTAAAGTTATTGCTAGGTTTCAAATTTCATAATTTTTCGAATCAATATGTGAGCGTGGCAAAGGAAAACGCGTTTGACCAGTTTAAGTTGATTTTAATCGACTGGAAAATGGTCATTTTTCAAACGGTCTCAGAATTCGACGAAACTAGTTTTGTTAGGACCGTATCGTCAATACGAAGCTAGAAAATATTTTTCGAGAATTTTTAGAGTTAGGATGTGCCCCCGGTAATTTAAAATGTACGTTTAAAATTCAATATAGTGATTTAAATGTAAATTCAACGGAAACTGATTGTAACGATCAAATCAGCTTGCGATACAGATCCCATTGTGTTCGGAATGAGGGTAAAACGCTATGGACGACAGGCGGTGGGCCTCGTTTCGAGGTCGTATGTAAAAGTCACCTTTTTTGCAAAATTAAATAATTAAATAATAAAAATAATTTTAATCCCCTCCCTTATCTTTCGTTTTGGCCCCCCCCCTTTTCTCTTTTCTTCCTCAGTTCGAATCAAACAGAAAAAAAAAACCAACGAACCCTAATCCTACGCGACGCCGCCGCCAGAAGACCACCGCGCCCCGCCCAGGCCGACGCCCCACCTTCGAGACCCCCCTCCGACTCTCCACCCACCTCGCGACGCATCCACCCCTCCTGAAGCCATCGCGACGCCTAAATTCGCGACCCCCCCCCCCCCCGTTCGAGACCACTGAAGCCACCGCCTGCTCCTCCTCTTGCCGCCGACCCTGACGACCCCCCTTCTGCGCAGGCACAGTAAGTTGTTTGATTTTATTTTATTTTTATTTTAATTCTGAAAAGGTTTAAAAACTGATTTTTAAAAGGTTTAAAAACTGATTTTTAAAAGGTTTAAAAACTGATTTTTAAAATGTTTAAAAACTGATTTTAAAAGGTTTAAAAACTGATTTTATTTTAAGATATAAAAAGAAAAAGATTTGAACTTTAAAAAGAAAAAGATCAGATTTTTAGAATAGAATAGATCAGATTTTTAGAATAGAATAGATCAGAACTTTAAATAGAAAAGACGGAATTTTTATTAAGTAGAAGAAGTAGGATATGATTTTTATATTTTTAAAGTAATAAAAATATAATTTTTACATGATGGAAATATTAAAAATAGCATCTTTATATGTGTAGAAAAATAAAAATGTGATTTTTATAATGATATATTTGAAAAGATGAAATCTATATTTTTGAAAAGATGAAATCTTTATATGAAGAATAGCAGGATAGAAATGGGATTTTTATTTATATAATAGCGAAATAAAAATATGAGTTTTATATATTAAATAGCATAGTAAAAATTCGGGTTTTTATATAGGTAGTGGCTACAGGCGAAAGCAAAAAAAAAGGCGAGAAAGGCGAAGATTTCTCTAAGGAAGAGTCGTAGTATTGGATAGCTATCGGTGAGAATTTCTCACTCTTCAATTTCCTTTTCTAGCTATATATATTTGTGTTGAAATAAAAGTGAATTGCTATATATAAATATACATATATATATATATACGCCCCTCGTCCACAAACCATGGACGATATTTATTGATTGAAATTGTTGTGAAAATTGATTGATAGCGAATGATTGTTTGGGATTGTTTGTGGTTGATATTGATTGATGGTGGTTGAAAAATACCCATTTGTGGTTGAGAAATATTTGGTTGAAACCACATAGGATTAGTTTTGTGGAAATGAAATAAATATATACATGCCGCCTGCGTGCAAACTAGATGCATGATCCCCATTGTCAAAAACCGCGAGGTTTTAAGGTAGAGCGAGGAGCCGTACTAGGGACGGTCCCGGTTTTAACTACCCTGCCGTTATGCTGCCGAAATTTTGAATAATATTCGTGTGTTTGAATTATTTTCATCTGCTTAAACTATATTTATTCATTGAATAGAAAACCTTCATGTGTTGAATTGATATTCATTCGTTGATTAAAAATTCATGTGTTGAATGGTATTCTGGTTTTAAATATAAAAACCACATTTTTATCTATATATAAAAACTATAGAAAACCTTCATGTGTTGAATCGATATTCATTCGTTGATTTGAAATTCATGTGGTGAATGGTATTCATATTTTGAAATAAATTGTTTGATAAAAAAAAATCACCCTTTATCGACTATATGAACTGTGTAAAATAATCTCGTTTTAAAAGAAATTGTTTTATGATAAAAATCCTATTTTTGTCCCCTATATGAACTATATAGAAAAATAGTGTTTTGAAATGAATTGTTTTACAATAAAATTCACATTTTTATTGTATGCATGAATCGTTGAAATGTGAAGTGTTAAAAATAGCCACTTGTTCAAAATAAACATATATGAGTTGAAATATTCATTAATTAGCTAATGAAATGATTTGCACCTATGTATGTAACATTAGAATGAATGGTGTTTTTAAACCAAATAGAAATCAAATATGAAGTTGAATAGAAAATGATAAATGATAAGAACTGTATATATATGTACATGCATATTCATTGAACAGGTTATAGCAAAGGGGCTAGAGAAGAGGAATAAAATTTTATGCCCGACAAATAGGTACACATTTACTGTTTTGTTTGGGTGATGATTTTATGAGCCTGTTGGCTAGCCGCTTGGCTTTTTCTTTTTCTTTTTGAGATTAGAAGGACCGGGAAAGCTATTTGCGATTTCCCGATGCTCCCGGTGCAGGGGAGGTTATGGCGAAATTTTCCAAAATTTTAAGGCGTTAGTGAAATATTTGAATTGAAAACGATATTGAAATCATTGAATGAACTATATTTATATAAATATATAAATATAAATAAAATTAAAACAAAACGAGGCCGTGCAGTTCGTATTTTGAAAACGTGATTTCAAACAACTAGTGCGGGGAATCCGACCATTGGATTTTCTCGAAATCTCAACCGTCGGGTTCGCCTTGGAAATATCTTCCCAACGGCACCAACTTTGTAAAAATCCAACGGTTGGATTGTCTGGAATGTTTAATTCAAATATGAAGAAAAACAGCGCCAGAAACGATTATATTTATATATATATATATATATAAATAAATATAATTATATTAAATCGAATAACGACGCTGCAGTTCGTATTTTGAAATCGAAATTTCAAACGATTGTACCGGGAGATCCGACCGTCGGATTTTCCCGAAACTGGAACCGTTGGATTCGTTTTGAAAAGACCTTTCTAATGATGTAAATTTTGTGAAGATCCAACGGTTAGATTTTCAGATATGTGTAAATCAAATATGAAGAAAAACAGCGCCACGGCCACGTTATGGCCCGAAGCGTCGTTTTGAATAAATTGGCTATTTTAAAAATAAATAAAAATAGCGATAAATTATTATAGAGTACCATAAACATTATGGAATGGAAATAAACTGAATTTGCTTGATTTATGTGGCTTTTGATGGTTGAATGTGTTTGGTGTGAAAATTACATTAAAGAACACAATTGGTGTTGTCGAATAATTTAACCATTGAAATAAATTGATTTGAAATTCTAAATATACGTGAATCATTTGAAAAGGCCGAGTTAATTCTCATTTCAAATAATTGACCGACGATTGAAATTCGAAGATGAAGACGACGGTCGAAGACCGGAGATCTTCACCTCGTTTGGATGGTAACCAAGGTCCTAATTGGGAGGCATCCCGAAATATGGATAATGAGTGGTGATCGTCCAGACGTACGTGGTGATCGATGGGTTTGCGAGGTATTTAGTGCCTCCGGTTTCGTTCAGACCCAGAACGGACTTGTAAATGGACTGTGTGTCTGATATTGGAGTTTATTCTGTGTTGATTGATTTCTGTTAAATATACATCTGTTTGGCGGCGGAGAATTTATTCTTTCGCTTAACGCCCTTCTCTGAGACGCACGAGCTCAGAGGTTGTATATCGATGGACATTAGTCGCATGGCATGAATTGCCTGTGTGGCATGCTAAGATGCAGTGATCAGGGCTTCTGTTGAAAAGCAAAGTCTTGTGGTGATGATCAAAGCACCGCCTGTGTGGCGTAGCTTTGTGTATAACGTAAATTCGCGAGCCTCACACCCCAGTACGAACCAGAAACGGGAGAAGGACCTCAGGGAGGGCATGCGTTTCTTCTTAGCTAGGGTGGTGTCAGTGACCTACCAGCCCTGACATTTATATACTTTTCACCTATGTGGTTGTTGCTGTTGCGAGGCGCCTCGACGATCCGGGTCCGATGGAGTCATTCTTTGGCTCGTTTACGCCCCAAAGGGCGGAGAGACGTAGTGTTCAGGCATAGTAATCCACATCGGTGGACCGGCCCTGACGATCCAAGGCTTGCCTGCGCGCTTGCCTGAGACTCGGGCTAGGCAGTCTCGAATTCGGTAAGGACTATCTTTTGCCTTGGTTCATGACGGAAATCCAATTTCCAAATACGACATCGTGCGGTTTTGATTGTATATATATATGGCGACATGATATATGGTACCCATGCCGTCTATGATTGATAGTTATGATTTGAAATTGTTTTCAAAACATATTAACACTAGCAATAATATCAAATGCCTTTGTTTTATTCGTATCAATCATATTTTGGCCATTATAAGGTAAAACTCTATCCTCCGGTTTGCGTTGCATTGTGTGATGGGAACTGAGTCTTATAATGGTTTCATTTTTATAAAAAGCATAGCGATGTTTAAAAGAAAGATTTGTTGTAAAGCACTGGCAATCCAAGGGAGTAAACCCGTTCCATGAAAGTGGCGTGGTCCTGTGATTAGCCAAATTATATATATGTGTTGAGTGGATTTCTCATACCAGTCCCATGACTGACTCGTAGTTTGTTTCACTTTCAAACTCGGGTGCCCCTTTTTCTGCACGGGCAGCCTTATATTCAGGTTTAGCTGGTTCTTTCTGGATAGCTGGAGCTGAAGATGGATTCTATCATTTATCTCTTTTTATGCTGTTCAGCTCCTATTGTACATATTTTGTTTGTGTTCCGCTGTAGACATTTATGTATAGCTGAACTGTATTTGTACTAAGTAAGATCCTGTATACTGTGTAACTCTGATGTTTACTTTTATCCAGTATATTTTATTGTTCATTATCTGGTGTATTTATTTAAATTCTATTCTGCTATTATCTGTTTTTGTGTTATATTCCAAAGATAACCCTTGTTTCTGTCTGAACGGGATTTTGGGTCGTCTCAACGTGGTATCAGAGCTTTGGTTAAGCTTAGTTCTGGAATATAACATATGAACCAACTCGTCAGAAATAGAACCAGTAGTGTTCTAGGACGGGTAACTCTATAAAGATAGGATCAGTAATATCCTAGTATGAGTAAAGCAGAATATTTTTTTAAGGTTAAAAACAATTGGATTGGTTGTTGTGTTGTGTGATTGTAGATTTATCAAACCACTTTTGACTTTGTTCCTTTTCGGGGACGAAAAGTTTTAAGTGGGGGAGATTGTAACGACCCAGAAAATCTGAACCAATTTAAAATTTTTAAATTGGCTAAAATAATGGATTTTAAATATTTAAAATAAATATTTTCAATAATGGCGATGAAAACTGAGTTTGAATAAAAAATTGAAAACGAATATAATTAATTATAATTATAAACAAGGCCTGAAAGGGCGTTGTAGTTTCAAAAATTGAATTCAAACTTTGTCGGACTGTACCGGGTGCAAAACAAAACGGATTTTAGCGAAACCAAAAACATTTAAATCTGTTAGTGGATACCTTTCCAACGAATCTGACAAATGGAAATTTGATAGCGGGAATCAAAAGATATGTCCAGTTGAGAATTCTGAATAGTCGCTATGGAATTCAGGCCCTTAAAAATGGATATTTTGCAAATGACCTCGGATTTCGACGAAACCACTTTTGTTGGATCCGTGGTGTAAAGTTATTGCTAGGTTTCAAATTTCATAATTTTTCGAATCAATATGTGAGCGTGGCAAAGGAAAACGCGTTTGACCAGTTTTAGTTGATTTTAATCGACTGGAAAATGGTCATTTTTCAAACGGTCTCAGAATTCGACGAAACTAGTTTTGTTAGGACCGTATCGTCAATACGAAGCTAGAAAATATTTTTCGAGAATTTTTAGAGTTAGGATGTGCCCCCGGTAATTTAAAATGTACGTTTAAAATTCAATATAGTGATTTAAATGTAAATTCAACGGAAACTGATTGTAACGATCAAATCAGCTTGCGATATAGATCCCATTGTGTTCGGAATAGGGGTAAAACGCTATGGACGACAGGCGGTGGGCCTCGTTTCGAGGTCGTATGTAAAAGTCAACTTTTTTGCAAAATTAAATAATTAAATAATAAAAATAATTTTAATCCCCTCCCTTATCTTTCGTTCTGGCCCCCCTTTTCTCTTTTCTTCCTCAGTTCGAATCAAACAGAAAAAAAAACAACGAACCCTAATCCTACGCGACGCCGCCGCCAGAAGACCACTGCGCCCCGCCTAGGCCGACGCCCCACCTTCGAGACTCCCCTCCGACTCTCCACCCACCTCGCGACGCATCCGCCCCCCCTGAAGCCATCGCGACGCCTAAATTCGCGAGCCCCCCCCCCCCGTTCGAGACCACTGAAGCCACCGCCTGCTCCTCCTCTTGCCGCCGACCCTGACGACCCCCCCCCCTTCTGCGCAGGCACGGTAAGTTGTTTGATTTTATTTTATTTTTATTTTAATTCAGAAAAGGTTTAAAAACTGATTTTGAAAAGATTTAAAAACTGGTTTTTAAAAGGTTTAAAAACTGATTTTTAAAAGGTTTAAAAACTGATTTTAAAACGTTTAAAAACTGATTTTATTTTAAGATATAAAAAGAAAAAGATTTGAACTTTAAAAAGAAAAAGATCAGATTTTTAGAATAGAATAGATCAGATTTTTAGAATAGAATAGATCCGAACTTTAAATAGAAAAGACAGAATTTTTATTAAGTAGAAGAAGTAAGATATGATTTTTATATTTTTAAAGTAATAAAAATATAATTTTTACATGATGGAAATATTAAAAATAGCATCTTTATATGTGTAGAAAAATAAAAATGTGATTTTTATAATGATATATTTGAAAAGATGAAATCTATATTTTTGAAAAGATGAAATCTTTATATGAAGAATAGCAGGATAGAAATGGGATTTTTATTTATATAATAGCGAAATAAAAATATGAGTTTTATATATTAAATAGCATAGTAAAAATTCGGGTTTTTATATAGGTAGTGGCTACAGGCGAAAGCGAAAAAAAAGGCGAGAAAGGCGAAGATTTCTCTAAGGAAGAGTCGTAGTATTGGATAGCTATCGGTGAGAATTTCCCACTCTTCAATTTCCTTTTCTAGCTATATATATTTGTGTTGAAATAAAAGTGAATTTCTATATATAAATATACATATATATATATACACGCCCCTCGTCCACAAACCATGGACGATATTTATTGATTGAAATTGTTGTGAAAATTGATTGATAGCGAATGATTGTTTGGGATTGTTTGTGGTTGATATTGATTGATGGTGGTTGAAAAATACCCATTTGTGGTTGAGAAATATTTGGTTGAAACCACATAGGATTAGTTTTGTGGAAATGAAATAAATATATACAAGCCGCCTACGTGCGAACTAGATGCAAGATCCCCATTGTCAATAACCGCGAGGTTTTAAGGTAGAGCGAGGAGCCGTACTAGGGACGGTCCCGGTTTTAACTACCCTGCCTTTATGCTGCCGAAATTTTGAATAATATTCGTGTGTTTGAATTATTTTCATCTGCTTAAACTATATTTATTCGTTGAATAGAAAACCTTCATGTGTTGAATTGATATTCATTCGTTGATTAAAAATTCATTTGTTGAATGGTATTCGCGTTTTAAATATAAAAACCACATTTTTATCTATACATAGAAACTATAGAAAACCATCATGTGTTGAATCGATATTCATTCGTTGATTTGAAATTCATGTGGTGAATGGTATTCATATTTTGAAATAAATTGTTTGATAAAAAAAATCACCCTTTACCGACTATATGAACTGTGTAAAATAATCTCGTTTTAAAAGAAATTGTTTTATGATAAAAATCCTATTTTTGTCCCCTATATGAACTATATAGAAAAATAGTGTTTTGAAATGAATTGTTTTACAATAAAAATCACATTTTTATTGTATGCATGAATCGTTAAAATGTGAAGTGTTAAAAATAGCCACTTGTTCAAAATAAACATATATGAGTTGAAATATTCATTAATTAGCTAATGAAATGATTTGCACCTATGTATGTAACATTAGAATGAATGGTGTTTTTAAACCAAATAGAAATCAAATATGAAGTTGAATAGAAAATGATAAATGATAAGAACTGTATATATATGTACATGCATATTCATTGAACAGGTTATAGCAAAGGGGCTAGAGAAGAGGAATAAAATTTTGTGCCCGACAAATAGGTACACATTTACTGTTTTGTTTGGGTGATGATTTTATGAGCCTGTTGGCTAGCCGCTTGGCTTTTTCTTTTTCTTTTTGAGATTAGAAGGACCAGGAAAGCTATTTGCGATTTCCCGATGCTCCCGGTGCAGGGGAGGTTATGGCGAAATTTTCCAAAATTTTAAGGCGTTAGTGAAATATTTGAATTGAAAACGATATTGAAATCATTGAATGAACTATATTTATATAAATATATAAATATAAATAAAATTAAAACGAAACGAGGCCGTGCAGTTCGTATTTTGAAAACGTGATTTCAAACAACTAGTGCGGGGAATCCGACCATTGGATTTTCCCGAAATCTCAACCGTCGGGTTCGCCTTGGAAATATCTTCCCAACGGCACCAACTTTGTAAAAATCCAACGGTTGGATTGTCTGGAATGTTTAATTCAAATATGAAGAAAAACAGCGCCAGAAACGATTATATTTATATATATATATATATATAAATATAATTATATTAAATCGAATAACGACACTGCAGTTCGTATTTTGAAATCGAAATTTCAAACGATTGTACCGGGAGATCTGACCGTCGGATTTTCCCGAAACTGGAACCGTTGGATTCGTTTTGAAAAGACCTTTCTAATGATGTAAATTTTGTGAAGATCCAACGGTTAGATTTTCAGATATGTGTAAATCAAATATGAAGAAAAACAACGCCACAACCACGTTATGGCCCGAAGCGTCGTTTTGAATAAATTGGCTATTTTAAAAATAAATAAAAATAGCGATAAATTATTATAGAGTACCATAAACATTATGGAATGGAAATAAACAGAATTTGCTTGATTTATGTGGCTTTTGATAGTTGAATGTGTTTGGTGTGAAAATTACATTAAAGAACACAATTGGTGTTGTCGAATAATTTAACCATTGAAATAAATTGATTTGAAATTCTAAATATACGTGAATCGTTTGAAAAGGCCGAGTTAATTCTCATTTCAAATAATTGACCGACGATTGAAATTCGAAGATGAAGACAATGGTCGAAGACCGGAGATCTTCACCTCGTTTGGATGGTAACCGAGGTCCTGATTGGGAGGCATCCCGAAATATGGATAATGAGTGGTGATCGTCCAGACGTACGTGGTGATCGATGGGTTTGCGAGGTATTTAGTGCCTCCGGTTTCGTTCAGACCCAGAACGGACTTGTAAATGGACTGTGTGTCTGACATTGGAGTTTATTCTGTGTTGATTGATTTCTGTTAAATATACATCTGTTTGGCGGCGGAGAATTTATTCTTTCGCTTAACGCCCTTCTCTGAGACGCACGAGCTCAGAGGTTGTATATCGATGGACATTAGTCGCATGGCATGAATTGCCTGTGTGGCATGCTAAGATGCAGTGATCAGGGCTTCTGTTGAAAAGTAAAGTCTTGTGGTGATGATCAAAGCACCGCCTGTGTGGCGTAGCTTTGTGTATAACGTAAATTCGCGAGCCTCACACCCCGGTATGAATCAGAAACGGGAGAAGGACCTCAGGGAGGGCATGCGTTTCTTCCTAGCTAGGGTGGTGTCAGTGACCTACCAGCCCTGACATTTATATACTTTTCACCTATGTGGTTGTTGCTGTTGCGAGGCGCCTCGGTTTGATCGGACGATCCGGGTCCGATGGAGTCATTATTTGGCTCGTTTACGCCCCAAAGGGCGGAGAGACGTAGTGTTCAGGCATAATAATCCACATCGGTGGACCGGCCCTGACGATCCAAGGCTTGCCTGCGCGCTTGCCTGAGACTCGGGCTAGGCAGTCTCGAATTCGGTAAGGACTGTCTTTTGCCTTGGTTCATGACGGAAATCCAATTTCCAAATACGACATCGTGCGGTTTTGATTGTATATATATATATATGGCGACATGATATATGGTACCCATGCCGTCTATGATTGATAGTTATGATTTGAAATTGTTTTCAAAACATATTAACACTAGCAATAATATCAAATGCCTTTGTTTTATTCGTATCAATCATATTTTGGCCATTATAAGGTAAAACTCTATCCTCCGGTTTGCGTTGCATTGTGTGATGGGAACTGAGTCTTATAATGGTTTCATTTTTATAAAAAGCACAGCGATGTTTAAAAGAAAGATTTGTTGTAAAGCACTGGCAATCCAAGGGAGTAAACCCGTTCCACGAAAGTGGCGTGGTCCTGGGATTAGCCAAATTATATATATGTGTTGAGTGGATTTCTCATACCAGTCCCATGACTGACTCGTAGTTTGTTTCACTTTCAAACTCGGGTGCCCCTTTTTCTGCACGGGCAGCCTTGTATTCAGGTTTAGCTGGTTCTTTCTGGATAGCTGGAGCTGAAGATGGATTCTATCATTTATCTCTTTTTATGCTGTTCAGCTCCTATTGTACATATTTTGTTTGTGTTCCGCTGTAGACATTTATGTATAGCTGAACTGTATTTGTACTAAGTAAGATCCTGTATACTGTGTAACTCTGATGATTACTTTTATCCAGTATATTTTATTGTTCATTATCTGGTGTATTTATTTAAATTCTATTCGGCTATTATCTGTTTCTGTGTTATATTCCAAAGATAACCCTTGTTTCCGTCTGAACGGGATTTTGGGTCGTCTCAAAATAATATTATATTAGGTTTTCCTAATCATTAGTTAACAATTTAATTAGCCCGTTAAGGCCCGTTTTGGTCCGAACTCCGATTTAGGCCTGCTTACTGTCGTTCTTAAGGTTTTGAGGCCTTCTGAACGCAATGGAACATGTTACAGGACCCAATTCCGAAATATGTTACGAGTTTTAGAATAATTATATTATTTTATTAATATTTTAATGTATACCGTACATGAAAATTCACCGTGGTCACAAATTAACTTCAAAAATTCTCGAAAAATATATTTAGCTATGTTTTGATGCTGTGGACCTATGAAAATTAATTTCGTTCAATTCTGAGCCCGTATGAATTTTTAAGTCAAAAATTTGCCCATTTACACTGAAAAATCAATTATAATTATATTTTAATTCTAAAAATTACCAAAAAATCATTTTGAGCTTTGTTTTGATGATACGAATCCAACAAAATTTATTTCGTTGAATTATGAGACATTTTGAAAAATGGCTATTTTTCAGGCCAGTATATTTAATATTAAAAAAACATCTTTAAACAAATAATTTTCGAAACTCGAAATATATAAGTGTTTACTGTTTTTCAATGCAGAAACATCATTTCGAACTCAATGGAAGTGGTTTCGAGTCGAAATTCCTTTATATGTAAAAAGTAGCATTATTGACCTATGCAAATTACCCAACGACCTTCTAAAAATTGAATTGGCCATAACTTTTGATTTCCGCTATGAAATTTCGATTTTTCTGATCCGTTAGAAAGATATATTTAAATAGATTTAAATATTTTTGGTTTCACTAAAATCCGTTAAATTTTGCATCCTGTATGGTTAGTCAAAGTTCAAGTTTGACTTTTCAAACTACCGCGCTATTTCTAACTCATTTTATAATTAAAATTAATTTATTCATTCTAACTTCGATTTGAACCAAAATTGTGATCATTATTATTTAAAATAGATTATTCTAAATATCAAAACTCATTTAAAATCACTTAAAATAAATTTTAAATTGGCCCCAAAATTCAGGGTTGTTACAATCTCCTCCACTTAAAAACTTTTCGTCCTCGAAAAGGAAAAAGAAAAAGAAGAAAGAGGATAGGAGAGAGAGAAAGCCAAGCAACGGCTCATAAAATCAAAACTCAAAAGGAAATAAAAGCAACATGGGAGATGTAACTTATTCTAGGCGTACCTATAGAAACATCAGACTTCCCTCCTCCTTCAGTAGAAACTGGCACTGAAGAAGTTGGTCCTTTCGCTCCTTCGTAAACATGTGCCACTTGAGTATCGCCACTTTCTTTAGTCATCTTCGAATGTATGATCAAGGGAAGAGTCAAAACAACTGTAATGGTGATTCTAAGAGATAGAAAAGATCGAAGGATGAATGAAAAGATGACGAAAGTGACTGGCTATTATGTATCACATGAAATGTTCGCCATAGAATATTGTGATTCTATGCAAACGAATTTGTTATAAATATGTCATATTCCAAAGCTAAGTTTAACCAAAGCTCTGATACCAACTGTAATAACCCCAAACCTCCACTAGGTGGAAGTAAGGAATAATCATATGGAATACAACATAAATATAACAATACATATCACTGATACAACATAGCAGAGGAAAAACCATAGAATAATAACATTATAGAAGCGGAAATATAATGTCATAAACCACTGAATCCCAACAGTCACAGAATTCCAAATTATTACATCAAGTTTGCAGAAATGGAAACAAGTTCCAACTCTCAAAATAAGCAATACGAAAGAAACAAGTCTAATGACTGAACTTAAAGATAGAAAAATGCAATAGAAGTAAATGATAGCTGTCCTCAAAGCTCCAAGTCATCACCTCTCCGCAAAAGCAAATCCAAGCAAAGATAATGAGCAACTCCAAGAAGACTCCAAGCAAAGAATGAACCTGTTTACTTGGCTGCCCGTGTAGAAAAGAGGGCACCCGAGTTTGCAAAAAGGTGAAACAAACTACGGGTCAGTCGTGGGACTGGTGTGAGAATTCATAACTAGTTTAGTAATAATAATATGACAAATCCAAAGACCACGCCGC
Organism: Allium sativum; assembly: GCA_030737875.1. Lineage (NCBI taxonomy): Eukaryota > Viridiplantae > Streptophyta > Magnoliopsida > Asparagales > Amaryllidaceae > Allium > Allium sativum. The sequence continues at coordinate 400,539,488 of CM060912.1, read as the reverse complement.
TAATGCGGAACGGGTTTACTCAATGGATTGTCGTGCATAATTTAAAGTGTCAGAACGTACAACATCGCAATGCTTTTTAGAAAAATGGAATCACCATAAGACTCAAGTCCCATCACACAATGCAACGCACACCAGAGGATAGAGTTTTCCCTTATGGTGATTAAACATGCTAAATACGGCAAATACGAGTTTAATAATATTATTAGTGTATAATAAAACATTTCAAAATAAATGTATCAATCCTAGGAAACATAGTACCCCATCCTACTATATCTCCATACTAGTAATACAATCAAAACCGCAGGGTCGTATTTGGAATTTGGATTTCCATCTGAGTCAAGGCTAGGGAGGAGATCCTTACCGATTCGAGGCACTCTAGCATTGCCCCAGGATTGGTACTCTGTCCAACCCTTGGATCCTGCAGGGTCGGTCCATACGTTAACGCTTAATGGATTGGCAATTCCTGAACACACGCTTCCCAGTCCTTTTGGACCTATAATACGGCCAGTGGCGACCGCATAAAACCGAGGCCTCGAAAAATCCAACAACCACAATAAATGCCAGCGCTGGTCGGTCCCTGGCACCACTCTAGCTAGAAAGAAACGTGTGCACTCCCTGCGTTCCCTTCTCCCGTTTTAGACTCCGTCGGTGTGTGAGGCTCGTGAAGTCACGTCATACACAAAGCTATGCCTAAACAGGCTATGCTTTGATCATCCCACAAGGCCTGCTTTTCAACAAGAAACCTTGATCATTGCATCTTAGTATGCCACACTGTCACTCCATACCATACCATTGCTTCTCCATCAACACATAAATGGGTGTTAAGTAGAGAATGAAATCTCCACCACCAATATTTATATATTAACAGAAAATCAACAATATGATATATAACGAAGTACGATGTCAGACACACCATCCATTTAAACTTATGCTCTGGGACTGAACGAAAGTCAAATCCGTGAAACCAACACGTACGTCTGGGCAATGACCTTGACCCATGAATTGGTAGCAAGTCAATTCAGGGTCTCGATCGCTGTCCATTCGAGGGAAGATTTACGGTCTTCATGCGTCGTCTTCTTACTTCGATCTTTAACGCCGCTGGATTAATTTGGGATGAGAATATCTCGGACTCCCCAAACAATCCTCGTATATATATACATATATATATATTTTGAAAATCCTTCTTATTCGTTAATAATATTTTTATTAACAATTCATTCTATTTTAATTATTTAAAATAGTCAAACTTCTTATTTAACGACGCATTCTCAAAATCATATTTTTATTTACATTAATTAAAATGTAAACTTTCATTACATATCGCATTCTTGTTTTCTTTACATTTAATAAAATGTAAACTTGCAATTACATGTCACATTCTTACTTATTTACATTGAATAAAACGTAAACTTGCATTTACATGTCGCATTCTTACCTATTTACATTGAATAAAATGTAAACTCATCCTACGGTGGAATTCCTTTATTTTAACGTTAAAATAATGTAAATTTTTCCCTATGGTATATACACTTTTTATATTAACATTTATAATAATGTTAACTCATCCTACGATGCATATTTTCTTAATTTTAACATTAAAGATAATGTTGACTTATCCTATGGTAAAATTACCCTTTTTTAACATTAAAAATAATGTTAATCATCCTACGGTTAAATTTACTGTTTAATTTACATTGACAATAATGTAAATTCATACATGCGGTGAAATTACCCATTATTAACATAAAATGTTAATTTTATCCCACGGTAAAATTACTTCTTAATATTAACTTTAAAAAAAATGTTAATTACATCATACGTTATAATTTTTATAATATTAACATTTTTTAATGTTAATTTCATCATACGGTGAACTTACTATTTAATTAACATTAAAAATGTTAATTTTTCATGCATTGTAAATTACCTATTATTAACACCAAAAATAATGTTAATTTCTCATACAATGTAAATTCCTATTTTAACATTAACAAAAATGTAAATTTATATTCTATGTCACATTCTTATTTACATCAATGAAAATGTAAACTTTAACTATGGTGAATATTCTATTTATTTACATTAATAGAAATGTATATTTATAGTCCATGTCACATTCTTATTTTATTTATTAAATAAAAGGTGGACTTTTCCCTACGGTGAAATTCTTATACATATTACATTAATAATAAATGTAAATTTTAACATACGGTGAATTCCTATATATTTACATTTACACTAAAAATAATGTAAGTTTACTACGGAGAAGAATGACTATAATAATTACATTAAAGTGTAAATTTTCCTACGATCAAAATTACTATAGTATTTACATAAAAAAAAAGGTAAATTTTCCTATGGCGAATATTTCTATACCATTAACCTTAAATAAAGTAAATTTTATAACACATTCCCACTTTTATTTACATTACATAAAAATGTAAATTTTAATTACATCGCCAAATCCCCATCTCTGATTACATACAACGATGTAATTTTTATCATACAATACAAACTTCTATTGTAATTACATAAAAAAAATGTAGTTTTTATCATACAACATAAATTCACATTTTGATTACATAGAAAAATGTATATTTCTAACATGCGGTGTAAATTCATTTATAAATTACATAATAAAATATAATTTAATTCATCAGATGTAAATTCACCTTTTAATTACCAAGAAAAATGTAATTTTAACATACAGTATAATTTCACTTTATAATTTACATAATAAAAATGAAAATTTCATGTCATCGCTAAATTCTAACTTTAATTTACATAATAAAATGTAAATTTTATGTCAACGCCAAATTCTACTTTTAATTTACAAAGTAAAATGTAAATTTCATGTCAATACATTTTATTTCAAAAAAATTTATTTTTAATATCACATTTACATTAAAAATGTATATGTCAATGCCAATACATTTTTATTTATCAATGTTTTATTTTTCATGTTGTATATACATTAAAAATGTAAATTCCATATCAACACATTTCTATTTCAAATGTGTTTCCTTTTAATGTTGCATTACACTAAAAGTGTAAATTTCATATCAATACATTTCTTTTTAACTATTGATCATTTTCAAAGTTCCATTTATGTTAGGAGTGTATATTTCAAAGAAAACATGCTTTATATAACAATAGACATTTTAAGGTAACATGTCATTAATCTAAATAAATGACATATTTATTTACCTACATTCGTATTCTAATGACAAATAAACAAATAACTTATTTGCATACATTATTCTATGTATTCTAATGGCAAATAAAGAATAACTTATTTGCATACATCTTTCTATGTATTCTAATGGCAAATAAAAAAATTAACTCATTTGCATACATTATTCTATGTATTCTAATCTAATGACATTCTAGTCTAATGACATTTTAAATAAATGACATTATAATATTTTAACATGAATGACAAATTCATCTCAACATAAATGACAAATTCATTTTACAATAAATGACGAATTCATTTGAACATAAATGACAAATTCATTTTAACTTAAATGTCAAATTCATGACAAATTCATTTTAACATGAATGACAAATTCACTTTAACATAAACGACAAATTCATTTTAACATGAATGACAAATTCACTTTACATAACATATTTCTAAGAAAATGACATGTTTATTCTAAATAAACATTTCTAAATAAAAATAACATGTTTATTCTAAATAAACATTTCGTACAAAAGTAACATTTCATAACAAAGTGATATTTTTAATCTAATGCAACATTTTATGCCAAAATGTCATTTTTAATCTAAGGTAACATTTTGTAACCAAAATGTTATTTTTATCTAATGTAACACTTTATATCAAAAAATGTTACTTTTATTATCACAACATATTTCTAACAAAAATCCTCTTTCATATTCATACTTCCATAAAAATGTAATTTTTTTTTATGTAACCACAATTTTATTAAACCTGAATCTTCTTACATGATTCATATATACATTAAAATGTAAATTTTAATGTACACACAAATTTACCATACTCGAATCTTTTTATATGATTCGTCCAGACATTAAAAATGTAACTTTTTAATGAAAACACAATTTTATGAAACTTTGATCATTTTTACATAATTCATCATATACAATGAAATGTAAACTTTTATTTCTAACACATTCTATTCAAACAATGGATATTTTATTTTCACTACGAAATTCAATACAATCAATTCAGCGCAACCACAATCAATCCAAATATTATACAAGGTGATATTTTTGATGGCATATGACAAATCAACGAGGGATGATGTAAATGAATTAACAAATAATCATTTTAATTAGTCAATGAATTCAGATCTAATATCTAGGTTCATAGATCTAACATTATACGGACATAAACAACTTAGATCCGTATTCAAAATATTAATACATAGCGGATTTATCAAGAGATATTGTTTAATCACTAAGAATTAATAATTAAATAAATTAAATTAAAAATAAATTCTCACATATCTAATCACTTAAAGTTTCAGATCTAGCATCCTAACATCGCAAAGCAATCCAAATCTATAATCCATAATAACATCCATTATTGATTTTCAACTTCTCATAACGCAAGCATAACAATTAAACTAATTAAATTTAACTTAAAACGAATTCTCACCTTGATTGGATAAGAATTTAAAATGCTAAATAAATTCAGAATTCACTCTAATCAGTCTTAGCAAAGCCTACTCTTCGCCACGGTCCTGTCGGATCTGAAATTTTCAGATTCGGGGTTCATACGCATTAGTTATCAATGTTTGAATAATTCTGACTTTTAACAACTGCTGCAGCAACGCTTAAAAGCGTCGCAAAATCTGAAGCATACCTTATTTTCAGAATTTGTTCAAAACTTTGGATCAAGATATCTCAGGCTACGGTTGACAGTTTTAGGTGCCGTTTGTTGGAGAATGACCGCCTTGGAGAGAGCTATCGGCGCCAGGAATTGGAGGAGGTGCGCACGCACGTGGTGGGCCCAGTTTGCAGCGAACGGCGGCGGCTTCTCGGCCCTGGGGGCGGCGCTACGATGCACGAGAGGTGCTGGGACTTGTCGGAGATCAAAGAGCTCGGGAAGAGCTTCGAAACGAGTACTCACACGCTAAATTTCGTTGAGAAATGAGAGAGAAATCAAGGTTTGAAGTTTTGAAGGGTAATGGGTTTTGGTGGCTGGAGAAAATGACGGGAAGGAGGCGATGAACAGTGAATTCGGGTTTAAATAATATTATATTAGGTTTTCCTAATCATTAGTTAACAATTTAATTAGCCCGTTTTGGTCCGAACTCCGATTTAGGCCTGCTTACTGTCGTTCTTAAGGTTTTGAGGCCTTCTGAACGCAATGGAACATGTTACATGACCCAATTCCGAAATATGTTATGAGTTTTAGAATAATTATATTATTTTATTAATATTTTAATGTATACCGTACATGAAAATTCACCGAGGTCACAAATTAACTTCAAAAATTCTCGAAAAATATATTTAGCTATGTTCTGATGTTGTGGACCTATGAAAATTAATTTCGTTCAATTCTGAGCCCGTATGAATTTTTAATGAATTTTTAAGTCAAAAATTTGCCCGTTTACACTGAAAAATCAATTATAATTATATTTTAATTCTAAAAGTTACCAAAAAATCATTTTGAGCTTTGTTTTGATGATACGAATCCAACAAAATTTATTTCGTTGAATTCTGAGACATTTTGAAAAATGGCTATTTTTCAGGCCAGTATATTTAATATTAAAAATACATCTTTAAACAAATAATTTTCGAAACTCGAAATATATAAGTGTTTACTGTTTTTCAATGCAGAAACATCATTTCGAACTCAATGGAAGTGGTTTCGAGTCGAAATTCCTTTCTATGTAAAAAGTAGCATTATTGACTTATGCAAATTACCCAACGACCTTCTAAAAATTGAATTGGCTATAACTTTTGATTTCCGCTATGAAATTTCGATTTTTCGGATTCGTTAGAAAGATATATTTAAATATATTTAAATATTTTTGGTTTCACTAAAATTCGTTAAATTTTGCATCCTGTATGGTTAGTCAAAGTTCAAGTTTGACTTTTCAAACTACCGCGCTATTTCTAACTCTTTTTATAATTAAAATTAATTTATTCATTCTAACTTCGATTTGAACCAAATTTGTGATCATTATTATTTAAAATAGATTATTCTAAATATCAAAACTCATTTAAAATCACTTAAAATAAATTTTAAATTGGCCCCAAAATTCAGGGTTGTTACTGTTTATATATTTAAAAATCGCTATTTTTGTACCGTTACTCATATAAAAATCATTTCTTTTCTAATTCAAAAATATGATCTTTTCTATTTCAAAAATTCGATCTTTTCTATTCTGTTCATATAAAAATCACCTTTTTATCACGCTACTCCATATGTAAAAATCATAACTTTCTTTAAATAACCATCCCAACTTTCTTTAAATAAAAATCTCAACTTTGCATTGTAAAAATCCAATCTTTACGGTTTTAAAAATCTAAACTTTTCTAAAATAAAAATCTAAACTTAGTTCTATAAACAAAACCTAATCTTTGTTCATGTTAAAAATCTAAACTTGTTCATGTTAAAAATCTAGTTTTTGAACAAATAAAAATCGTATTTTTAGGCAAATAAAAGTTGTATTTTTATGCTCACAAAAATCATGCCTTTCATTAATGTGAATCCTATATAAAAATTTAAAAGCTCACCTTCATATATGGAGGAGGCTCACTGCGTTCGAGGGAGGTGTCGGAGGGCGTCAGAGTGGAGTATTTCGCGGCAGCTCAGGCAGGGGGTCAACTGAAAGAACCCGTAACTTCCCCGTGAAGGAAAGCACGAATACTTTGAGAACAACACACAAAAGGACGCAGACGGAAGAACATTTCATTGTTATTACAACAATTCCATCAGATACAAGAATATACAGAGTATAAATGAATAAATTACATTCGATAAATATCAGAGATTACAATAAATTACATAGCAGCGGAAAATAATACAAAAGCACAACTAGAAGTGATGCACGGATACAGAGCTTTCCGAGCATCGTTCCAGTTGTAAACCAGGTTCCTGTGAATATAAATCTGCAAAACCAAAACTACTAGCTGCCCGTGTGGAAAATAGGGGCACCCAGAGTTTAGGTTAAAACAATAAACTCCAGGTCAGTCATGTGACTGGTGTGAGAACTAAAACAGTTATTAATCTTTATTTTTAAAGTTAGGTAAATCAAGGGACCACGCCGTATAACACGGAACGGGTTTCCTCCCAAGAATACCAGTGCATAAAACAAACAGCGCAATGCTAAATAAAGAAAAATGAAGCTGTTATAAGACCCAGGTCCCATCACACAATGCAACGCAAGCCGGAGGATAGGGTTTTTACCTTATAACAGCCAAAGCATGCTTGATACGTTTAAAACACATTATTTGATACTATTATAGGTGTATAGTGTCAAAACAATTTCAATCATAAATATCAATCATAGGCGGCATTAATGACCCATACCACTATGTCGCTATACTGGGTTCTACAAATAAAACCGCACTATCACGTATTGGAAATTGGATTTCCGTCATGAGCTGAGGCAAGGGGCAAGCTCCTCTCCGCGTTCTAGACACTCAAGCAAATGCCTCAGGACCCCACTATGATCCTTGGAATCGGCTGGGCCGGTCCTCTCTTACTTTTGAGGATTGGCAATTCCTGAACACACGTTTCCCGGTCCTTACAGACCTATATCCGAGGCGCCTCATATCCAACAACCACACAGGTGAAAAGTATATAAATGTCAGGGCTGGTAGGTCACTGACACCACCCTAGTTAGAAAGAAACGTCGTGCTCTCCCAGCGGTCCGTCTCCCGTTTTTGACTCAGACCGAGGTGTGAGGCTCGCGAATTCACATTATACACAAAGCTACGCCACACAGGCCGTGCTTTGATCATCAACCACAAGACTTTGCTTTTCAACAGAAGCCTTGATCAATTGCCACTTACGCATGCCACATTGGCAATTCACTCCATGCGACTGATGTCCATCGATATACAACCTCTGAGCTCGTATGTCTCAGAGAAGGGCGTTAAGCAAGAGAAAAAATTCTCCGCCGCCAAACAGATGTATATTTAATAGAGATCAATCAACACAGAATAAAATCCAATGTCAGACACACAATCCATTTACAAGTTCGTTCTGGGTCTGAACGAAACCGGAGGCACTTTCCTCGCATATCCGTCCATCTCCAAGTACGTCTGGACGATCACCAACTGATTCCCTCATCCTGGGTGTACAGCCCAATCAAGATCATCAGTAATCACCCAAACGATGTGAAGACTTCCGGTCTTCAATCACCGTCTTCATCTTCGACATCTCGTCGAATCGGTTATTCAGAATGGGTATAAACCCGGCTTTTCTGAATAACCCACGTATATGATAAACAAATGTTACACAAACACAACAAACGCCTCATTCCAATTCAGAATATTCTTTTATTCACAAAATCACATTCTTAGGGAAAGGTTCCCATTAATTTTATCAAAGATAAATTCTTCTAAATTTATTCTTTAATCTTCCTTTGGATATCATTTCTAACTAGTCGGGATTAGCGGACCACACCGAAGTAATTATTTATTTTATTTCCCAATCCCAACCTATATATCCCCTGGAGAAAACTGGTAATACTCCACATCTAACACCACGGTGTTATCGGTAAAATTAATTACCATTTCACGTTCAAATTTAATTAAAGATTTAACTATCGCTTTGGAGCAAAACTGGTGGTACTCCATTCCCGATCACCTTTCAGATTTGATAATTTAAATTATCAATTCACATTTTTAATCTAATTAAAGATTCATTAAAACTCCATTTAGTTTTAATCTTCTCAAAAATCAATATCTTGCCTTTAACTGGGTTAAAGAACCAATGTCATCTAAAACACGATTCACGATAAACCCAAATCACATTTGATATTAAATACAAGGCTCTGAATAGAAAATATATCGGCTTATATTCAATATCAAATTCTGAAACCAACATATATCGTATCGGAAATAACGATATAAAATATATCTTTCAAATTCCCAAAACAATATTTGTATAGTCACGAAATCCAACATCGAAATATCCCGAAGATAATTTCGATTCAACTCCAGTCCAATCCACGTATTGGGAACATTGATTATTTTTAAAATCACTTTCAAATTCAATTTATTTATTTCAAAAATAAATTGTTTTTAATTCTAGTTCAAAACCAGTTCATTTCGATAAAAATCTATTTTTACCTTCTAATGTGGAATTTTCCAGCCCAATTCTTTCCAATTCACATATTATAATTTTACACAAATTATAGATATTTTTAATAATTTTATCAAGGCCCGTACAGTCGATTTCCAACAACGGCCATCGAACTGCACTTACAGCGACCTTTTCTGAAATTGATTTGGACATAATTCCAAGTCCAACCGTTAGATTTCAAATTTCTAATATTCATTGGAAAGCTCTTTTCGATACGAACCCAACGGTTCCAGTTTTAGGAGAATCCGACGGTCGGATCTCCCGCAATGTCCGTTTGAAATAAATGGTCGAAATTCACGAACTGCCGCGGCGCGGCGCGTTCTATTCAGGCCATTATATATATATAATATATATATATATATATATATATATATATATTTTGTCGATTTCTATTTAAAACGAATTTTATAAATCATTTTAAATTCGTTTCTAAAACAATTCAACTTCTACATTCAATTTCAAATCGATTGGATTTCAATTCAACTCGAATTCATTTCCATTTTATTTAATTCGAATTCAAATTCGTTTCAATTCAATTCAAATTCAAATTCGTTTCAATTCAATTCAAATTCAAATTCGTTTCAATTCAATTCAAATTCAAATTCGTTTCAATTCAATTCAAATTCAAATTCGTTTCAATTCAAATCAAATTCAAATTCGTTTCAATTCAAATTGATTTCAATTTAATTTCGATTCGAATTCCATTAAATTTCAGTTCGTTTTCAATTCAACTTGAATTTGTTTTATATTCAATTCCATTCGAAGTCCTTTTATATTCAATTCAAATTCGTTTTCTTTTCAATTCGAATTCGCTATAATATTCATTTCAATTTGAATAAAATCGATATAAATATCGTTCACGTCAAAATGGCGCAAAACTAATCAACACGGCTTTATATTCTTCACAACTTCTTTATTCTATTCAACAAATGAATATTTATCCCATTCAACACATGAATTTTCTTTTATAATATTCCTTATTTTCCCGACTGGAATGAGGCCCAATCAATCACCATATAATGTTAATTATATGGATTCCATACAACACATGTATATAATAGCTTTGAAAAATAATCAACCATCAACCAAAGTGCACTACACTGTATAAGCATCAAATATATATATCTGACGCCTATAACAGCCTGTCAATCGACCGATCGACATATTTAATAAATCAGGATGAGTGAACTTCCAAATTTCATCCCAACACCCGTGTGGGGTTTCAAACAATCAAACACAGATTTTATTTGTGCAGTTGGGCGATGTGTGAAATTTATCGACCCAATCGATATCAGTCAAATCAGTGTATATAAACAAATCGGCCGATTTGTTTATGAATATTCATTCATCTACTTTCACGTTAAAAATTATATTTTTAACGACAAAAATATTTATTTCAACACTTGAATTTCTATTCAGTTCATTTATACGATAAAAATGATATTTTTATTTTTCTAACATATTTTAGAAAATTTCGGCGGCATAACGGCACGATATTAGAAACGGGACAAGGCCTAGCCTTATCCCCGGTCTAGTGAAGGCCCACGCCATTCACACATCAATCAAATCAATTCCATTTCACCAAACAATTCAATTCAAACCAATTAGACTAACCAACTACACAACCAAACAATTTAACAAACAAGCCATCCATGGTCTGTGGATGACGGGTGTCGGGTGCTACTAAGCACCGTCTGCATCCTAGTATATATATAACTAGAAAAAGAGAATTTGAGTGAGAAGTTCTCACCGATAGCTATCCAATACCACGACTCTTCTTCTATAGAAATCTTCTTCATTCTCGCTTTTTTATCATCTTCGTTTGTCCGTAGCCACTACATATATAAAAATCACACATTTTTATATTTTGATGTCTTTAAAATAAAAATCACATTTTTATTTATTCACTTTCAATTTAAAAATCATATTTCTATAACCACTTCATATATTTAGAAATCGAATTTTTACTATGCTATTCAATATATAAAAATCGAATTTTTACTTAGGTGTCATATAGATAAAAATTCCATTTCAAAAATATTGATTTCGCTTTTATAAAAATAAAGTTTTCGCCTTTATAAAAATAAAGTTTTCGCCTTTATAAAAATAAAGTTTTCGCCTTTTCTATTATTAAAACATCGTCTTTTCACTTTTAAAAATATCGTCTTTTCACTTTTAAAAATATCGTCTTTTCACTTTTAAAAATATCGTCTTTTCACTTTTAAAAATATAGAAATCACATTTTATTTTGCTACCTATAAAAAGATGATATTTTTAATATTCCTAATGTGTAAAAATTATATTTTTAATTCTTTAAAAAATATAAAAATCATATTTTTACATCTTCTATATAGTAAAGATTATATTTTTAATACTTTAAAAATATAAAAATCATATTTTCGAAATCGTTTTCTAACTAAAAATTTAACCTTTCTTTACTAAAAATCACATTTGTATGTTGTTGTTCATAGGGTAAAACCCATATTTTTTTCTACTTTATCTTCATAAATAATTAACCTAAACAACTAAATAAACTAAAAATAAAAATAAAAGAAAACTTACATTAAATCGGATTTTCCAAGGGTGGGGGGGGGGGGTCTTCTCCGTTCGTCAGTGGCTGAGGGGAGGGGGGGAACTCGTGGCGGAGTTGGACTGTCGGTGGTGGGTCTCCGGTCTAGGGCGGCGCGACTTACTAAAGGGGGTCGGGGCTGTTTGCGTCGATCGCAGGAGGGGAGGGGGTTTGATTTGGGAAGGAGGAGGAAGGGCAGGGGGGTCCGGCCGTGGGTGGTGGTGGCGCCGTCGAGCGCGGCGCTCAGTCGAGGGGGGGGGGGGCGACGGGAAAGCATTAGGGTTTTTTTTTTTTTTTGTAAAACTGAATCGAGAAAAGAAAAGGAGGGGGGCCCATCGGTTATAAGGGGAGGAAGGGGGTTTTAAATTTTTAATTAATTTAATTATTTTATTTTCAAAAAGTTGACTTTTACATACGACCTCGAAACGAGGTCCACCGCCTGTCGTCCATAGCGTATTACCCCCGCTCCGAACACAATGGGATATGTATCGCAAGCTGATTTGACCGTTTCGATTGGTCTCCGTTGAATTTACATTTAAATCACTATATTGAATTTTAAACGTACATTTCAATTTACTGGGGTCATATACTAACCAGAAAAATTCCAGAAAAATATTTTCTAGCTTCGTATTGACGATACGGTCCTAACAAAACTAGTTTCGTCGAATTCTGAGACCGTTGGAAAAATGGCCAATTTCCAGTCGATTAAAATCAACTGAAACTGGTCAAACTCGTTTTCCTTTGCCACGCTCACATATTGATTTGAAAAATTATGAAATTTGAAACCTAGCAATAACTTTACATCACGGACCCAACAAAAGTGGTTTCGTCGAAATCCGAGGTCGTTTGCAAAATGTCCATTTTTAAGGGCCTGAATTCCATAGCGACTATTCAGAATTTTCAATTGGACATATCTTTTGATTCCCACTATGAAATCTTGATTTTTCGGATTCGTTGGAAAGATATTCACAATTAGATTCCATTATTTTTGGTTTCACTAAAATCCGGATTGTTTTGCACCCGGTACATTCAATTGAAGTTTGAAATCGAATTATCGAACTACCGCGCCATTTTCAATTCTATTTATAATTATATATCAATATTTATATTCTAATGACGACGCGAATAAATATATACGTCGAATTCTATTCAAAATAAATTTCTCGTCGATAATATTTAAAATAATTCATTTTAAATAATCAAAATTCGCTAAAATTGCCAAAATAAAAATTTTAAACTGGCCCAGATTTTACGGGTTATTACAGGGTGGCAGATCCGAGGTGGTCTATAGGGAGGTCACAGCGGTAGGTGCTGGATTGGGGTTGTCGAGATTTTGGGGGGGCTGCTTTGCTCGAAATCAGAAGAGGAGAGGAAGGAGAGGGGCGGTGGAGAAGAAGGCGGAGGGGGCGACGAAGCGGCGGTGGAAATGGCCACCTACGATGGTGGCGGCTGGCGCTAGGCCGCCCCTTTTTTTTCTCGAATCGATTTCCAGAAAGGGGGGCTCATGAGTTAAGAGAGAAAAGAAAAGGGGGGCTATATGTAATTTTATATTATATTATTTTATTTTATTATTTCAAAATTGTTGACTTTTCATTCGACCACCAAACGAGACCCAACGACTGTCGCCTATTACGTAATACCCTCATTCCGAACACTATGGGATTTGTTTCGTAACCCAATTCGGTTGTTACGATCATTTTTCCATTAAATTAAAACACAAATCAATTTATATTTAGTTTAAACATTCATTTTAAATTACCGAGGCCACCTACTAACTCTGAATATTCCAGAAAAATTATTTCTAGCTTTGTATTGACGATACAGTGCTAACAAAACTAATTTCGTCAAATTTGAAGGCCATTTGAAAAATGGCCATTTTCTGGTCGATCCAATTCAACTGAAATTGGACAAACACGTTTAAATTCGCCACGCTCACATATTGATCCCAAAAATTATGAAAATTGCAATCTAGCAATAATTCGACATCCCGGATCCAACAAAAGTGGTTTCATCAAAAACAGAGGTCATTTGCAAAATGACTATTTTTACAGGTATTTCCATAGCAACTATTCCGAATTTTCAATTGTACATAACTTTTACTCCCGCTATGAAATTTCAAATTTTCAGATTTTTTGGAAATATATTTTCGAACAGATTCAAATATTTTTGGTTTCACCAAAATCCGGTTTATTTTGAATCCTGTACCTTCATTTGAAATTTGAAATCGAATTTTCAAACTACCGCGCCATTTTTAATTCCTTTTATAATTTAAATAAATATTTATATTCTGACTTCGATTCAAATAAATATATACGTTCTAATTCTATTCAAATTAAATTTCTAGTCGTTATTATTTAAAATAAATCATTTTAAATATTCAAAATCCATTAAAATTGCCAAAATAAAAATTTTAAATTGGTTCGGATTTCCGGGTTGTTACATTTTAGCTAAGTTAAAAAATTGTGAGCAAGAAAATTCCAAATTAAAAGAAGAAAACAAGTTTTTGGTAAAACATGCCAAATGTTTTGAAAATACCTTAGAAGAGCTTGTTTCTCAAAAAGTTTTCTTTCAAAAAGAAAATGAGCGACTAGAAGAAGAAAACATTAATCTTTTAAAGGAAATCAATCTTTTGCAAAATAGAAATTAATCGTTAGAAAATTCTTTAAATAATTCTAGTTCTTTAATTTTGTCTCTTGAAAAAGAAAATGGAGCTTTAACTAAAAAGAATTTAGAATTATCTAAAGAATATGAGTTGTTAAAGGTAAATAACTATATTTTGCAAAATTAAATTTCTGACTCAAAAGAAAATTTTGAAAAATTACAATCTTCTTTAGATAATTCAAAATCTCTAATTTTGGGTCTCACAACTGAGAACGATACTTTAAATGGGAACAATGTTGAATTAAATAAGGAAATAGATAATAAAAAAAATTCTTTTGAAAATGTCTATCACGATTTTGGAATAAAATTTCATAAATGTACAAGTAGTTCACGAAATTCAATAAAGGTCAAAACGATTTGAATATGATTTTATCTAGATCCCGACCTTTACATGATAAAAGTTGTTTAAGATATAATAAAACTAATTATAGAAATAGTACTAGATATGCTTTAATGCACAATAAGAATATCATTACTAGTACTAATGCACATCCAAGATCCAGTTATTATAGAAATTTGAATACTTCTATGACTAGAGATGTTTATAACAAATCTAGAAGTACGAAAAGAAAATATCAATAGAGACTGCTTAAGTATTTGGGTTCCAGTAAATTTTAGAAATTGAGAAAAATACATCGATGATTATTTTGATTTAGTAGTTAATAATGAAAATTTTATCTTTAAAGGTTCCATTAAACCTTCTTGGGTATGGTGACCTTCCATTTAACCCCTGGACCCAAACAAAGCAAGTGGGTACCAAAGTATATGCATTATATTTTTTGCAGGTACACCACAACAAAGAGAAGGCTATTTTGATATCTCTAAATATCTATGAAAATCCAGCTTATCGAAAAAGCACATGATTCAATATTTCCTAAAGGTGCTATAATTATCTATATTCTCCACTATTCTCAATTACTGTTATCTCATGATAGTTATTCATTTTAATCGATGACAAACAGGGAGAAATATGTTTTCAATGTTATCTAACAGGTTGTTACAGGAAATGGTAAGATTATAAAATTATGAACTAACGAATTATTACAGAAATTCAGAGGGAGCTAAACATTCATGAAAGAAAATCCAAAATGTTGTCATCAATCAAAAATTGGGAGAATTTTGATAACAAGATTTTGATCGATGCCAACGAATGAAGTTGCAATAGGAATCATATCATAGAGATAAGGTTTTATATATATACACACACATTGAGTCGTGTTAGAATTATGTTAAAATCTATCCTCAAGTATACACGAATATGCAAAACAAAGTAATTTATTTATTTATTTATTTATAAACCTTTAAAAGCCAGATATATACAGAAACTGGCCTACCAGTCGACCGGTAGAAAAAGGACCAGTCGACTAGTCAGCTTGTTTTTGTATATAACGGCTAGTTTTGAAAGATTTTATATATACAATTTAGTTTAACCAGTCAACTGATGATTTTTAACCAGTCGACTGATTCGACCCAGAAACTATTTTGTGAAGAGTCACCATCTTTCATGAAGAGATTCCTCTTCATTAATCAAAGGAAATGGACATAACTTTTTATAGAAACTCTTCATGAAGGATTGCTACTCTTATACTATTATATAAACAACTTCAATCATGTTTTTCAATCACCGAATTTTATCAATTTTACTGATCATCATTCTATTCTCTCCATTTACATTTTTTGCAAATAAAAGCTCTCCAATTCAAATACAAGTTGAATCCTTGAATTGATTTATTATCATTTGATTCAACAAGCAATTTTCTTCCTTAAATCTTCGCATTAAAATCATATACTTGAGGATAAGATTATAGGAAGGTTGTTCTTAAACTATTGGCTATCTGTGTTGATTAAAGAACACAATTCAGAAGTCAAATACTTGTAATTGTTGAAGACCTATGTAGTTGCTCAAGCGGAATCCTTGTTGGGGCCCAGGTGTACTGACCTATTCGTCCGGGTTAAGAGAGGGCGTGATAGTGAATTCCAAAGAGGAGCTTCAGGACTGGAAGTAGGGCGGGAAGTCCAAAGCAGTATAAAATTCCTGGTGTCATTTTCTTTACTTACTGCTTTTATTTACTTGTGATACATCATATCAGTTCTTATTTATTCGCATAACTATTATAGCATACAAGTTAGTTTATCACATACGTTTCCGCAATATCCATATAACGATCCTGCTTAAGTCATACACACCGACTTTTCATTAGCGTTGCACGAAGAAACGGTAAATCTGATCACTACGAAATTTTGAACGCTATAATAATCCACTGTCATAGATCCGATGAAACTGGTTTCATCGAATTCCCAAATAGTGGCCATAATGGTTGTTTTTCAAGTTAATTAATTTATAAAAAATTTCAAATTTCAATTATTCACTTTTAGTTGAATTCAAAGGTCTATTAATTTCATCCGAACCATAATAAGATTTAAAACAACTTTATAAATCAATTAACCATCATTTTGAATTCGAATTTTAATGATTTACCTACTAAAATTTGAATGTCAATTATAAATGAATTAACTAAATTAATTTATACTTTCAACATCTATCAATACGAACCAAAATAAAATTTAATTCTCAATCAATACAAGTTATTATTGTTATTGTCAACTGAATTTCATTGCATAATCAATTTGATTAAGTTCACTTATAAACTTTACATGATTAATGTCATTAAACTTTTATTTATAACCATGAAATATTAAAATTCTATTAAATTCAATAAATTAAATAGTAGAAAAATATGGGTTGTTACACCTACCCCCTAACTAATGAAAGACCATTCAAAGAGCAAAATGATCGTTTCTAACGAACAGTCTAAACAAACATGTGGTCCCTCATCCAATGTCCCGATAGTAAAATTCATTGGCCTCTTAGTTTTATCTCTAGTCTTTCACATACACGCTCCGACTAACGAGTAACTATGACAGTGTCCAATGACCTACCATCCTTTGTTGGGTCCTAACCACGAAGCCTTCCATCCAAAGGAAGTTGCTGAATCATCCTCTAAATCATCCAGTCGGTTTTTAGGCTGCCATACAAACCATGCCTCTATGGGTGCAGCCTACTGCCTACCACATTGGACCATCATGGAATGTCCTCATATCCCCTAGAAGTCTTCCACTTCTTTCCAGTCCTGTCAAATAAGCTGAATGTTCTGCCGCAATGTCTCCCGATACCTTCGATGATTTACCCCTAATGGGCTCTTCACCCTTACGGATTGGACCAAACACATTTTGTTATATTAATTAGACCATATGTCTAATTTACCATTATGTGTTTCGATTACCTTCCTTTTTCATTGATTTACAATATTCATTAATCTATTTAATCGAATATTATTTATTCATAAATCAACTTTAACAGTTACCATAGAACCGCCTAGTCAAAAGGCCAACATAGAATATCTTTAGGCTTATTAAACTTAATTTCTAATTTTCTATTTATTTATAATAAGCTTTGTTCCTTTCTTTTCACTTTCCAAATTATAACCTCTATGTTATAATCTTTCTTGTATGTTATTTCCACTGAATAGAGCTTATTATAATCGAGTTATAAGTTTGCATTAAGCCTTTGTCTTTTTATAACCTCTTTAAGTTACGTTATCTTTTATTCTTCTATTTTTACAATTTTTCTTTTTAGAAAGTTAGGTTTATTCCCAATTGATTGGTTATCAAAACCGTATAAAATCTATTTTTCATAAATTAAGGTAATGACTGCCATAGTAATCCATAATTGCAAGACATCTCTTTTAATTATTTTTAAGTTATTGAATAGTTCATAATATGGCTAAATCCCTATTTCACACTTATTCACGCATTTATTTATTTTTAAGCTTGCAAATAAGTTTTCTTTTTTTCCAAACCAAACTATGAAAAATATATTCCCTTTTCCCCAACCAATCGATCTAGGATATTTCTAACTTCCTATTTTAATTTGTATACATTCATTCTTGTTTTCGACTTACTTTCTCCTTTTACATAATTAAAGTAAATTTGGATACAATTGGGTTATATCCTTCCTAAATTCCAACATTTTCTTCTCATTCCATTCTAAATTTAAATGGTATTTTTTTCCATTTAAATAGAAATTTTCAAATTTACCATTTAACTGCAAATTTACTATCTAAAATATTAATTATGCCACGCCCACAATTACCAAATCCTCTTTTGCTCATAATCCTAATTGAATTATATTTTTCCAATGCGCACAAACAAAAAGGATTATATTCAGCCATGTAAATTTTGATGCACAAATAAGTTGTGTATTTATTTGAATGCTGCAGGTTTATGTATATTTTGCACGTAACCAAAATTCAACGTAAGCAATATATATTCCGATGCAAAAATGGGAGGAAAGAGGGTAAAGAGAAATTATTACAAATTCTTGAAGGAATCAAATGATATAACATACTATTATAAGAAAACGTAATTTAAATCCACTCGCATAGGATTTGAGCTCTAAGTTTTGGATCTGATTTGAATCTGCTTTACTTTTATAGACCTATGGAATCTAAACACCTACATCTTGAATCTACTATATTTTCCTCTAATTATTGAATCAAAAATCCTGAATATAAAATATAATTTAATTCTAAATAGTCTGGAGGAGAAAAGAAAATGGCAGAGCTCGGCGTCCTATCAGAAAATATGAGTTGGAAGCTTGGCCATGTAGGTTTATTTATAACTGCCCAGAAGAACCACGTCTGTTTGACCGAAATGGATAAAATTCGAGCCATTCAGAAAAAAATAACCACGCTGTCGTGACCCAAAGATGGTTGACCCGTGCTCCAGGTTGGTCGACCCTCGGGTCGATGCAGCTTTGAAGTGTGTCGATCCTTGGGTCGACCTACTTCAGGCATGGGCCCATGTATGCGATTTTTAAAATCATATACTCGGGTCTCACTGCGTGATTTTCATTATGTTTTTAAACATTATTATGTTTATATTTCTGAACTATTTTATTTATTATTTCCTGTTTTTGACATGCACTCTTATTCAAATTAAAATGAGCAATCAACGTGTGCATTAAAGTTCTTTCTATTTATAAATTCTTGTGCGTCAATTTTTAATTCTATGAACATTTTTTAACGTTTATTTCTGCCAACTTAACACACATTTTATTTTCAATTTCAAACTTATATTATTAATATAAACATATCAATTTTTGATTAAAACGTTGCTTGATTGGCATCATTTAAACTTGCTTTTTATTACATGGGTTTATACCATTCATGACGCGTATTGTCTCTACAACTTGTATCTATATATTTTTATTTTACTACACCTATATGTCTGGTTTTCAAATGTGTGTCAAAATTTCAGGATTGATTGTTTGTTTCAAATTTTGACGTTATTTCCGGCAGATCTCTTTTAGTGTAATTTATGACATGCGTTGCCAATAAAAAGAAATGTTGCAATACTGATGTTAATTATTTTCCCTTTCCTCGATTTAATCTTTATTTCACACATGTTTTCCTATTTTATAATTGGTTACATTTGTTAATATGCTAATGTTAATAACCATACGTTTGTTAATATGTTTTATTTTGCATAATGGAATTTTTTTATTTATTGCTCATTTTTATAACATATTTTTGTTTTTGAATTTCAAACATACATTATTCATGTAATTATTTTGATAATTTATTAATGTGATGTGCTACATGCCTCTTGAGTAAGCTCTAAATATCCATATACTTCTGACTATTTATCCCATATCAAATGGCTGACTTAAGCCTATTAGATTTACCAAATTATTTAGTTTGGTTATGCGGACCAAAGTGGACGGTTTGTTTAACTCGTTCCTGACTACTTATGTAACACCTCGCATTTTTAATAATAAAAATAATTGGAATAATGACAGAAATTATTATTAATGAAAACCAGACATTTTAAGATTATCAGAATTTGGCTTCGAAATGTATGCCATTGCGCTCATAACAATCTTATGATTATCTTCTTATATGATTATGTCCCGAATGGAGTTCGAATGGGAAAAAAATTTCTCATTTGATATTTAGTGTAAACTATACAATATAACAACAATCAAAACGGGTCTAGAAATAAACACACAACCAAATAAAATAGGATATCAAAGAATCAAGCTTGAAACACATGAGAGGCCCAGCTATTTTAAATCGTATAGGTCGACCTCTTCATTGGCTGGGTCGACCCATGGATCGACCCACTTGGGGAGTGGGTTGATCCATGTGTCGACCCATGCATGGGCATGGGTCGACCCAGGTTAGCCATTTTTATTATTATTTTTGTGAGTGGTTTTTGACCTAGTTTTAGTCTAAATGATGAGATTTAAATTGAATGGGCATGGTTTTTTCGGGCGGTTATAAATAAACATATAGGGCTAGCCGCCAAACTCATATTTTTCGAAATATGTGCGGAAGCCTTGTCATTTTATCACTTTTCCAAACTCTTCTACAATAGATAATATTCATTCTAAGGTTTCTAATTCAAGATTCAAAGACCAAGATTGTAGGCTTAGGTTGTAAGCGCTTAGATTTCCCTTTCGTATGAGGTAAATCTCATGAATCGGAATGCAATACCATTCCTTTATGCTCAAACTTGTAAATCTGTGGTGATTACAATAGTGTTTCAATTAGGGAAGACCACGCATGATAAATC